>NW_004624768.1:5777659-5841862 GCF_000247695.1 Heterocephalus glaber
TAAGAATGTTTTTATTTCTAAAGTAAATATTTTAGTCAAAGTTGCATCTGAATCAAATATTCCTTTCATCTTTTCCAAGAGATTTTAGTTATTAACTATAATTATAGTTGTTAGTATTATATAGTAACACTTTGTTTGAAATATATTATAAACTTTTTCCTCATTAATTTAAATGAAATATAAAATTAAGGATTTTGTAATATGATTCACATAGGAAAACATTTATAATGGTATGAATTACTCTCATACAGAAAATGTCATTGGAATTACATAAAATATTCTAATGCTTGAAGGTGCCAGACACAATGCTTGGCACTGACTCAGTACTCCATAAATTTAACCTGTAATACATTTTACAGCAATAATTGACATCATTTTTAGAGCAGTTTTAGGTTTACAGAGAAATTGAGACTAAAGAACAATGTATTCTTTTGTATAGGACCCCGTTTCCTCTATTATTAATTTACTGCATTAGTTGTGATGAATTTATAGTCTATGAACCAATATTGATATCTATCTACCTACCTACCTACCTACCTACCTACCTACCTACCTACCTACCTATTAGGAATCTCATGATAAAATACCATAGTCTGGTTGTTTAAACAACAGAACTTGATTCTCTCTTAGTTCTGGAGACTGGAAGTTAAAGATAACAGATTTCTTCCTTAGCCCAGCTACTTGGTTTGCAAACGTCCACCTTCTCATTAAGTTCTTTTCTTGTGCATGCAGAGTGTCTTTCTCTGGACCCAAATTTCCTCTTCCTCTAAGGACAGCAATCACAGTGGAACAAGGGCCAACCTAATGGTCTCATTAGGTTTAAGTGTTTTGTCCTGATACATATTCTGAGGCCCTGGGGGTTTGAACTTTAGCATGTGAGTGTTAGGGAGACACAATTCAGCCCATAATAGTACATTATTATTAGCTAAAATCCATAGTTTATATTAGGTTCACGCTTAGTGTTGGATATTCAGTGGGTTGTCTCATGACATGTAGTATCGTACTAAGTAGATTCTCTGTCCTAAAATTCTTCTCTGTTACACCAACTCACCCCACCTCCACCCACATAACCATTTTTTAAAAATTACAACCTTAACTTTTCTTTTCCTAGGATGTCACAGACTTGATGGAATGTTGGGATCTGGGGCATTAAAATGGTGCCTGTTCAGGTCGGCTTCTTTCACTTAGTAATATGCCTTTAAAATTTCCCTATGTATTTTCATGGCTTAATAGCTCATTTTTTAAAATGCCGAGCAACATTCCGTTGTCTGGGTGTTCAGTTTGTTCATTTGTTCACCTACTGATGGACATCTTGGTTACTTTCACTTTTTGGCAATTGTGAATATATCTGCTCTCAACATTTGCGTGCAAGTTTTTGTGTGAACATAAATTATCAACTCTTTTGGGTAAATACTAAGGAATGTGATTGGTGGATCATATGGCAGAAATATATTTAGTTTTGTTAAGAAACTGCTGTGGTGCCTTGCAAAGTAGCTGTACCATTTCTTGCTTCCATTAACAGTGAGTAAGAGTTCCTGTGGCTCTGTGTCCTTCCCAGCTTCTGGTGTTATCCATGCTTTGGATTTCGGCTGTTGTAATAAGTGTACAGTGGCCTCTCACCGTTTTAATTTGCAGTTGCCTATTGATCATTTTATATGCTTATTTGTCATCCGTGTATCTTCTTGGTGAGGCATCTGTTCATATTTTTGCCCATTTTATCATCAGAGTCTTGGTTTTCTGATTGAGTTTTAAGAATTATTTATATATTTTGGCTAATAGTCTTTTTTTATCAGACATATCTTTGGGAGATATTTTCTCCTAGTCTGTGGTTGGTTTTCTCATTCTTTGAGTGGTGTCTTTCACAGAGCAGAAAGTTTATATTTTAATCATTCCAACTTACCAATTTTTTCCTTCATGGATCATGCCTTTGGTGTTGCATTTAAAAAGTTATTGCCATACTCAAGGTCATTTAGATTTTCTCTTATGTTATCTTCTGGGAGTTTAATGGTTTTGCATTTACATTTAGGTCTATGATTTGTTTCATGATGATTATTGTGAAGAGTGTAAAGTGCACTTCTAGATTCATTAGTTTACCTCTGGATGTCTAGTTATTTCAGCACCATTAATGGAAAAGATTATCCTTTTCCCACTGAATTGTCTTGGCACCTTTGTTGAAAACCTAAGTGTAGGAGTTTATTTCTAGACTCTCAATTCTGTTCCATTTGTCTATTTGTGTATCGGGGTGCCAGTATTACACTTGATACTCAACTTGATACTTGCTGAAGTCTTGAAACTGAGTAGCATAAGACATCCAACTATGCTCTTCTTTTTCAAAACTATTTTGATTATTTTAGAGACTTTACCTTTCATATAAATTTTAGTATCAGCTTATACATTTCTACCAAAAAGCCTGCTGGGGTTTTGATAGAGCTGGCATTGACTTATAGATAGATTTGTGAAGAACTGTCAACAGTTTTGACTTATCCAATTGATGAACATGGAATTTTTCTGTATTTACTTAGAACTTTAATTTCTTCCAAATAGTTTGTGGTTTTCAATGTTTAAGGCTTGCACTTCTTTTGTTAAATATATTCCTGAATATTTACTTCTTCTTAATGCTTTGTTGAATGGAATTATATCTTAATTTAAATCTAAACTTTCTTAACTTTGAAAGACTTCACATTAGGGGAAACTTTTTCTCATGTTCTACAAATTGAAATATGAAAATTTCAATCAAGTTGATACTATCCAACACATTGAGGTCAAAATTCCAAATATTTTACAATTACTATCTCAAGTGAATTGAGTTCCCTTGTTGGACATATATTGTTGATTTACTCATTTTTAGCATAAGGTAACAACTGTCCATTTAAGGACTGTCTTGGTTGGCACTTGAGCTGGGATCAGCTGAGTGGTTTTCTAATGTTGCCTTTGTGTCCACAGTGACCTACCTGTCAGCTAATTGGGCCTGTTGCTTAGGGCTGGCTGTAGCTTGGCTGGGACCACAGGGCCGTTCAGACCATTTTTCTTTCATGGTATCAGACAGGTCTGTGCTGGTTTGTAGGTATCTCAGAGAGTCTAGAGGGACACTGGACCCATGCAGCCCAAGCTCAGAATTGCTGAGCTGTTACCCTGCCTCATTCTGTGGCTCAGAGTGAATCACAGGCCAACCTGGATTGAAGGGGAGGGGAGGTAGACTCTGTTTCTTGATGGGATGGGCTTCAAAAATCCCAAGGGTAGGGATATAGGAAGGGAAATAACTTTGGCCATTTATGCAAAGGGTTCACCACAGTAGTGTGTATCTTTGTAACAAATGACTGGCTTTGAGGTCAAGTTCTCATTGCAGAAATGACAGCCATGCTGGTGTCAGTGTTGGCTGCAATAAAGTTAAATTCAAGGTGGAAAAGTGGGGAGGGGACCAACTGGAGGTTCACTTGCTGTTCTGCAGCAGGGTTATCAATGTTTCGTGGGAGGCAGGGCCTGGTG
The DNA here is from genome assembly GCF_000247695.1 of Heterocephalus glaber. Next base: position 5,781,146 of record NW_004624768.1, read on the forward strand.
CTGTGTCTGTTTGGGGCACATGCCTTTTGCCCTAATTGGGCACTGTGAGCCCATGTCGGAGTTACTGATACAAATCCATATCCTGGAGATGAGAGTGTTTGGTCTCCCAGCCCATGTTCTCTGGCTTCAGGATTCACTCTTGCAGGGAGAATTTTGATGCTTCCAAGATAATCTTTGTTGGCTGAAAGGTGAGGTCTTGAGGTTGGGTACATGAGACATTGCTCTGCTCAGTCTTCCAGGTTTCCTTCTCATTTTGGTGGAGTGGTCCAGTGGTCCAGTGGCTGCCCTGTAGCAATTAATAAGACATGAGACTTACAAGAAAACAGATTGGTCAACTAGCTAACTAGTGACTTGGAATGATCTGCTATTTTAGCATTGACTGTTTGCCTTGTGAAGCTAACTCTGCTTCCAGGTGGCAGCAATGATCCTGGCTATGCAGGGACCCCACAGGGTCCTGGTGGGTCCACATCCAACCCAAGAGACAGTGTGTGCGTCTTGCTTTCCCTGCAGGCAGTCTGTGTAGCAACAGCACTGGCGCGTCCTATCTGTTGCCTGTTTTCGATACTGTGTTTGTCAGAAGGACACACCGTCGCCAAGGCCTGGGAACAGCCATGCTGAGGGACTTCTGTGAGACCTTTCCAGAAGATGAGGCCCTGGGCATCAGCTATCCGATTTCTCCTGCCATGTTCCAAGGTAACCCCACCTTGTGTGTGTGAGCATTCGGGTGACGGGGATGAAGAGAGCCTGTGTTTTCCAGGTGATTCTGGGGTGGGAGTCTCTCGGGAGGCCCTGGGCGGATGCAGCCCTCAGCTTTTCCTTCCTTCTAAGGAGCCTCCCATGGCTTCAGCACAGAAACCTCATGCTGGACCTCAGGAAACGAACCTTCTCTACCTGAGTCATCATTGGATTTGAAAATGTGGGTGGTTCCCGAACTCATGATGGCTTAGGAGCTTATTGACTTTATGAAGGTGTGAAAGCAGTACATATTCAGTAGAAAGTGTATTGCAAATTTTGAGTTCTGATCTTTTCCTGGGCTTGGGATATGTGGTCCCATTCCATCTCTGGGGATGCTGGGCGCTGGCTTCGAGCCCCAGGTCCCCGTCCACCATGGCATCGCCAGGGTAAATACCTGCGATTCTCCAGTAGACTGTGTTGCCGGTTCTCTTTTGGATGCAGAGTTCAATAAAGTACACAAGCCATCCCACATTTGTAAAATAGGCTTTGTGTTAGAGGAGTATGCCCAACTTCAGGCTTGTATAAGCACTCAGAGCACATTTGAGGGATGCGCTAGGCTAAGGGATACTTCTCAGCAGGTGACATGTCTTACATGTACTGTAAAATTATGAATTTACAATGGGTTTATTGGGATGTGACCTCATTAGGAGCTGAGGAGTATCTGTAATCAGAAACAAAGCAACAACCTCAGACAGAAGCAGATTCCAGAGAACTGCCTCTGGGACCCTCCCAGTGAGTCCACTGTTTCATTTGAAGCTTATAGTACATGACTTTGTCCTTTGAAATAGAAGCTGCAGGAGAGCCCAGGAGCTGACGGAGGAAGGCAGGAGAGAGTGGAAGCTTCCAGCACCTCTGATGTTTTCACTTTCCTTCCTCTCTGATCACCCTGCTGGATCCCTTTCCAAGTTCTTGACATTCTTTGTATGTATTTGCCAGAGCAAGATCAAAAGCTCAGCTGCTAAACGTCACACACTCCAAGTCAATAAGGGTGGGCGGGCCCAAGAGGACCTCTCTGGGCTCCCTGCTTCCCATGAAGCACGCCCACCCAGCTCTGGGCCCTGCCCCTCTGCTTTTCATACAGATGCTTTTGCAAGTTACTCTTTAGTCCCAGGGTCCTTCTGGAACGAAGAGAACAATGGATAGGAGGGGAAAGTTAGGAACGGCAAGGAAAATTCTGTTGCTCTGAAGTCGCAGAGAAAAGCAGGTGAAAAACACACTTTCCCTCAAGTGGGTTTAGTTATTTCTTTGTGTTTTTCAGACCCTCAGGCTATTATTAAACTCAAGAGAGCCTTGGATTTCTGCAGAGCATGCCCCAGGCTTCCTGTGCTGGGAGCTCACTGTCAGAGGCAGGGCAGGCCGTGGCAGTCAGGCAGCAGGTCCTTTGGATAAGGACCACACCTGCCAGCCTCTCATTCTCCTGTCGATTCTGAGACCTCTGTTGGAGCATGTTGGCCTCCGAGTTCGGGCCACCTCAGGCTCTCAGTGTCTTGAAAGTGGGGGCCTAGGAGCCTGTCCTCCGGGAACGGCTGTCCTTCCTTTGTCTCCCTCTGCAGAGAGAGACCCGAAGGTCCTGATTCGGAACCACAGTTCTTCTCCTGGTGGTTCAGCCACCCACCCTCCCTGGCAGGCTTTTATTTGGTAGTCTTGCCCTTCTTTTTTTCTGCTCCCTTTGCTTTCAGCCCCTTTTCCAACTGGATCCCAACTGCAGGGGACAAGGACACTAGGCCAAGGAGATGTGCCCTCTGGACCCACACTGCTCCTTCTGAACCAACTCAGCGTGGCAGAACCCCAGATTCCTACCAGTGGCTGCCTGGGGGCTGATTGCACTTCATCCCTGTGTCTGCCCTCATGGGGTGGACACGGCACCCACCTGCACACCCCTGGGGCCCTGGGCAGCTGTTGGTGGGCTGCAGATGGAGTGTGGGCCAGCGTCCACATCTGTGTGCAGCGCCCCCTTGAGGAGGGGAGGGAGCAGGGCAGGGGAGAAGCCCCCTCTTGTGGTATTGCCACTTCCTGATGGAGAACTCCAGGAGTCCAAGAATTCTAAGTTGGACCCTGGCTTTCTCTGTTGTTAAGAAGTTGTATTTGCCAAGCTAGGAGGGCAGAGCGGGTTACACCTAGCACTTTGATACTTTCAAATAGTTAGCATTGCATTCTATAGATTTCTGCCTGTGCTCTCGTCCCGTACCCTACAAAAATTAGGAGAGGGCTTGATGAGGACCCCTCAGACCCCTGCAGGGCCAGAGCAGCTCCCTATTTGCCCGTAGTCAGGCACTGGCATTCAAAACTGCCCACTCCAAACCCGTGACATCTCGATTTTGGACCTCCAGCTTTCAAACTGTGAGAAATAAATTTCTGTTGTTTAAGCCACCTGATCTGTGGTAGAGTTGATCTTCCATATCTGTGGCTTCCAAATTCTGGGATTCAACCAAGCATGGATTGAAAACACTTGGAAAAAAATATGTCTTTACTGAACATATACAGATTTTCCCCCTGGCCATTATTCTCTAAACAGTGTAGTGTCACCACTATTTACAAAGCATTTACATTATATTTAGTGGACTGTAACTCCTTGTAAATCAACTCCTTGATTTAAATGTGTAGGAGGATGTTCCTAGTTATGTGCAAACACGATGCCATTATATATGAGTATGGCATGCTCAGATTTGAGTGCCTTCAGGGGGTTCTGGAACCACCCCTGCCAGATATCAAAGGGGATTGTGTCTTTGAAATGAAATGCGCATGGGATGGATGGAGTTGGGAGCACCACTGCGTGGGTGAGGCTGCAGCGTCCAGGGGAGGCTGGTGAGAAAGTGCTGAGTGTAGCAGAGATCAGAGCAGGTTGCTGGGGGGGCAGGGCTGCTGCAGGAGGAGCTGGATGAGGGCCACGTTCGAGACACCAGAGAGAGCTGGTCCGGGTGAACCGGGGCTGGGCAGGGGTCTTCCTGACACATGCGTGTTCTCCCCTCAGTCTGCAGGCACTTCCTGCTGGCCTGTCCAGAGCTTCGGGGTCGCCTGTGGGAGGTGGAGCCCCCCGGGACCTGGGACCAGCGCATCAACATCTGGCTCCAGGTTCAGCTTCAACAGGCAGGACTTCCGGATGGTGAGTGGGACTGAATACAGTGCCCTTTGTCTGGTGATTCCAAACATGGATACCTGGTACAGATTAACTCCCATGCATGTGGATTCTGTGTTTGTTGGGGTTATGCCAAGAACAAAGGAGGGAGAAAGACCTGGCTGCTGGCATCATTTTGTACATTTCCTTCATGAGTGAAGCTCACCTTGCCATCTGTCTTGCTCAGAAAGATCTCCACCTATTTAGCAATGAAAATCTCTCCAAGACTAAGGGGTTCCCTTCTGCAATTAGAACAGTCCCTTCAAACTTCTAAGGTCAGTTTCCTGTGTTTGGCTGAAGATCACTTAGTTGCAAGCAGTATTTTGAACAGGTAATGTATGCACATGGGTGAAAATTCAAGACCCCCATGGTTTGCAGGTCCAATCCCTGTCTTCTTTGAGGGAAAACACATCCATGTCAACAGCAACATCACACACACAATGCTCGCTTGTCTCTTTTCTCCTTTTTACCGGCAGTGTAGTATGGCGCCGTAGAGCCATGTTGTTATTTATTTCCCGCTGATGGCCAGGCACACCATCTTCCATTCTGGATTCTTCCAGACAGAGCCCTGGTGACTTTGTCAGTGGGAATTTTGAATGGAGGTGTTTATAAGGGAGGAGGACAGGGGCCCAATGGTGGGTCCCAAGGGAAGGCAGCCCTTGAGATGTTCCTTAAGTAGCCAGACCCACTTATCTCTCTACTTCCAAAATGCTTTCTGTCAGTGTTATTTCCCTGCTCCCAAGTGGGGTTGGGTTGCATGCAGCAGGCCTCCCTGGGCTCCTGGGGTCCCCTGAGGGGCTGGGGCCAGGGCAGGAGGTGTGATACCTCCAGGCTGCAGGTGCCCTTGTGGCTGTGAGACTCTCTCAAATTAAAGCAGTGGCTCTCTTTCTCTCCTGGAACTCGAGTGTCGATCTTGGACATTTCCATGGCTGCAGGTGCTCATTAGGGGACCGATGGACCAAGGTGGGTGACTGATTTACCTTAGGTGGTGACAGGCAAGAGCGCCTTGGAGTTTATTGATGATGATAGTGATGAGTTTTGCTTTTGTGGTGCCTTTCAGCTAGAGGGCTTGCCGGATTTTACAGATATTAATGGGGTGAACAGGCACTGGGGAAGAGACCGTGGCAGGGCTGTGACTGTGATCCTAATGAGGTGGTTAAGTGACTTGCCCTGTGGCACTGAGTTAGGAATGACAGGGAAGCCAGTCTGCCTCCCTGAGCACTCAGCTGACCAGTGGTGTCGGTTTTCGGCTGAACCTCACAAACGAGGCTACAGTCTTTGTTGTGGACTCCACAGTTTCTTGGCTGGGAAAAGAAAAAGAAAACGGATTGCATATCAGAATGTGGGAACTTCAGGGGCTGGAGGGGGCTGGAGGGGGTGAGCAGGGAGGAGGGTGCTTTTGCCTAATGGGGAAGATGGCTTCCTCCTGGAGAATTCCACTGGGGCTTAGATCAAGAATGGGAATGACTGTGGTCTGGTCAGAGGCAGCTGAGCTGGGAATCAGATGCCAAACCTGTCACTTTAATTCACTCTGAGATTCGCCAAGTCCCCCTTTCAAGCAAATGAGAAGACTCGCACAGAGAATGTTCCAGAGGCAAGCTTGAGTCCCTTGAAGGAAGGAGGCCATCGTTATAATTAGGACATAATTAGATTAGTAAAACTTTGGAATTAAAAATTACTCTTAAGTCAGGATCTTTCACTCCCTGTATAAACTGGGGGTAGTTCTCAGTTTCACCCACACCTCCTGTCTCCCCCAGGGCCCGCAGTCAGGATTTTAATTCACTCAGGAGGGTTTTTTCAGTCAAGCAGCACTGGCTTGTAACCATCATGTCAGCGCTGACATCTCAGGTTTTTCCAAGTTGCTAAGTGAGGGCTGCAAATGCAGTCACAGATGCTCTGCACTTTCTCAGTTCCTAATCTGTTTCTCCTTTCATAGAAACCAACAAGTCTTAGCAGACAAGAATTTCCCCTGGGTCCCCCAATAATGCACGTTCCAGGATCCTCTTTTCCCTGGACATCTCACCGAGCTACTTAATTTTAGCTTTCAATGACTAAGTGTTTCTTAGAGTTCCTTTCTGGACTTATCTTTCAAGTTCTATCTCTTGTCCTTTTATTTCTGACTGTTATTTTGGAAGCTCCTTACAACTTCACTTGCTATGGAAATAGAGTGCTAAGCAAAAAGCCTAGTGGAGCCAATTGCTTCTTACTCTAAATAAGGCATGAACATTTTACAACATTTCAGAAGGAAATTCACTTGGTTTCCTTGCAAATGTTTAAAAAACCTATTTTTGAAGTAGTCTCATGTGTGGACTGGGTCTTTTAAAGTCTGTACAAACCTGACTGTGGATAACATCTGTGGCTTATAATGGCTCTGGAAATATTTACAGATTTTTCAGACCTTTTGAGAGAGAGTTTATGGGAAATTTCTTTCTTCCTACACTCAGCTGCACGCAAGGCCTTTGAAACTTGACCAATAGGATCCCGATTCCATGTGATGTGATTTTCTGGTTAGCCTGCACATGCCTTCAGTTCCTTGACTGGAGGGGGTGAAATTGAACAAGTCAATGGTGAAATGTTATTTTGCAGAAATGTTGCTGGAGATAAGAAATAATTGTGCCCTGCTTAAAAATTTTATTTTTCCCTTCTATAGGTCCATACTTTTGCTTTTCGTTTCTCCAGGTGAATTTGTCATGGACTTAGTTGCCATCTGTGGGGAAACACTTTTCTTCCATTTATGCTTAATTTTTTAAACTGGAGGGGTTATCCAAAAAGAGATGTGGGCAATTTGAGATGGGGAGGTGGGCTTGCTTTTCGAAAAGTTTGATGCATGGCAAATTGAAGTTCTACACTTTTTTCGGCTTGTTCTGGTGAGTGGTTGGACACTGTACAGTGCAGCAGCAATAGCAGTTTTATGCTGGTGCAGTGTGCTGGGAAGCGCGCACAGCGAAACCATCACCCTGAAGGGTTTTTTTTTTTTTTTTTTTTTTGCCTAACGCATCTTTGACAAGTTGTGTAACTCCCTCTAGTGTCCATTGTCATATACTGCAACCCATGACTGAGTTGGCGAGGTTGATTCTCAGATGCTTAGGCTTGCAAAGGAGTGCATTCATTTTAAAAAGGTTTATTGAACTTTTAAAATACAAGCAGACCTGTGATATCTGTTAGCATGCTTTAGCTCCTAACATGTGAAAATGTCAAAAAAGGTGGAAAATTGATAATGATTACCTACTTCATTCTCCATTGATTCACTCACATACTCCTTCACTAATCTCACTTGATAACTGTTAATAGAGAATTGAAATATATCAGGCACTTTCCTAGCTGTGAGGGATATAGTAGTGACTAAGGCTGACCAAGCCTCAGAACTCATCTATAAGTACAGTATCAACTACTACTGTATGACATAAAAACTCTGTATCAGAGAGAACTAAAGTATCCTGGCATTTTTAAATGCTTCGAATTAAGTTCTGCCAAACCAACTGTTTTTGATTTAGACAGCTCTGTAAATAAACTTAAATTTTTTCTAGTGTAGGTAACAATGAAATACTCCATTTATTCTTTAGTTTTAAAATGTGTTACATATGTATTTTCAGCTCAGATGCAAAACTGTGCTTTTCCTTCTAGGGATTGGAACTAACCCTCCTGCTCCAAGGATTCTGGGGAATGGGCTGGGGAAGTGCACAGTAGGATAAGAAAGTTGCTCTTTTCCAGGTAGTGCTGATTTTGCAGGAGGGGGAGGACGCCTAAATTAACACAGTGTATTAATCAGCTGGGAGAGATAATTTAGCTCATGGTTTCAGGGGATTCAGCACATGGTCAACAGGCTCTAAAGCAGGAACATCATGGCGGAAAGGCATGACCCAACAAAGCTGCTTAATTCTTGGTGGCCAGGAAGCAGAGCAGGGAGTAGCGCTAGAGAGGAAGGGTTGATGGACCAGGCAGAGTACTCAATACCCAAGGTCATGCCTCCAGGACCTGACCTGACACACCCAGAAGTGTGCTTCACCAATACCCTGGTGGCTTCCAAGCCAATCAAGGTGACACAATCAAACTTAACTGTCACATATGGTGACATGGACTTTCTTATCAGTAAACTCAGCATCGAGCAGAGTAGGGCCTGAGGATAGAACTGGAAAACCAATTCCATTCAGTGACGGAATATTGGAAAAACAGATCCAAATTCCACGTCATAAATGCTTGGTAGAACCACCATTTTGTGTCTCCTGGCATCTCTCCCTGTCCTCTGGAGAATAATGTAGCAAGGGTTCAAGTGAAGGTCAAGAAGATGGAATGGGATTGGGGGCATCCATCTACTTCCAATCCATTTGGAAGGGTCCGCAATGTGTTCCTGATCTTTCAATTGTCCATCCCTTAGCACTATCCCTATTTATGTATCCCAATCTCTTGCTTAGGAAGGGCAGCACACCTGGGAAATCCCCGACCTATGCAGCTCACTAATGCAGAAGGCCATGAAGTAGAGTGCAGATGTGCCATTCCATGAGCTTCTTGTCTCCTTTGTCATTGTGTCCTTGTTCCATGAAGCTGACATGTGAACCTGCAAGGTAGCTTCCTAGACAACTCCCTGTGGGCTTCTTGCTGGCAGTGGGCTGCATTGGTTTATGCTTAGAATCTCCATGCCATGGGTGGGGAGAAGGGGTGGAATAAGGAACAGCTTTGTAAAAAACTAATGAAGCCAAAAAGAAATGGAGAGCACATGGGAATCGAATGTAGTCTTGCATCATTAAGGAAATGCTGAAAAATTTGAATTTCAAATTTTTCTATGGACCAGCATCTTTCAGGCAGAACAAAATCAAGACAAATTCCTCCCTGCCTCTCAAGGCCAGATTGTGGAATACAGCAAATAGAAAGTGGAATACAGCATTAGGTTTTAGCATGATCCAAAGCGAGTGTAGAGTGAAATTGTGGGGAAGGATAGTTACTGGATAGTTTTTAGTGGCTTGTGTGTTTAGCATTTTATAAGACTTTAGATTTTCCTGAAGCCAAGCCCGACATTGCCTGCACAGAAAAATCTTTGGTCTCAAGTGCCTAAAGAATAAATAATTATTTTAAACTCTAAACCGTAACGATTGTACATTGTGGAATGACATATCTGTACTCCACCTCATAGCCTTCTGCATTAGTGAGCTGCATACATAAGTCTGGGATTTCCCATGTGTGCTGCCCTCCCTAAGCAAGAGATGGGGATGTGTAAATGAAGGTGGTACAGGGGAGGAATACTGCTCATTAAGTAGATTGTTCTAGGATAGAGATTCAGTATTGAAACCCTACAATGTCCAAGTGAGGACTGCATTGTCTTAGAAGGCTGCATCGTGTCTGGTATTGGTTCTGCCCATCTGCCAGAAAGGAGCTTTTATTCTCTTTGGTTTGCAACAGAAAGATGGGCTACCCCCACCAGGTTGCTGAACTAAGCCCTAACTTTTAAATTCTGAAGGCTCTTAGAAGAAGCGACAAGAACCTTGGGTATTTCACTGCTCATAGATGTGTGTGTGGGACATCTTCACAGTCAAGCATAAAGCCCCAACTTTTAAAGTATAGCCATCTCTCAGCACCCACAGAGAATCAGTTCAGGGCCCCTATGGATGCCGAAATCCTCACATGCTCGAATCCTTTAGATCAAATGGCATATCTGCCTGGAGCCTGCGCACATGCTCCTGTATACTTCAACTCATCCGTAAGCCACACAGAACGCCTAGTATACTGTAAATGCTATGCATAGAGTTGTTATCTGAATTGTTTAGGGAATAACGACAGGAAGTAAAGTCTGTCCATATTCAGTATAGATGCAGTGTTTTGGGGGAATATTTTCATTTCATGCTTAGTTGAATTTGTTGATGCAGAAGCCCAGGATAGGGAGGAATGGGCGGATTGTTTCCTTCACCTGCCTTCCTCAGATCTCCCTGCACTGGGCTCCCTGTGGTTTTGTTCAGTAAATTTGCACTCTTAGGTACAAAACAGGTTTCCTGCAGCCAGCCGGGGTGCTTGGCCTTGCATCTCATCTTCAGTCTTAGCACAAAGTGCCAGTTCCCTTCAGCTAAAGGTTCAGCCCTGACCATCCATGATGACCTCCTCACCATGTTTAATTGGAACTCCTGTGGATTCTCTCCCGATTTCAGGAGCAGTGCCTTGGAGAAGAAGTAGAAAATAAGAATGATCAAGAACACGGAGCGAAAGAAGAGGAAGCTGGGCTGCTCCTGAGACTGCTGACCTGAGAGATCTGGAAGGGAAGAAAAGCCAAGAGGCTGGGACCTCACAGGGCTACGTCAAGAGCTCTCCTAACTCCAGCTCCTGACTTGCCCAGCTTCTGTGGCCCTGAGCCTTGGGTGTTTCAGGAGACAAAGGCCCAAGGCCCTGCTGATTTCTGACTTCCTTCTGGTGCTAGCTCCAGGACTAGACTGGCTGAGACAGTGCTGGTGTAAGCAGTAGGCTCTCTACAGGGGCATGGGTGTCCTCCCAGTTCCCCCAGCCAACTGTGGGCAGTCCGGAAAGATTCCAGAAGCTCACTGTTTAAACGTGATATAATTTCTGCTGCTTAGGATAAACGTGTGAAGCAGCACTGGGACCATGTGACAGTTTCCCTGAATAACTTCCCCCCGTAGTGCAAGTGGCCTCAGAGAGGGGCCTCACCGTTCTGAGCCATGCTGTAGAAATCCTTTCCACCTTCAGCCCTGATGAGACCATGAGATCACAGACACCAGAATTTCCAGGGAGATAAGTTCCTTTTCTGGGGACACTTCAGTCACTCCAGAGCTCCCTGGGGGTAGGGCTGGGGCTGGAATGGTGCCCACCACAGGTCTTGGCTCCTAGGGACCCCGTGTGCAGAACTCAGGGTAGGTTCTGGTGGGCTTCTGTCCTCACCTGATTTAGATGGGAACTGGTGGGTGGGAATCTGGATGGAGGGCCCTTCTGCCCTATGGAAAGGCTTGTGGTGGTAAAAGTAACTAAAAACCACAGCCTAACCCAGGGTGGCCTTGGCTTCCCCCTTCCCACACATCTCCCGGCTTGTGGGGGACTTCTACTTGGCCATGTTGGGGCTGCAGAGCCCAGCCTGGATATGCCCCCAGGCCTGGTGCACACAGCTCCGCATAAGCCAGGCTTATCATGGGGCTGGGACCTGCTCCCTGAAGGCTGGGCACTGCTTTCTCTGTGATAGTCCCAGATGCAGATGTGCAGTAGGATTTTCCCCAGAGAAAGCTGCTCAGCCCTCCTGAGGTTGACAGTCCAAGTTCCAGCCCCTACTTCTTGGTGCCTGCAGATCTGACTACATCACTGAAGATCCCCAGACCCCTCTGTGGCTTATGGTGGCCTTTGAGAACCCAGGGACTGTCTCTGTGGGTCTGCTGGCTCTGCTCCTTCCCCTCTGTGTCCTGTTTGCCTGGGCTGGAGGATCTCTGGTCTCTTCTTTCAGGGCTTGTGTATGTGACCATGACACTCATTGCCTTGGATTGCCTTGGGCATGTGCTCTTTCTTACACACATACACAAACACACACACACAGACACACACACTCAGTCAGGCTCACTTCCACCTATTCATCTATCCATACATCTGTCTGTCTATACAGCTCTCTTCTGTCTTTCCCTTCCATCCTCTACTTATCTCAATTATTTACTACCCATCTATATATATTCTCACTGATTTATGTCTCCATTCAACTCTCCATCCATCACCCATCCATCCATCCATCCTTCATCTGTTGTCCTCTCTCCCTCCCTTCCTTCCTTCCATTTATCTTCCCACACATCTGTCTCTCTCTGTCCATCCTCCATCCATTTGTCTCCTTGCCTCCCTGCCTCCCTCCCTCCCTCCCTCCTTTCCTCCCTTCCTTCCCGTCACACAATATTCTGCATGCTTTCTCAGGGACAAGCTCTGTTCTTTGCACAGGTGTGAAATGGGCTACGATTTCTGGCCCGGGGAAACTCTTCTTCCTGGAAGGGATCCTTCTGGAGTGTCCACTGGAGTTTTATCTCTCTTGAATCCATTACACAGAGGGAAGTGTCCAACTTACTAGAAGTAGGATTTAGAACTCCATACAGGGACATCATGAAGCTGTTCTACTTCTCTGCGAAGAAGGCTCAGAGCACAGAAGGGGTCTTGAGTCTGCAGCCACAAGTGCTGTGTGATACCAGAAACCCCCTTTCCGATGGGATGCATGGACTATGCATACTGTGGTATTTGCAGTGAATGGTTGGTGCATTGTGCTTACATGAAAATAATCTGATAGAAGTGTCTCGGGTTTGATGAAGTTTTTCTTCCATAAAGGAATTCTCTCAGGGAAGAAAACCTGCTGTGTTGATGGCTTCATGTAAGGCTGTATAAGCCGATCTCAGAGCTAGAAGGGCATTCTTTGGAGCTCAGAGTGGCCTCTTGCCAGCTAAGGCACCTTGATGTCAACCCTGTGGTCGAGTGCATGGTTCCTGCTGTGCAGTGGGAGCAGGGAATGCCCACCCTACTCGCATTGGTGTGGTGTGCTGGGTTATTGCCATGGGGCAAGCCTGCAGATGGCCCATCGCCTCCTCCCTGCTCCCTTTCTCCTCCATCGTCAGTCTGTTTGAGTAAGGCTGTAGACCCTGGATGGCACAGCCCTGGAGACAGTTACATTATGTACCCTTCTTCCCTGTTCCCTTTCTGTGCATACCCTGTTCAGGAGATGATCACACTACGTTCAGTCTAGGCCACGAAGGCCACGTAGCACCAGTTACCCCGCCTTCTCTCCCTGTTTGTCTAACACTGTAAATAAAGAGCACGCTGGACTCCAGGCAGCCCTTAGCTCCCGACAGGCTATGGCTTCACCTGGTCCCAGCTTTAAGCATAATATAATCTTGGTGTTTTCATTTTTCTTCATCTCCCACTGCTCTCCCCGGCTTCAGACCCTATGCCATTCAGGTCACGGCAGTTTATGAAACCAGTTTTGTTTATTATTCAGTCTATGTCCTTGTCTATTATTTTTTAATTTTTTTTACTCTTTTTTATTTTTAATATTCTTTTATTGGTACATTTTAGGTATACAATACGTTTACATTTGTCATTGGGTGCTTGTACCTGTACATGATGTATCTTGGTTCTTACTTTTTCCCATTACCTGTGTGCCCTTCACCCCCTCCAGCCTTCCCTATTTACATAGATTTCGTTTCCATTATTTTTCTTTTCTCAGAATTTTTCCTTTCCCCTCTTTCCCTTCGCATTCCCCTCCCACCACTCCTACACCTTTGGACCCTTTCCTATTTCAAATTATCAATTATTCCTTTGAATCATTTTAATCCTTATTTACACTTTCAGTTTCTCACACCAGAGAAACTATTTGGTATTTACACATGTGTGTCCTATTTATTTCACTTAAGAGTATGGCCTCAATATGCATCCATTTAGCTATAAATGTCTCTAATTTCTCATTCTTTATGGCTGAGTAGTACTCCATTTTATTTAAAAAACACATCTTCTTCATACAGTTTCCAGTTGATGGGCACTTGGGCTGTTCCCAAGCTTTAGCTATTACAAACTGTGCTGCTATAAACAGGGTGCACATATTTCACTGTGGTATGATTCTTTTAATTCTTTGGAGAAGATACCCAGCAGGGGAATAGCTGGGTCAAATGGAACCTCTAGCCCTAGTTCTTTGAGGTGTCTCCATACTGATTTCCACAGTGGTTGCACGAGTCTGCACTCCCACCAACAATGGAAAAGGATTCCTTTCTCTCCACACCCCCGCCAGCATTTGTTATTGGTTGATTTCTTGATAGCAGCCATTCTTTCTGGGGTTAGGTGGAAGCTCAGTGTTGTTTTCATCTGCATCTCTCGAATGACCAGTGATGTTGAACATTTTTTCATATATTTGCGGCTTTTACTTCTTTGAGAAATGTCTGTTCATTTCAGAGGCCCATTTTTGAATTGGGTCTTCGAATTTGGGTTTTTTTCAATTCTTTATATATTCTAGATGGTAGACCTTTGTCTGAGGTACAGCTGCTAAAATTTTTTTCCCCTTGCGCAGGGGCCATGCTAATCTTCTCTGCATCATTCCAATTTTAGTATATGTGCTGCTGAAGTGAGCACTTGCCTATTATTTTTTAACAGCTCTGTTGAGATGTAATTTACAAGGTATAAAATTTACTCATTTAAAGTAAATTCAGTGACTTTTAATATGTTTACAGAGTTCTAAAACCACTACCACAGTCAGCTCCCCCAAAGAAATCCTGTTCCCGTTAACAGTCTCTCTTTTCATTTGCCATCACCCTTCTAGCCACAGATAGCTCCTGATCTATTCTTTCTACACAGTTTTGCCCATTCTGAGCATGTCATATAAGTGGAATCAGTACTATGTGTTCCTTGGCAGCTGGCTTTCTGCCCTTAGCATAGGGTTCTTAAAGTTTATTGATGTTGTATCATCTGTCAGCACCTCATTCTTTTTTATCTGGATGAATAATATTCCATTATATGGATATATGGTACTGCATCTTTTTTTTTTTTTTTTGGCACTAGGGGGTCAAACTTGGGACCTTGTGCTTGTGAGGCAGGCAGTAGAACCACTGAGGTAAATCTCTAGTCCAACTGCATCTTGTTTATCCATTTGCCAAGTAAGTGATGGATCTTTGGATTGAGTCTAGTATTGCACAGAAAAATAATAATAATAACATTGAGAAAAAATCCTTATCAATAATGCTTCTATGAACCTTCATGTATAAGTTTTTGTGAATGTATGTTGTCATCTCTATTGGGTATATAGTCAGGAATGGGATTTCTGAATGATATGAAAACTTGATTTACCATTTTGTGGCATTGCCAAATATTTAACAAATGGGAAACCCTATCTTACATCACACCAGACCTGTTTGAGGGTTCCAGTTTCTACCTAGCCAGCCCACACTTTTTACTGCCTGTCATTTCAGTAGCAACACTGTCCCAGGGCATGTGAAGAGACATCTCATTGTGGTTTTGATGTGCATTTCTCTGATCACTAACGATATTGAGCACCTTTGCAAGGAATATTGGCCCTTTTTACTTCTTCTTTGGAGAAATATCTATTTAGATCCTTTGTCCACTTTATAATTGGACTATCTTTTATTATTGTGTTGTAATAGTTATTTATATATTCTAAAGTTCCTTCTCAGATATGTAATTTGCAAATATTTATGCCCATTCTATGGGCCCTCTTTTTCACTTTGTTGGTGTTTCTTGAAGCACAAACATTTTAAAAAATTTTTATATAGTCCAGCCTGTTTCTCTTTGGCTGCTTGAGCTCTTAGCATTGTAATAGTAATGTTTATATTTTTCTAAGTGCATGTCCTTTCCCATCTAAAAGGTGTTATTCCCATCTAAAAGGCTATTTGACTCCAAAAAGAATATAGAAAATTCCATGAAGAAGTCATTACTGAGAAAAAGGTTGTCCCTTGGTGTCAAGAGGCCCATGCCCTGCGAGAGGCACAGTGCCCTGAGGCTGTTTCCGCCTGCACTGGTAAATAGGCTCAGGTGGGACAGACAGCTGTGGAGAATCTGTGGTTGGGTGAAAGCTGGCATTCAGAACTCAAGGCCTGGCAAAGGTCATGAACATCCCGCTGCCACACTATGGTCTTCTTTCAGGGAGTGGATATATTAGCCAGTTTTTCTATTGCTGGGACATAATACCTGAAACCCACAAAGAGAATTTTAATTTGGCTCATGGCTCAGGGGATTCAGTCCATGATCAGCTTGCTGTAAAGCAAAAATGTGGCAGAAGTGCATAGAAGAGCAAAAACAGTTCAATTCCTGACAGCTGGGAAACAGAGCAGGGGGACCCTATATAGTACCCATGGTCACACTCCATGAGCCACCCAGACATAACAGGAGTGTGCTTTACTAAACCACACTTAATCTCAAAATAAAGAAAATAGCAAGTTTGTCATTCTGCCTAACATAACACAATATCCCACACATATTCAGAAATGCAATAATCCCCTCTCCAAAGTCTCAGGAGTTTCAGCGTTTTCAAATGTCCAATTTCAAGTCTCATTTGATGCTGTGTTTTTGTTTTTTCAGCACCAGGGATTACATCAGGACCTTGAGCTTGCCAGGCAGGCTTGGCACCACTGAGTTAAATCCCTGGCCTTCAGGTCTCATTTGAGACTCAAGGCAAACCTTTAGCTGTGAAGCTCTAAAAAGTAAAAAAAAAAAAAAAAAATTACATAATCTCAGGTACAATGGCACATTCTCCTTTAAAACATTCTCATTTAAAAAGGGAAGATTAGGGGAATAGGAAAAAATTAAACCAAAGCAAGACCAAAACCTATTAGGGTAAAGATTATGCCCTGTAGCCCCATATCTGGCATCTGGGGTAATGGTGGTAAGTTGTGCATTCCAAAGGGCAGAAACCTCAGGGGGGTCCCTGATTTTTAAAATCTTCATTTTCCAGGAAGCAATATCAAATGTTTGAATTTTGATCTAGTTCACTTTCCTAGTGTTATATTAAAAAAGTAAAGTTTCATAATTTATCAACTAATGGTTTAGAAGTTTGAGAAAAACTGTGTCATGCTTTTCAGAAGCCTTTAGTTCTTCCTAAGATGCCTTTTGGATCCGAAATCGGTGCTGCTGGAGGTTTCCTGGGAAACTGCTTGGTGTCCCCACCACCTTTGTAACATTCTGCCGTGGTTTCTGCTCTCCAGGTTGGTAACCGTGCTGAGCTTGCAGCTTCCCCACATGGACTCCTGCTCTGGAGTCCCTGCTGCCACCTGCTGATGCTTCTGCCCATCCTAATCAAGAACTGACATGTGGCTTGTAGGTTCTCTCTCACCCTATGGCTTCTACATTCCTGACCATGTGTGATCATTTGCCCCACACCTTCTGGGATGCTGCAGCTTTGGTTTGAGACTGTTCCCCACACCCTTATATAGTGGGTCCAAGAACACTTCGAAGATCTGGGACTCAGGCCACTCTTTGGGGCTGTCTTTGTCACTTTCCCATCTCTGGGACAAAATAACTGAAACCTGAAACTTGACAGAGAGTTTTATTTTCATTCATGGTTGTAAGCCATGGTTGGCTGACTCCAAGGCAGAAATGGCATGGCAGAAGGACACAGTAGAGAAAAGGTGCTCAGCTCATGACATTCAGGAAACAGAGAGAAACGAGAGTCAAGGACAAGAATGCACCCTTCCGGGTTATGTGTCCAGTGAGTCACCTCTATCCAGCATGTTCAGCCTCGAACTCACCAATGGATGGATCCAATCACCCTCCAAGTGTGAGACTTTCGGGGAACATTTCAGAACTAAACCAAAGCCGGGGCCTTTCCTTCTCTAGAACTCCAGGCTGAGAGCAGGGCCACATCTCCCTTCTTCCTGGGAGCCCTCAAACCTGTTTGGGAATCTTTATCACTTCTTCCTTCCGCTCTCCATGGGAACCTGGCTTTCTGGGCATCAAAACCAGTAAGTAACATCTCCCTTTACTTCCCTGGCAGAATCCTGCTTCTCACACTGAGTGCAGGGCCACACTCAGGTCTCACCGCAGTGCTGCAGCTGCGCCTCTGAGCTCATCCTGTCTGTCCTTGAAGAGCTATAGTTTCCATAGTGTTCCCACATCGAGCCCCTCAGGCAAGCCTCCTGTGCGGGGTTTGTGGTGTAGACAGTGAGGTGTAGACCACTGCTTCTCTCTCCCTGGCCTGATGCAAAGCTTGAAACCCCACTGTGAGAAATGCTATTCTTTAGGGGTGGGTAGGTTAACATAGACTTGTCCTCGGAACGGGAAGAGCGGGGGTTCTGGTTTCTGCGGGGCTTGGGGTGGCCTCTTATCTCCTGGGTTCTTGAGGGTCCTCACGGGTAAGTGAAGAGAAGGGTGCGATGGTTTGCATATGGTGTTCGGTCCCCCAGGTTTCATGGGTTTACATTCAATCCTCGTAGCAGGGCATTTAGGGGGTGGACACTGAAGCTGACTATGACGTTCAGAGGTGGAGTCTTCAGGGCATGATCAGGATTCGCTAAGACCATCAGGGCAGAGCACCCACGGTGGCTTCGGTGGCTTTAGAAGCGGGAGAGAGTTCTTCCCCCCACACGTCCTGCCTGGATAGGGTGCAGGCCCACACGACCCTCGCCAGGGCTGGGCCGGTGCCCGCCCCCCCCCCCCCCAAGAGTGAGCTCCTGGCACCTCTAGTGTTTATCAGCTTCCCTTTGCGGGGACTAACTGCCTGCTACTCGCAGGCTGGAGGAGGAGAGGTTTAGCTGGCCCACGGTTCAGGCCCCCGCTGGCTGGCCCAGAGGTAGGAACAGCGAGGCGGAGCCAAGCTGGCCGCCTGGTGGCATCAGAGCAGGTGAACAGTGCCGGGGAGGAGGGGGCAGAAGGAGCCCACGTCACGCCTCCAGGGCCCACCCGGAAGCACCCAGACGCGTGCTTTCCTAGCCTCCTACAGGGCCAGGCGGCACCCAAGAACACAGCAGTGCGGACCAGAGTCCGGGCCCTCCCTCCCTCGCGACTCCAGGTGCGCGGCGGTCCGTCCTCGCTCGGTAGCAGCTCTCGGGCTAGAGCTCAGCCCGAGGACGTCGCGAAGGTCCCCCGAGCGGCTGCTTACCGAGCCCCGCGGGGCGCAGCTCCCGGGCCCTGTGCGCATGCGTGCTACCCCGACCTGTGCACCCAGGCAGGTAAGCAAACTCTTCCTCTTTAGAGGGGAAATTGCTGTCTGTCGTATTGGCAGCTTACAGCACGCCAGGGAGGCGCCCTGGAGAAGACTCAACCCCCACGGCAACATTAAAGCCCGATTTCCCACGGTCTTGCAGCCCCTCTCCGACTGAGGCAGGAAACGCCCAGCGTCCTAGAATTTGGCAACTAAACTGCGCTCGCGCTCTTTGAAGGGCCGTTTCCGAGAGCGATACCCGCGGCGGCCACACGATGGCAGCCTCGCACAGACCAAAGTGCGCCGTGCCCCCGCCCTGGGCCCTGGGTCATCAAATTTCTCACCCCAGCCTTCCAGCTGGCCCGGAGGGGAACTGATTAGTTTTAAAATGGAGCTGTGTTCGTGTTCCCCTTCCCCACATTTCAGTGATAGGTAATACAGCAGGACTTAACTTATCCTTAAGAGGAGATTAGGAGTTTTTCTATTTTTAAGGAAAAACCGCTTAGTTTCATTTTGAGTCCAGGAGTGCAGATCCCCAATTTATCTTTTTTATCATTAACCTTAGAGACGTGGCAATACGGACATATATACTCTCACTGATCCACTAAAATGCATCCGGCCTCCCTTCACCCCGGTGAAATGTGGGAGCCCTCGGCTGGGGGTAGATGCAGCTGGGGTCCCCTTTCTGCTCCTCTGGGCACCCCCTTCCTCCCTCTAGCATCTCTGACACCTCTGGCAGCCCCCAGAGGGGGAGGGATTCCGAAAACGGGAACCTCGGACCTAGCCTATCTCACGTCCAGTATGACTTGGACTCACTTCTGTTCCGAGCGATCAGTTTGGCCACATATTCCCTCTTAGTTATTTTGATGAGCTCCTTGGGCTTTTCTCCTCAGCAGCAGCAACCAAAGTATGTGGGGACCCGTTTTGCTCCGGTTATGTAGTGAGGACCGCGTTCCGCTTGCAGGGTTCCCTGGGATGGGTGAGGCCTGTGCCTAGTATCTCAGGGATGTCCAGTTCATGGAGCCTGTGGCTCCTGAGGAGGAAGGTGGATGTCACCAGGGCTGTGCAGAAAGGGAGGGAAGGATCGAGCAGAGCAGGTGCCTCTGGTCCCAGTGGGGAGGGTGGAGATGCTCTCCTGGCCCACGGGGCCTCCCCTGGTTAATGAAGGCTTCCAGGGATGGATTGGCCACCTTGAGCTCTGAAGCAAAGTGCCACTTGTGGATATTTACCTGGATTGGAAGCTCCATGAAATCCGGGTCAGGGCTCACAGGCCCCTGCATCATTGACACAGTTGGACCGTGTGACTAGATAGAGAAACCTCCAGAGAGACTTGGACTTGGCCAGATCCAGGGGTGTTTCTGTTGATGAGGGGTCCCCCACAGGGATGCCCTGGATGGGGTGGGCTGGCTGGGCATACTGACCGAGCCGTTTAGCCACAGTGAGTTCCTGGCAGCAGAAGTGCAGGGCAGAGCTGGGCGTCCCAGGCAGCTGAGGCTCCAAGTGGATCAGCGACCCCTGCCTGGGATCGGCTCATTGCTGGTGGTAGCTCTGTACACTGGCCAGGAAGCGCAGTAGCATCACTGAAGTAGTCTATGCTTCTGAACTCCTTGCTTACAAAGTACAGCTGCATACATAATGGTAAAAGATTGAATCACAATGCAATCTATTCCTTGCATTTGAGTATTACCTGAGTTGTTTTACCCCAGTGTGGTGGTTCCTGGACCACTGGCCAGGTCCCTGAGCTGACATAAATAGAAGTTTCTCAGCTACCAGGTGCTGGCAGCAGTTGCCCTGTGCATCAGAGGGGAGTCTGCCCCCACCACCCAGTTTTCATTCTTCCAGACAGAGCCTTCATTTTTGCCTAGAATGTCCCCATTTTCCCATGTGGCTTTAGGGGGACAGGGGACCAGGTTGCAGCAGTCAGAGCCAGGATTCCCTGAACAGGAGTGGCTCAGTGCGTCCAGGTGGCCTTACTGGTCCAGGTGGCCTGGAAGTGAGTGTGCAGAGGCAGCTGTCATCTGGTGGGCATGGGAGGGCAAGAAAATGGAACGGAACTGAGAGCTAGGGAGACACCGGGTCCCCCAGTCCAGCTGCCCGAGGCTAGCTCTGCCTCTAGAGTTCTCCACTGCAAGAGTTAACCATCTCCTCTTGCCTATATTAGTTTGAGTTGGTCTTCTGTCACGTTGTTGACTGAAGGCGAGCATCCAGACTGATGTATTCTTTTTCTCCATTCATTCTTTCTTTTATAATACGGAGTCACAGAGGGCTAAATGTGTACAGGCCTTCCAGATGACCCGATTCTGCCTGTGAATTTGTGAGTCCCAGAGATTCTTGTTTAAGGGGCCCCTTCCTGCACACAAAATATTAAAAATTATATTTTTCTACCATGCTGGTATAAAGGTGAACATACGCCAGGACAGACTGAAGGTGGTGAGGTGAGAAAAGGGCCCTCCCTGGGAACCGTGCTGGTTGTACAGCAGAGAGGTTTCTCACTGCGTTGGTAAACGCCCCAAAGCAAGTCTTCCGTGGCTGTGGCGAGGTGGCCAGGGGCGGTCCGTCTGCTGGAGTGCGGGGTGGGGAAGAGCCCCATGTTCGGCTCTGTCTCGTCTTGATGTACCCTGCTTTTCCTAGAAGGGACGCAGGCTCGGGCCCTGGAGCTCGGCCGTCATGGCCCAACAAGATCAGCGCAGACTCGAGAGCACTGCAGAGGTGCAGGGAGAAGCAACCCAGCCTAAGGGTGGGTGGGCCACCAATAGCACTGTCAGCGGGGAACTCGACGGAAATGCAGATTCCCAGGCCCCGCCCAGGCGCTGCCGGAGACTGGAGGCTGGCCCAGGACTCCGTTTCCACAGTGCTTCCATATGCACCTCCGGCCGCGCACCGCAGGTCTGCTCCGGTCCGTGGGATAGTCTTCGCCTCCCTCGGGAGGAAGCGTTTCTGTGACAGCCTTGCTGACCTGCGCCCTGGCAGACAGAGGTCCCGAAGCCTGGGAAATCTCTCTATAGCGACTCCTTTAGGACCCTCTTTTAGGATCTTTTGACCGAGCCAAATGTTTTGGCTTTTACTTCTCTTATGGAGGTGGCAGTGACAGCCAGCCTGCTATTTAGGACGCTGTGAAAAGGCCCCGTTACCGCGCTGTGACCACGATTTTCCTAGGATGGAAGATCCCGCTGGCAGCCGCACCATGCGGCCACTAGATGGCGATGTTGCACTGTCTGCGGGCTGCTGGGGGCGCGGGCGGCTGGGCTGCTGCCGGCCTCAGCAGGGTCCCCGAAGCGGAAGCGTAGTAAGTGGCGGCGCTGTGAGCCCAGGCTTGTTTCGCTGAGATGTCCAGGAAATGCTGTGCAGCCGGGGTTTGGACTGGAGGGAAGCTTGGCAGTGGGATTGCAGCGGGAACGAACTTTGGGACTTTACATCCCCCCCCCCCCCGGGCTGCAGAGTTGGGGTCCTCACTTCAGTCCGGGGAAAGAGCTCCCATAAGGTGGCGACGAGCTGTTTTCTTGTCTCTGGTCCGATCGCAGCCCAGGCTCTGCTGGGTGCCTGTGAGTCTGGCCGCTCTCGGCAGGGAGTGAAGAGCAAACCGCGAATTGGACCGAGACCGAGACAGGAAGGCTGCGGGGTTTGAGGGGCCCGGGACTGGGGTGTGAGCGAGGGGCACACAGGAGGGCGACAGGGTCCGGCTGGGGAGCACTGAACACAAGGCAGGAGCGCGAACTCTGATTTCACCCTCCCCAGCGCCAGCCGCCCGAGGAGGGGCAGCTGGGCCCAGATGTCAGGAGAGGAGATGGGGTGCGGCCCAGGAAGGCAGCGGTAGGATTCGCACCCAGACTTCTGGTCCCGGGGCCCCTCCCCTGCTGCGATGCCCAGGTGTCCCTGGGCGGAGGCTTCTCTGGCTTGAGGCCTTCCTCTCTGATCTCCGCAACTGCCCAGGTGAGCTCTCGCCCTGGGGCTGCGGGCGACACCGGTCCAGCTCCCAAAGCGCAGCTCCGATTGCACCGGAAGTGCGAAGAGCGGGCACCCAAACTCAGGGTAGGCACCGCCCTGCCTAGGGCTGCGGCTTGGGAGTCAGGCCGCCCCTCAGAGCTGCAGGCCAGGGGGCCCTGAATCGGGGCAGCGGCGAGGGGGAGACCCATACGAGGCTGGGGGGGGGGTGCCCTGCAGCTAAGAGTGAGGCACTCCCGGACCAGGCCGCACGTCCGCCTCCGCCCTGGCTTAAGTTACCTTGAAGCGGGCTCTAGTTTAGGGTTCTGATTTTACCTCCCCATAGCCCCACCCATCTTTCTTCTCGTTTTTAAACTTCTTTAAAAGTCTGTGGGGGTCTATTCAATGGGGTGGTACTGGGCTTGGCCTCTCCTTCCCCCTGCTCCACTGTAAACTCCCGAGACCTCACTATTCAGGCGCCTTCAGAACATTGGAGGACTGAGGAACTGGACTGGGTGCCCCCCTGCGCCCCAAGCTGGTCCCCATCCCTGCCCGATGATCACACGTCGCTGCCAGCTGATGCTTTAGGGCTGACACAGGATGTGAAAGGCCAGATTTAAAACAAAGTTGCTCTATTTGGACTTAAATGTAAATTTACAAATGTTGCAAAATGCAGGTAATGTAAGGAGTTTCCGTGTGCCCTTCACCCGTATTTGCCGTGTGATTTATTTCTGAAACTTCCAAGCGTAAGTTCCATGCATCATGGTCCTCTACTCCTAGCTCTCCAGTGAGTATTTCTCCAGGTCCTTCACCCCTAATTAGTCCGTGAATAGTTGTTAAGCACGGAGATTTTCCCTCACTCCACCACAGTGCAGTTGTCAGTGTGACCAGCTTGCATCGATAAAATGCTTTCGTATCAGTGGCTGTCCATACCATAATTTTGTCACTTCATCTAACGTCCTTTGTCATTGGCCTCCCCCTCTTCCTGCTGTACAGCACAGGGTCCACTCTAGGGAGAGGTGCTACACTTAGTCATCACGTCTCTCGTCTCTTCAGATCCCTTGATCTGCAACATGTCCAGAGGATTTCCTTGTCTTTTGTGACACTGCCATTTTTGCAACAAACAGAAGCGTTTTGATTTTGCGCTTGTCTGATGTGACTTGGTAATGACGCTGGACCGCAGCTTGGAAGGTATTGCTCCTTCTCAGGGCGTCACATTTGGGAGTAAACCTAAGCCCAGTTCCCTCTCATAGCTCTGGCTCCTTCAGCCTCTCCTTGCTCCCTTGGGATCTGTGGAAACGTGGGAACATCAGGAGGTGGCTCTCTCTGAGCACTGTTTGGTTCTCAGCTGTGGTTGAAAACCTTAATGAGCCTCCTGGCTTCTAGCAGGAAGGCGGACTTCAGGCATGAGTGCCGCTAGTGGTTCTCACGCTTCTCAACGCCCTTTTCTCCATCCTGACTGCCAGGGCCACACTATAAAGTCCTCCCCTGGGAGCAGCAGGGGCTGGGAACAATCTACCTTTTACCTCCTCAGTGGTTTTTCTGCATAGTTTTAAAATCACTGCAGTGTGTCATGCTGGGGCAGGGCTGGGAGGGAAGAGTTGGAAGCCTCCCTCCCTTTCGGGCTGCTTCTCTGCATTTGGAGTGCTGCTAACTGCTGAGGTCTCCTTAGGAGAAGCCACTGCGAGCTGTTGGCTGTGGGTGACCTGATGCGTCCCTAGGGAGGGGTCGTGAAAACCGGGCTTGGGGACCACAAGCCCCCTGTGTGGCTGAAAGCAACAGTAACCCCTTTGTGAATGTCCTTGGCTGCCCAGTCCCTGATGGAACATTCCTGAAAAGACCCTCCCAACCCCATTTCTGCCAAGGCCTGAAAGTGTCCATTGGGAAGGCAGGTGAGGAGTGGGGAGACAGTGAGCACTTAGGGCTTGGGTTGGCCTACGAGTCTGTTTCTGGTTGGTGCGGGGTTATAACCTCTTGTGTGTGCCATGGTTGTAGCTGTGATACAGTTGACAAAGTGTGGAACGAGGGCAGTGTGCTCCCTCCCCTCCACCTTCTGGCTGCCTTTGCAGCCCGGATGTGCCACCAGGACCCAGGCCCAGTGTCAGCAAATGCCAACTGCCTTGGGCCTTTTGACAATTTTGCAGGTTTGGCATTGCTTTCAGGGCACTCTGGGTCTGTTTTAATCGGGTATGGGAAGACACGGAGATACAGAAATGTGACTCTCACATGCGGCTATAGTTTCCTAAAAACAGCAGTGGAGGGCTGGGAGGAAGCCCCGGGTTGGTCAGGAGGCAGAGGGAATGTAGGGCGGGAGGATGTGGGCAGGAGACTTTCTTGTTGTGCTCATAGGAAGAAAAAGGGGGTCCCCATGTCAAAGCACCCGACTATGACAACAGAAGACATGGGGAACACAAGCACTTCCGGTGCCCAGGCAGGAAATCAGGTAACTGTAGACCCCCTGGTGCAGCTGCTCCCTGGCCCCTCCAGGCCAGGGCCTGTGCTTGTGGTCTGCAGTGCATGTGGCACTGGCTTCCTGGATGACCGCAGAGCGCGGGGCTTCTCATTGGAACAGAGTCTTCCAGCATGCTGTAAAGTTTGGCCAGCAGCCGCTCCACCATCTGTCTCCTGTTCCATGGTCAGACAGGACGGGCAGCAGGAGATGCCTGCCTAGGGGTGGGCTAAGGATGCTCAAACAGGGGCGGAGTGCTTGGGAAGAGAGAAGCGAGCTGGCTTTGCCTGGTGTGGTGTTCGAGTTCTCTCCGAGGGCAGCTCGGAAGGGGAGTTGGAGCATTGCACGCTGGACTCCGAGACCTGTGGGTTCCGTGCTCAACACGTCTTGTCTGCCGCTGGGAATAAGACCATCCCAGGACACCAGCTCCAGCAGGGGGCAGCAGAGTCAAGGGGCCCAGCGTTTGTGCGCCTGTGTGCGTGCGTGCTTGGGCACGGGCGCGCCCGCGTGTACACACGCATGCGCTGTGAGGAGGTTAGCGTGCTTGAGGTCTAGGGGTGAGGGCGAAGTTCAAGATGCAAGACCATCATGGCGCACACGAAGGAAGAAAGACCACCTTTTCAGCTGGGCTACAAGAGGCTTCTTAACATTAAGGTTGGACTGGAAAATTTTGGGAATGTTGGAAAAACCTTTGACAGAGATTCTGCAGCACGTGGATAAAGCCAAATTCAGTAAGCCTCCTTCGTTGGGGGTTTGAGTTTCACCAGGCAGGGCGCTACGTGGCTCCCTCCCTCTCTTCATCCTTTTTTTCTTTTCTTTCCACTCTCCCTTATTTACTACGAGGCAGTCGCTATATATTAGGGAAAGGAGCTAAAGAACGGACCAGAGAAGGCTCAGTGCCTGGCAGTGTGGAGTTTACACTCTAAATCGGGTTCCTCAGCCTCAGCATGGTTAGCATGTGGGCTGCTCCTTTCTTTGTAGCGAGGGCTTGCCCTGCACCTTATGTTGTATTAAGCAGCATCCTTGGTCTCTAGCTATTAGACCCCCCCCCTCCCAGTTTTGGAAATAAAAAAACATCATCAGACATTGCCGGATGTCCCCGGGGTGTGACCAGTGACTTGAATGAGAACTGATGACTAGTAAAAAGGTAGACCACCGAATAAGCCCGGCAGTGAGGCTTGCCTAGGCGGCTCTGTGCCTGCCTGGAATCTGCTGGAGTCGTCTACTGCTCACAGAGTCCGGGCAGTGGAGCTTGTGGGCGTGTTCGCACATGTCTGTTGTGAGAAAGTAAGCGACCACAGGCTAAGCAATAAACCCAGGTCAACAGAGGATGGCAGGATCATCACAGATGCTTCTGAGTGACACCATCCACACAAGCGTGTGGAGGTGTCTGTGAATAACACGAAGAATACAGCAGCCTTCCCTGTTATTCTGTCTCAGCCTTTCCTTCACCCTGAAATACCTGCAAGGTAGGAGAATGGATCTGTTTGGTGGCAGACCCACACTGTGAAGCTTTTCTGTTTTTCGAGTAAACCTCCAATTCTCGTGGTGTCCCCATGGCCTCTTAATGGGGGAGGCAAAGTGGCTTTCCTGTGCCCCATCCAGGGGCCCAGCCTCGGTTTTTGCCAAACACTTAGCTGTAACTGATGCTTGTTCAAGATGCACATCTGCTGCCCATGACATGAGACAGAAGGAGGCCATCTGACTCAGGAATCCATCTAGGAGGAGGCTGTCAACAACCCTGCCCATTCCTCCCCCATCCAGCGGAGTTCTTTTCTCTCTTTCAACTCCCAAGTGTTGATGGGTCAATCAGTGAGGCTCTTGCTGCTGTGTCTTCTCTGGGAACTCTGATGGGGTGCCGTGTGCTTATCATGTGCATGTGAACCAGCTCCTTGGCCACTGCATACTTAAAGTGCTCCAAGATGTGCTAGGAAGGGTTTTATCTTGTTCATTTGACCATTGGAAAAGGCCACACCTGCTTCGAGTTTCTCACATACTCAGAATAGAGTAATTACAAGCATTTGGAAAAACATCAAAATGGGAACTTTTCATGTAACAGAACATGCTCTGGCCTTTTTAATACTTGAAACGATAGGACTGGAAACCCTCTTGAGTGAGATCATGCCGTCTTTTGAGAATATATTGTTTCAAAGGAGAACTGTCCTGAACACCAAGACTGACAATGGAGACAGTGAGGGGATTTATAGTAAGAATGACAGATCGCCATAATTTCCATTTCCATCCGAAGTCATTTTGGTCTCTCTCAGACACTCAGACTCCAAAACTTGAAATCATTTTTGTAACTTTCTTTTCTGCATGCCTCATGATCAGCTAGTTACCAAGACCTCCACAGTTTCCATCTTTCACCAGACGTGTGTGTCCTCCTCTTTCTTGTCCCCAGCCGCCCTTCATACATCATTCCTAAACCCTGGCGAGGGTTGCCTACCAGCTCTCCTTCCTCCCTTCATTTTACCGTTCATCTTCCAGCCACTGCCAGGGTATCCCATTGTGTTAGTTATCTGCTGTTGTGTGACAAATTTGCCCAGCTCGCATGGGCTGAACACAGTGATTTATCATGTCACACGATTTCTGAGGGTCAGGAACTTGAGGGCATCTTAGGCAGGTGGTTCTGCCTGAGGGTATCTCATGAGGTCCTAGTTAAGATGTTGGTTGGTGCTGCAGTCAGATGCTCCAGCTTCTCTGGGGCTGGAGGGATGACACCCAGGTGACTGGGTAGGAAGCCTCCGTTCCTCCCTAGAGTTGCCTAGGAGACCTGGTCTTTCATCACACGAGTGACTTGACAGTGCTGCTTGAGTGTCCTACAGGGTCAGGCACAAAGTCCCACTGCACTCTGACCTTCAGGACACCTCAGCTTTCTGATTGTGGCAGCTCCTACTCCCCAAAGGAAAGTGTGCCTTCAGGGTGGGCCGAGCGATGTGCTCTTTTCTGGACACCTGTGGTCCCTCTTCCTTATGGCCCCCTTACTTCCCATCACTGTGAAAAGCTCTTCCCTTTCTCTTGCCTTGCTCTTTATCACCACGCCCTGCTGATTTCACTGTCTCAGTGATTACACTAATAGTCCCATCCCCTCTCATACACACAGGGGCAGACACTTGGCCATTCCCATGATTCCTTTTTTTTTTTTTTTTTTGATACCAGGGATCGAACTCTGGACCTTATGCTTGTGAGACAGGCACCGGAACCACTGAGCTAAATCCCCAGCCCTCCCGTGATTCCTGCAAGAGCATCTCCTCTGAGCTCTCTCTCCATCCATCCTTGTCTACTTCCTCATCAACTTTTGTGACAATCTAAACTGTAAATCCAGTTGTGTTCGCTCTTTTCTTAAACTCATTCCGGATTGCCTGCCTGGTCCTGGCCTGCTGGTCCTCTCTGGACTCCCACTGCTGCCTCCTGCAGCACCACAGCCCTGCTGTGACAGACCCCAGCTGCCATCTACATTTGTGCCTTGCTCAAGTTTCTGTTTGGCAGGTGGGGCTGAAGAACCAGTGAGAAAAGAAAGCAGCACTGTAGGGGGCCACGTGGATATGAGCCCTGAGAGCTCCAAGGCATTCTGGGGAGTAGTGAAGTTTATACCTGGCAAAGTAGGGGGTCTCCAGTCAATTAGGACAAGGTTATGTATAGACTCTGAAAGTTGCTAATTAAACTTCCTGATGATCACGACCTGGAAAATCAGGTCCTACCCCGAGTCCCCAGTAAGGCAGGCATTGTAGCTGTTGCTAATGCCTCACAGTCATACCTGGAAGGGTAAAATCCGTGGAGGAATTCTGCTTCCTTTTGTACTTTTAAATTCACTTCCAGATTAGGGAAAAAAACACCTCCTCACCCCTGTGCTAGAATCCACTTCTACATTTTCCGAGGGGTTCCACCTTGCTCTTGCCTAACACAAGAAATGTTGTAATGCTGTCTTCGTGCTCAATTAGACAGGGACCTGGGGATCCTCAGGGATTTGATCCCCAGATCCCTGTGTCTACCCAAATTTGCAAATGCTTCTTTCTTTTTATATAAAATGGTGCAGTAGTTGGATAGAACCCACACATATACACATACATACTTTAAATTAGATGATTTATAATATCTAATATGGTGTAAATTGTCATGTTGTTTAGGGAACAGTGAAAACTTAAGTTTGTATGAGTTCAGAGCAGACATGTTTTCCCCCTCTGAGTAGTTTTAGTCTGTGGTTGGTTGAATCTGCAGATGTGGAACTGAGTCAGGAAGACAGGGTGGTCGAGGGAAGGGAGCTGTGACCAGATCCATGTGCCAAATAATTCTCAGGACCCCATATGTGGTCTTCTCATGGTTCCTGTGATGTGTGGAATGAATAAAAACACAAGACCCCATTGAAGGCTCACTACTGTGCCTCTTCACAGTAGCCTGTCCTGCACCTCCAGGGTGTACTTTTGCTCTATATTTTTATTTTTACTTTTTTCCCCCTCTCTTTTACTCAGCCCAAGTTGGCTCTGTGGAGCCAGTTTCTCCCTTATCCTTCACTTTAATTATTTGTACCTCAAATAAATGTGAAACTTTGTCACTGTTTTTGCTTCTTTCGTTCAATTCTTTGTCTGCAAAGGAACCTAGAAACCATCTCCAGAAGGGGATTGCAGCACCTGAGAGCCTGGCAACCGCCCATGGATATGGAGGCCTGGTTACAGTGTGAGTATAGTTGACTATTAAAGATGGCAGTAAAGAAATTCTGAGGTCCCTCACACTCCACTAAATGCAGGACGTAGGTATTGTCTGCAAAGGTCTCCTTCCACTCTGAGCTGTTAGAGCTTGGAAGAAGGTTGACCCTTTATCTTGCAGTAATTTTTGTGGGAACCGCTGCCCAAGGCTGATTTGTGTGGTACTTACTGGATGTCTCTGTTTTGTGGTGTGTGTGGCTCTGTGATGCTATTTGCTAACTACTTCCCTTCCCTCCTACTCTGGTTCCATAGTGGAATTGCATTTCCTGGCCCTCTTATGGTTGAATGGTGTGGAATGATCATCTCAGGCTGATGATGGTGAATGGAGCACATTACCCATGCCCTGGACTTTTTATTTCCAGTATAAAACCCTTCATAGCCCTTATTCCCTCTGCCGTTGGTGCTCAGCACTTTCCAGATGATCGTTGTTCAGGAAGCCCAGATCTCTGACAGAATTCCCTTGCTGACCTGCAAAAGACTTTAACATGATCTTTAACTTGCAGAGATTTTGAAGTTGTTTATTACTGCAGCACAACCTCAGATATTCTGACTGATTCATCATGTTGGTGTTCTTGGTAGCCTGGTTTATCAAGTCACATTAAGTCATATTCTCTCTCCCTCCTTTTTCCCTCCCTCCCTTTCTTCCCTCCCTTCCTCCCTTCCTTCCTTCCTTCCTTCCTTCCTTCCTTCCTTCCTTCCTTCCTTCCTTCCCTCCCTCCCTCCTTCCTTCCTTCCTTCCTTCTTTCCTGTGGTATTAAGGATTGAACCCAGGGCTTTTGCACTGAGGTGCAGCCCCAGACCTTTTAATTTTGAAAAATGTTCTTGCTATATCCCCAAGTTTCCCAGGCTGGCTCCAACTTGTGATCCTTATGCCTTGGCCTCCCAGATTTCTCGGTTACAAACTTGTGCCATCATGCCTGGCTTATCAATTCCTATTTTTCATGAAATTTTTTGCTATTGGTTTATTAGAAGGTCAAAATTTATTATCCTTTTCAAGGTTGGAAAAGGGAAGTTGTGGTTTAATATTTCTGGCAGTTTAGTCCAGTGGTCTGATGTCTTAGCATGACCTCAGCATGCTCTGTGAAGTTAACTATTCCTGGCTTGAAAATACATGCCCCAGCTTTAGTCATGTACTGCAGGGCTTGGCCATCACTGGTAGTAAGCAAAACTTACTGAGTATCAACTACATGCCAGGCACTGAGTGTACCTCATCTCATCATTACCACAACTCTATAAAGTCAGCTATGTATTATTTCTATTTCTCAGTGACAAAACTGAGGGCCAAGGGTCTAAATGCTTGCCTAAATCCCCTTTGTTAGCAGAGCCTAGATTCAAACCCAGCTCTAGATGCAAAAGTCCATGGACTTTTTATTGCATCAAGCCAGTTCTCCTTTGCAAATAGCTAGGAAAGGGATGAAAGGCACATCTTTCCTTGGGGATATTTTCCTTGAAAATATTAGCACTTTAATATTCTGTGTTTGGTTGGATGCCACATTTTCATTCACTGAATCATTCACAAATTCATTCATGCATTCATTCACTCATTCAAAATTTACTCATTCACTAGGATTTGTTGAGAATTTATCAGGTCCTTGTGCTTAGTTATCTGGTTAGGATTCATGCCTTCAACTTCAATGGTCTACACCATTCTCTTGGGAGAATAGCAGTGCACACGCACACATTACAGGTATGTTCAGGAAAGGGCGGGCTCAGTGGGGACATGGCTTCTGGTGTAGACAGGGTCAGAAATTGAGGCAGAGAGAGTTGTAGAAGTTTTATCTTCTGTTTCTCTTTGAGAGTCTCCTCTCAACTCCTTCCCATTCCACTCAACCTACAGCCTGAGGGTCAGTGTCATTATCACCAGCAATGATCCTGCTGTTTCTGAAGGTCACGGCATCAATGGCTTCCATGTTCTGTCCTCTGCCCTGGCAGGTGCTCACCCAGCTCCTCCTCCTATGTAACCCTCATTTCCTACGTTTCTTATCTAGAAGGTTAATGACCCTTCTTAAAAAATTGTGAGATAGAATCCTGGCTCTTTGGGGGCATAAATAGATTCCCCCGAAGTTGGGCTTGTCACTTTCTCTTAATAGCTTGGGGTCGGCTGTAGAACTATCCAGCAGGAAAAAATGACAAGAACCCTCTGATTATGCACTCCAAGATGGCTGGGGTAATTTGAGCAGAAATGGCTTTGCAGCTCTGGGGAATAAAAAAATGTAGTTCTCGTGTATGAAAAGCGTGAACCTGAGTTGCTATGTTCACTTCTTGTTTTTAAAGCCCCGGCAGGCCAAGTCACATATCTGGGTCAGAGGGTCTATTGATTACCTGTCAGGCCCGGAGGTGTAGGTGATCAGTAATACTAACCTACACGAAAGGTGGCCTTGAATGCAGAAATCTCATCACGTTGACCATCCGTTTCTTCTGGTCTGTAAGTGATCTGCAGGGAAGCAAAACTCTCCAAGCTAGAACCACAAATGCCCCAAACCCTGACAGTGTTCATCTAAGCCAAGAACCCCTCCAAGGACCACAGGTGACTCTTCATTTGTTCTCTCAGCCCCTAAAGCAGGGAGGCAGAAAAAGATGAAACGAAGGTCTTGGAGCAGGAGGAATAGAGGAGTAGAGGAGAGGGTTTTTGTCAGGAAAGCTTGAGGACCATGGCCTTGGCCTTGTGTCTGATGAGGTGCTTAGAGCAAAGCACTTAAAAATGTCCTGAAAATCCATAACCGATGAAGGTCCTGTGGTGGAGGAGGCAGGTGCTGCCGGGATGGACCTCTGAAGCTCCACTGTGCATCTGGCTCTTTCTGGAGAGAGGTGGCCCAGTGTGTGTTGGCTTCTTGTCTGTGGCGTCTGCCACAGGCTCTGGTCTGAGGTTTATGCTGCCAAGGGCTGTGTCATAGGAGCTGCAGTGGCTCTTGGGGCCACCTACCCAGAACCCAGTCCCTCCTTCCTTTTTTTAAGGGAACCCTGATGTTGTTAATCTCCATCCCTCACGGTACAGCTGTGGGAGGCAGGAATCATGACCACAAAATCAGTATGTGGAAGTCTCCTGTGCCTGAGCTGAGTCCAGGGCGGAGCATCCGACCTACACTGGCCCAATCAGAAAGTCTGGGTGGCCCATTGGTGAAGAAGGGGCTCTATTTCCCGCAGGATAAGATCAGCCTACCGTGTAGCTTACCTTTGTGATACGGCCCACCTGTTGCTAGGGCCTCTCTCTCTGGCTAGTAGATGGTGCATTTTTCTGCTTCTCCCTGGGTCTCCATGTGATTTTCCTTCTGTAGCTGTCTATGTTCAAACTCCCTTTCCCTTCCCTTCCCTCCCCTCCCCTCCCCTTCCTTTCCTTTCCCTCTCATTTTAGTTACTTTTCTCACTGTTGAAACAAAATACCAAACACCCAAAGTTAAAGGAGGAACTGTTTATTTTTGGCTCACAGTTTGTAGAGGTTCAGTCCATAATCATCTGGCTCCAAGGCAGGGTGGCGTGGCAGACAGGCATCACAGAGGAGAAAGTCCATGGCAAGCAGGCGGGTGAGAATGAGCAAGGGGCCTTACCAACTTTTTTTCTGCCCCTTTTATATTCCATTTAGGCTACTGGGATTAGGGCAGTACCAAACTAAATCAGTGCACTGATTTAGTAACCACCCACCCTTAATCCTAGCATTGCAACATGAATCAGTGCACACTCTAGATTCAGCTACCTCTTAAAAAGCCCCACCTATGACTTCATGAGGCTTTGGGAGGACATCTAGACACAAACCATAATACCTTCCCTTTGTCTCCCCTTTCTTCTTTTGCAGTACTTGGGATTAACCCCAGGGCCTTTGCATAGTAGGTGTTTGATAAATGGCATTTCCCTTCTCTGCTACTCTCCTAGGTTGCAGTCATGAAGTTAAGAGAAAATATTACCTGTGTTTTGGGAATCACACATATGAGAATGTGTGGGATATTGTCACTCTGGTCAGTATGTTTCCTTCTCCTCCCCATCCAGGGTTAGACCCTCCCTGAGAAGCCCAGCTTCTTTTCTAATTCCATCATTTTGGACTGCTGTGGGCTGCCAAGTGGCTAGTGCAGTGATCTTGGGGGCAAAACTTAGAACCCTAAGAATGGTGGGTGAAAGACTCTGGACCCACATAACATCTACTTTACTGTAGGGATTTAACCCTGCAAGCAAATACCACTAATTACCACCCAGGAGCTCAATGCTATTGTTTGATTAGGCTAAGCCAGTGTTTTGGACCAACAGACTTACTGATTTCAGAGTTGGCCTGGAGGGAACATTTGTGCACTTTGCAATGGGCTTGGTCACCTTAGAAGTTTCCTCTTGTAGATCCCCTGGCCACAAGGCTGTTTCTTAATGCTGGGACACATCTCTAAGTGAGCACTACACAGACCCAGCAAGCATCCTCAGATTGAGCAGCAGCCCCAGTGGGGATCCCTGCTGACAGCTGGTACACGCATTAGGGCCCCAGAGCATTTCTGTAGGTTCATCATCCACACCCTGATTCCTCCTCCTGCCCTCTCATTGTCACCCTTGGATGCTGCCTAGGGCCCTCCCCTGCCTAATACCTTCCTGTTCTTTAGAGTTTGAGTCCATCCATGTAGAAACAAGAACACTATGACTAATTATAAAATCATTATATGATTAAACTCAATTAACTTTAGATAACCC
This sequence comes from Heterocephalus glaber, assembly GCF_000247695.1. The sequence goes on from NW_004624768.1 coordinate 5,815,315, forward strand.
TTGAAATTTGCTTAATGTCAGCCCTTGGCCCTGCTTGAACTGCTAAATATTGCTCTCCCTTGAAATTCTGCTGGGATGAGCTGATTGTGAAGTGGTACCTGGTGCTCTGAGGAGACATGAACCATGCATGTCTGGTCATGCAGGACAGGAAATGATGGCCCAGCACTGGGAATCTAGGATGTAGATGAGGGGAGCCCTGGGGAAACAGTGGAGTTGGAATTGGGGAGCCTGTGACTCTGCTGGGATCATTTCATGAATTGCTGGTGGGAACCCCAAGGGGCCATTCACCTGGGCTCTGATAAGTTTGTTGACATCTTTGACTTTGAACTTGGTTCCTGTCATGGCCTGGATGATGTGCCCCTAATGTGCATATGTTGAAGTCTTCACACCACTAGCTCAGCCTGTTAATGCATTTAGAGGTAGGATCTTTGAAAAATTAAACAAGTGCATATGTATGGGGTCTAGCCCAGTATGAATGGGGTCCTTATAAGAAAAGGAATTTGAATAGATATCTACAAAGGGAAGATCACATGGAGACCCAGGGGGAAGCAGAAAAAGGCCACCAACAAGCCAGTAGGAAAGGCTTTGGAGGAACCAACTCTGCTCACACCTTGGCTTTGGACTTCCAGCCTCCAGAACAGTGAGACTATAAATCTCACTGTTATTGGCAGCCTTAGTAAAAGAATAAAACATCCTCACCCTCTGGTGCCTTGTTACCCAGAAGCTCAGACTGAGTGCTGGTAGCACAGTGGGGAGGCAGGTGCCCCTCACACTAATGAGAAAGAGAAAACTGCAGTTTGGGGCAAGTGACCCAGGGTAGGAGGGGGAGAGCACCTCCCAGAACTTCAGTGCCCACTAAACTTAGAATGCCCAAGAACTGGCTGGTCAGTGCCTGTGTCTCCTCATTGGTAAAATGAGGATGAGGAGAGTGTGTACTCGTAGGGTTGTGAGGGCTAAATGAGCAAACTAAGAAGAGGGAGTGCTGAGAAATGTTAGCAATTGTATTCATTTGCCAATTTTTGTCACCATTCCCAATACTGTGTGGTAACTATTTGTATCAGATATTACAAGTCACCTAGAGGCAAAGTCTGCAGGAGGATGTGTGTATGTTGTATGCAAATACTGCAAATCCATGCCATTTTATAGACGGGATTTGAGCACCCTTGGATTTTGGTATCTGAGGGGAGTCATGGAGCCAACCTCCTCAAAGAGATCAAGGGACAAACATATTGACTCACAGTTCTGTAAGTCGGACATCTGGGTATGGCATGAATGGATTCTTGAGTGGCCGTGGCCACGTGACCTTCCTGCACCTGGGATGAATCAGCTTCCATGCTTGGTTTCTGTTTTCTTGCTGGTTTTCAAACAAGGGCTGCTCTTAGCTTCCAGAGGTCACCCACATTTCTTATCATACAGCCCCCTCATCTCATACTTTGGGTCTCTTTTGCCTAGAAGAGCCCAGTCCCTTATAAGGGCCCAGCTAATTAGGTCAGGCTCACAAAGGACAATCCTCCTTCCTTAAGGTCAACTGGTTTGGGACCTCAATTGATCTGAGATCCTTGGAGAAGCATCCAGGTTGATGTTGGAATGGCTATCTGGGAGAAAGTGTGTGGGTACTTGGGAAAGAGAAACTCAGGGATCATTTCAGCATTTTGTTTATCGAAGGAATTCTTGTTCTGTGCACGTCAGTCCTACTCTGGGGAACTCATCTTGGTAGTGATGTCTGTTTGTTGGCCTCTAAACATTGTCTCTGCATTTAGAGGGCGGCAGTAACATGAGACATGACTTAGTCATTTTAGTCATTTTCTTAATCAGTTTTTTTTTGTTGCTATAACTGAATACCAGAGACTAGGTACTTTATAAATAATAGAGGTTTATTTAGCTCATGGTTCTGGAGGATGGGAAGTCCAAGGTCCAGGGGCCAGAAATGGTGAGGTCTTTGTGTTATGTCATCCTATCACAGAAAGGCAGAAGGTGCATGCAAAAGAGGAAGCTTTATGACAACGGACCCTGGAGATACTTAATCCACTCTTGTCATAGCAACACTAATCCATTTATGGTGACTCCACCTCCATAGCCTTCCCCCTCTCAAAGACCCCATGTCTCCAAACTGTGACACCTAAACATCAGCGTGAGTGCTGGAGGGCACTTTCATTCAAGTCACAGTGGTCACTGTGTGCCCTCTGCCAAATGACTGAGAAGAAGTTCACAGTGTTCCTTTCCCATTTTACACCAGCCAATCCTCCCTTGATTGAGCTCATCACCCCTTCTGGGTTGATTGCATCACCGCCTCCTCCTTTGGGGATACCACCCCATGATGATCCACAGTGTTTGCTGGGGTGGCCCCCAGTGCTCTGCAGTTGGAGCACTCGGCTTCCCCCCGTGGAACAGGCTCTCCTGGGTGGGAGGGAGCCCAGTACAAGAGTCAGAGACTTCGCTTGCTGTTACTTATTAGCCACCCAACCTCATTTCCTCGTTCCTAAATAGAGAATAACGAACTCAACCTCCATAGCTGCTTCAAGGATTGCACAAGAGGAGGTACATAGACACATCCTGCCCTTTGGAAAACATCAAATGGATGCAAGATAATATTGTCAATCATGTGTCCTTTAGGTCATCCAATAAGTGAACTTGTCAGTCTGGCTAGAGGTATTTAGACAAATTGCAGTCCTGGTATAGATTAGTATTTGCTGAGTAGGGCATTGTTCATTTATCAGGAAAGGCCCTGTCAGCTGCACAACTCCAGGGATTTTTCCACAGTCTTCCTCCTTGGTCATACTTACTGTGTGGGTGAATTCTGGAATCTTTCCTCCTGCATTGATGCAGAAGCCTGTAGTTGGCCTGTGGGTGGAGTTGGAGAATCTCTAAAGACTCCACCTGAAGGAAAAGACGTGTGTACTGCAGGTTGAATCACAGGAGTCCTGATGTTCTGGTAGTGTCTACTGGAGTCTCTCACACAATTCTTTAAGGAAATGTGTTTCCAGCCTTGGTGGCTTGGGCTTTGAGATTTCTGTACTAAATAGAGCAGCCAGCTCTCGCCGATGGGCAGCTGAGCCAGTGGGTGCTTTCGAAGTCTTGATCAGTTTTGTGTGTCAAGTTGGTGAGTATTTTTGGAGAGATTAACATTTAGATTGGTGAACTTTGAGTAAAGGAAGCTGCCCTCCATATTGTGTGGGCCTCATGCAACCAGTTGAAGATCTGCACACAACAAAAAGATTGGCCTCCTGGAGCAAGACTGAATTCTCCAGCAGATGGCTTAGAATTTACCTGCACTATAGGTTCCTGGTTCTCCACTTGCCTGGCAGCCCACACTGCAGGGATGGAGTTACCAGCCTACATAATCACGTGAGCCAATGCCTTGTGATAAGTCTTTTGCTATGCACACACACCCCCTGTCACTTCTGTTGCTTTGGAGAATATTGACTAATACAAGTCTTTCCCTAAAATCAGCTTTTCTTTTTTCCCCAGATGAGCAATGTCCCATCCTCTTGCCCTCCAAGGCTGGAAACCTCATGGTTGCTCTCCATCACCTCCCACTGACAGCCATCAGGTGCTTCAGTGCACTTTGGGACATCCTAGCTGTGTCCCTCCCCTTCATTTGTACTCTGTCACTCAGGCCTTAATAGCTTCCTGGATAAAGAAGTTCCAAAGCTGCATGACTGGTCTCCTTACTTTTAATTTAACTCTCTCATTCTTTTCAGAGACATTCCCTAAACATGGCTTGCTTTAGGACATTTCTCTCCTCAAGTCACTTCACATTCTGACCACAAATTATGATGCCACTGTCTTTCTATGAACGTCTGCCTCACTCATCCTGACTTACCTAATCTTGTTCACCCGTAGCACCTTGCTTAAAGGCTGCCTGCCCAGTGAAGTCTTTTCCAGTCTCTTCTGGTTATTTTTTGAATAAGCATGATGTGAGGATTTGCTCAAAATGTGACTCAATCTCTCCCCACTGTCTCTTCTCTGTAAGGACTTTCCCACAGGGTCTGGGGTCTGTGGCTGTAGAGGTCACTGTGAGGTAGGAAAAAGTGCCACAGCTTTTCCCACAAACACAGGGTCCATCAGGGATGAAGATGCCCTGTTCTGTGTGATATAGACCACTGTAACTCTGATTAAAGTCAAAGCTTCTCTCCTCCCCAACGCAGGCCAACTGTGTACACCGTGGCAGCTCACCTGCTCTGCCTCCTCCTCCTGCATCTCAGTTAGTCTCCTTCTGTCTCACCTAAGGCAAGGCTATGGAGGGAGAAGGGGCAAAGAGGCAAACATCGTTAGTACATGAGGTCTTAGACAGCTTGGTCTGCCAAAAAAGCTCTAGTGGCTTAAACAATAAACATTCATTTCTTATAGTTCTGGAGTCTGGAAATTTCCAGATCAAGGTGACTGCATGGAGGGGTTCTGGTGAGGGCTCTGTGCCTCAGATGGCTGCCTCCTCCCTGTGTGCTCACATGGTAGAAAGAGACAAAGCAAGGTCTCTGGTGTTCTGTCACGAGGACCTGTGTTTGGTCAGCTTTCCTATTGCTGGGACAACTACCTGATACCCACAAATTAAAGGAGGAGAGATTTAGTTTGGCTCACAGTTACAGAGGTTTTAGTCCATGGTTAGCTGGCTGTAAGGCAGGAACATCATGGCGGAAGGGAATGAAGCAAAGCTGCTCACCTCATGGTGGCTGTAAAACGGAGCTGCGGGGACAGTGCCAGAGAGGAAGGAGTCAGGGACCAGATTCAGAACCTAAGGTCACACCTCCATGACCCACCTAGATTCACCCAGAAGTGTCCTTGGCAGCTCCCAAGACAATCAAGTTGATAATTAAGCTTAACCATCACAGGGCCCTACCTTCATGTCCTTGTCAAATCTAATTATTTACCAAATTCCCCATATCCAAATGTCATCACATTGGGGATTAGTGCTTCAGTGTATGAATATGGGGCAATTCTGTATAAGCATTGACTCATTCTTTTGTAAATGTTAACAGCTCTCTGGGCCTGGCTTAACTCTCCTGTCACCCACTTATTGTGCAGATGTATCTTTTGTTTTCCACTGGAAAAAGGTTTTTAATATCAACATAATTTAAATACATTTTTGTTAATATTCAATTGCTTAATATACATTACAAAATGTTTAATTTTAGAAAGTTTCCAACTTCTAAATATCAAAATAATTCTATTTCTGGTACAAAGATGAACCATTTTGTATACTATACCAAAATTAAAATTTACCCGTATTCTAAAACTTGGAAATGAGATGAAACATTGTAGTCTACCTAGAATAGATCAACAATGACCACACAGACTGTCTTTACATATATATAAAATTTTATCATATTTTTGATTTTAAGAGACATGACTCGTTCTATTTTAATAACACACTTATTAAGGAGTTAGACTGTTGAGGGCAGAGAGTATTTAGAACCAGACCTGTACTCATTCCAGAACTTTCCAGACCACAGGAATATTTATCTCTTGTGAAAGTTGGTAGAGAATATATGTGTGAGTTATAAAGATTTTTTTCTTGTCTAAATCAGAGGTAATACCACCTAACACACATAAATTTAAGAGAAAGAATGGGTATCAATGGTTTTGTAAGGCTGAGTTAAACGGTTTTAGGAATCTGTGTTAGTAAGGTTTGTTATTTTGGACAAAATATCAAACTGTTAATAAATTCTAGGACTTGGCTTTGATGTAATATTTTTTTACTGATGTTTTCCTCTAAACAAAGGTACTATTACAAGTTGAACATTTTAAGGTAAAAATGTCTTATAACTCAATACTACATTCCAGTCAACCTCTACTGTCCTACTTCCTTTGCTAAGTTTTTTTTTTTTTTTTTTGGTCCTGGCAATCAAACTCAGGGCTTTGTGTTTACCAGGCAGGTGCTGTGCCTCTGAGCTACATCCCCAGCCCTGGTAACTCATTACTTTAAAGAAAAGCATTTGATTATAAAAAGGTCTCAAAGTTTATATGTTCTCATTGAGCTCCAATTCAACAGTGTTTACAAAAGTACATTGCATCTATTTCTTTTTTAGCACTAGTATATTGTATTATACATATTATCTGTTTCTCTAGGGAGACTGAGCAGCGTAAGGGCAGAAAATCATGCTTCCTTTTTTTTTTCTTTTCTCTTTTTGGTGCTAGGGATTGAATCTAGGATCTCACATATGTTAAGCATGTGCTGTACTTCTGAGCTACACCCCAGTGTACAGGCCAATATTCATGTTTATAACAAGTGCCTGGCCTGCGGTTTATGCAGATGTACCTTTAGAGGCCATGCTCCTTAGAAAGGCAGCAAGGTTTGTCTCCTACAGACCTCTCTGCGGTAAGACCCTTTCCTTTATAAATTGTTCTCAGGACGAGCTCCAGCCAATGGTGTCCTCTGGTTCCTGATTGTCTGCTTGGGCTCCTGCCTCTCTTCAGATTCTTTGGGCACCCGCCAGGCAGAGTCCATTGTGCTCCGAAAATTAAGGGCCCTTCTCTGGCCTCCCAGACATCTGTTTTAAGACCTGTTTTCAGGGAGAGTCATGCAAACTGAAGCCTGGCGTACCAAAGCCGTGTCCTGTTTCTTCAGAGCCTCGAGTCACCATGGTTCTGGCCACACAAGCTGCGTGAGATCTTGTTCACTTCTGCTCAGTCTCCTCTTGTCTGATCTTTTCTGCAAGCTGAGTCCATGTGGCCTTAGGAATGCTGTACTGGCCACATCTTCCTGCTCTGTCTTCTAAGGTTCAACTTATCAAGAAAGATGACCACTGGTTTCAAAATGAAGAATTCATTTTCTACCTGACACGTGGGTACTGCTGTGTCGAGTCTGGGGCCACACACCTACCCAGCCCCACCCTGGCCACCAAAGGGGGCAGGCCCTCCAGGACAGGCCTCCTGTGTGTACCCTGGGGTCAGATTTTATTTTTCCTTCTGGCCCTGGTATCCAGCCCAAGATTTCATGTGAAATAGAAGCTCAGCTAGACAGTAAGAAGGATGCATTTCTGCCTAAGAAAGACATGTGGTTGGTTCTTTTCCTTTCTCCCCACAGCACTTTGCAGCATGTTTCATACGACAGAGGTGCTTGATAAATATTGTTGACTGATTCATGGGAAAAAGGTGGTCTAGACATGCCTTCTGGAAATGTCCAATAAGGCCCATTATTCCTTTTTGCAGTCACTTGTCATGGAATGGGCCTTTGGCATTAATCCCGAAAGGGCAGTAAACAAAGAGGGCTGTATAATTTTATTGTTTCTGATCCTCCATCAAGCCAGCTTCCTTGCCTCCATCCACCTCTCTGCCTCATTGCTTCTGGGTTCACCCCTGGTACAGCTGTTGGATCACGCTAATAGCCCCTGGATCTTCATTTTGAGCAATAATGTTTGTTTCCAGGATAATTGAATTCAGCGGGGACACAGAGGGTGTAGAACACTTTATAACACTTGCTGTGAAAAAGGGAAAATAAAGACTTTCCTTGATGGCATTTAGTTCAGGGAACACAATTCATCAGAGTTGTCTTTGTCTACTTATGTTTTAGTGGTTAAATGCTGGGGGAAAATAGCCTCAGACATGAAATGTGAAGAGCACTTCTGGCAAAGCCTGCCGGTTTAATTCAGGTGTTAAATATTTTCAGGAGGGTCAAGTGCTCGAGGCCTGCCTGTTTTGTCCTTTGCGTGAAACTAGTGCAAATGAAGAGGAGATAATCAGAAGCCCCAACCCGGGATACAATTCGACGTTGAAGGGGTCAGAGGTCCCAATTTTACAGGAAACCAATGTTCCCACTCTGGGGCTCTGAGAAAAGAATTTGAAATGTGGGTCATTTCATTATGTAAAAGGCATCTTAGAAAAATCCTTTTTCCTAAGAAATAGAGAGTTTATTTAAGTTTGATTAAAGTTGGCACTCTCTCACCAACAATTTTTTTTATTTTTAAACATTTTTGATTCATAGGTATTAATTACACATAAATGGGATTCCTTGTGATATTTTATTATATACGCCCTGAGTGCACTAATCAAACCCAGCCTCCCTCTGTCCATTCTTGCCTTCCTTGCCCCCATCTTTACTCAACCTTTAGCCATCACTATTTGAGTCGACTTTTTCTTTAAACTTCCATGTAAGAGAGAACATGTTATATTTAGTATTTATCTTATTGCCTGGCTTATAACTTAAGATAGTTTCCTCTAGTTACATCCATTTTGTTGCAAATGATAGGACTTTATTCTTCATGACTGAATAATACTCCACGTTGTATATATTCCACATTTTCTCTGTCTACTCATCTATTGATGAGCACTTAGGTTGATTCTGTATCTTAGCTATTGTGAGTGGTGTTGCAGTAAACATGGGTGTGCAGGTGTCTCTTTGGTGTGCTGTTTTCATTTCGTTTGGATACATTCTCAGAAGTGAGATAGCTGGATCATATGGTTTTCTGTTGGAGGAGCCTCCATACTGTTCTCCATTCTGCCTGTACTAACTTACAGTCCCATCGATAGTGCATGAGAGCTCTTTTTTATCCATCTCACTAGCATTTATTATTTTTAGTTTTTTTGATAATAGCTATGCTAACTGGTATTGGATAGAATGGCATTATACTTTTGATTTCCATTTCCCCGAAGGCTGATGGAATTGAGTATTTTTAAATATACTTGTTGGCCATTTATATTTTACCTTTTGAGAGGCATCTCTTCAGATCACTTGCCCATTTTTAAATTGGGTTAGTTGGCATTTTATTATTAAGTTTTGGAGTTCCTTATATACATGTTCTAGATATTAATCATTCATCCTATGAACAGTTGGCAAACATTCTGTCCCGTTCTATAGGTTGTCTTTTCCGTCTGTTGATTGTTATCTTTGCTGCTCAGAAGCTGGTCTGTTTGATGTAATCCCATTTGTCTAGTTTTGCTTTTGTTTCCTGAGCTTTTGGGGTCATAAACAAAACATCATTGCCCACACTGATGTCTTGAAGTAATGCCGTTTGCCCAGCTGAACAAGTGGGTCCTGACTGAAGGGGCGATGCACCAGCCTCTGGGTGGAAGAGGCGATGCCACACTCCCCTGGGCCCTGTGCTGATCTCCAGGAGCCAGTACAGATGTTTCTCTGTCTCCTTCCTGCTGTGTCCCAGCAGTAGGACTGACCCCGTGACCACTTGTCAGGAGGTCTTGGAGTATTGGTTCAATACTGCATCACACCGATGAGCCAATATGACACAATTCTTCATTTTTTTTTTTTTTTTACAACTATCCTTAATCCAAATATCAGATTTAAACATAATTTAGGGAATTACATTTTTATGTTCATCTTTCCCTACTGACTAGCTGTAGCTTAGAGAGGGAACAGGAAACAATTCTGTAAGATGGAACTCTTTTCTAACTCAATTAAACATATACATTAATCAGTTTAGTGTAAACAGTGAAAATAAAAGGTGAAGTTAGAATAAAATTTAACCATCTCCTTTATTAGCTGTACTCACAGAGCAAATTAGAATGATCTAGGTAGGGTGGGGAAATAGCTCGGTGGTAGGGTGCTTGCCTAGCACATGCAAGGTCCTGGGTTCAATCCTGGCACTGAAATCAGGATATAACTTAAAAACCAAACAGAAGACTTGTACTTTTATTTTTTTTGGTACCGGGAATCAAACTCGGGACCTTGCGCTTGCGAGGCAGGCGGTGGAATCACTGAGCTAAATCCCTGGCCCAAGACTTGTACTTTTAAAGAGGGCATTGTAAAGTTTTAAAACAGAATTTGGGGAAAGATTTTCCACTTCCCAGGATCACTGGACTTGTGGCTGTGGTGTTGCTGACTGAGATAGTGGGAATTTGGAGTGTAGAGAAATCTCCAGAGGAGACTTAAGGACTCAGCACTTAAGAATCTTAAATTAGGGATTAAATCTGCCAGCTTTTAAAAATTGACATAGTAATTGTACATATTTATGAGGTCCAGTGTGATGTTTTGATTCATGTATATGTTGAGTAGTGATCAAATCAGAGTAATTAGCATTTCCATCACATTAAACTTTTTATCACTTCTTTATGGCGATTACATTCAAAATCCTCTCTTCTATTTTGAGGTATATAATGCATTATTATTAACTACAGTTTGCAGGAAAACAACAGTTAATTTCCACAAAGTGTATCTCTGGGAATTATTTTATTATTCATTTTATGTATATAAGGGGTGATCAAGAAAGGCATGTATGTTTAAATAAACAAATTCATTACAGTAAAAGACACATTGCCCTTATTTCCCTTCAGAATACTCACTCTCACTTTGAGCACACTTATCCCATTGTCCTTACTACTTTCTGAAGCAGTTTTGGAAGTCCTTTTCTGTGAGCATCTTTATGAGATGTGATAAAAAAAAATACAGTAAGTGCTTCTAGTTGGTGCCATCAAATGGAAAGGCAGGTTTGCAAAAACATGATGGTGTATCCTCATCCACCTTATTCACTGGATCTGGCATTATGTGATTTCTGGCTCTTGCCCAAAGTCAAAATGACCATGAAAGGTTTTAAATCAGTGCAGAGCCTGGAGGCATCCAGTGCAACTGAAAACACTCATGAAAGAGGACTTCCAGAACCTCTTCAGAAAGTGGTACAAATGATGAGAAAGGTGTGTTCAAAGTGAGGGGGAATATCTTGAGGGAGGAATTAATGTATCTCTTTTTTTTTTTGGTACCAAGTATCAAATTTAGGACCTTCCACTTGCCAGGCAGGCAGCAGAACCACTGAGCTAAATCCCTGGGCCTTGGTCATGTATCATTTATTGTAATAAATTTCAACATTACAATTTTTGATAACACTGTATGTATATCCTTCCAAAAGTTTTAAACCTGGAATAACCGTGTACTCTATCATCTTACCCTGGCCACTTTCTAGAGTGAAAGAGGAAGCTGTTACTATACTAATTAAGCTGGGTAAAGGCTCACCACCAGGAGACAGGAGTGAAGTTGCTGCTGGATTCTCATGCAGGATACCAGTGCAGTCATGGTGCCATCATGTCTAATTTTACCAACACTAAACTGGGATTTGCTTTCAGTGTTCTCTGAAGTACTCCTAAAGATTTAAAATATGCAAAGTAGCAGTGCTGAGGAGGAATCTTCCCTAAGAAGCTGTTGGAAGGCTCGGCATTTAAGCAGATATGCAGCAATTTGACACAATCTTCAGTTTTACCTCAGTATCACCATTAATGAGCTAAAGCCAGTTACTTGACCTAATTTGCCTTGACTTTCCTCATCTGATTATTATGAGGGTTAGAACCCTCAATAACTGGCGATTACAGCATAAAGCATTTTTAAATGATCAATTTCATTAGGCTCACACAGAGCAAAATTTGGGTCTGACTTCTCCAAAAACTGTGTTTTGCAGAAGCCTGGTAGACTTGGAAATATTGAAGTTGAAGAGGTCTTGTCATAGTTTATTAAATGTTAAAACTGCTTTTCCCTGAGAAGGCGCCCTTTGAAGGGTGAACTGAGGAAATGTTCAGAGAAGAATTTGACTCCCTGAGCAGTCCCCGATCTGGCCAGGCTTTGGCCACAGCTCCGTACTCGGCTGTTGAGATGGATGCCTCAGTTTGCATGGCCTTGTTCAGTGAAGGAAGCCTAATCATCTACATTCCCAGAATCCTTATTTGGCCCATGGGACAAGGAGCCTGGACCCATTTTCCAGATGAGGACATTGAGCTGCACTGAGGACACAGGGAATCAGGAGCAGATCTAAAGGAACTAAATTGAGTTCTCTCTGCCCAACTGCCTACCTCATTTCTTTCAGGTTTAGGAGAGAGCAAAATCAGAATGTTCAGTATTACAAAAGCTAAACTTGGAAACACTGGGACACACATCGTCTGCTGTGTGACCCATAGGTGCCCCGGCAGGCAGCCAGCAGGACCCAGACCCTGCAGACACTCAGGTAACATGTGGTATCCATGAGGAACTGGGTCCAGTACTCTGCAGTGATACTAAAATGCATGGATGCTCAAGTCTGTTATATAAAATGACATAGTATTTGCTTTGTAATCTGAGTATTTTCTCTCCTTTAAATAATCTCTTAACTCATAATACCTAATAACAATATACATGGTATGTAAATAATCATACTACATTGTTACGGGATAATGACAAGAAAAAAATTCTAGACATGTTCACTGCAGATGCACGTTCTCTCAAATGTTTTTTGTTTTTTTTTCTTTACTGGGAATCAAACTTGGGACCTTATGCTTTCGAGACAGGTGGTGGAACCACTGAGCTAAATCCCTGGACCCCCAAATGTTTTTGATCAAAGTTGGACTTAGAATTCACAGATATGGGGACTGGCTGTAGTTTTTATTGAAATCATTCTTGGATATTCTTGGTTTTTCATATGTAGCTAACAGAATGCTACAAAATCACAGTGATTTTTAAAATATGCACAGATATTTCTTTTTTAATAGAGAAAGAACAACTCTGTTTCATCAGGTATTTGTACAGCATTCTCTGCCTGGTGTAGATTTCAAGTACACATATGGATGGGACCACACAGTAATGCAAAATACATATAATGCTTCAGCTGGCATGACTAGTATATGGTGTGTGTGTGTGTGTGTGTGTGTGTGTGTTGTGTGCAGGCACAGCCACTGAGGGTTGGGAGACTCAGAATCACGGAAGGACCTCCAGCTGTCTCTTTGGGTGTGAATGGGATGCTTGCTCACGTGTATGTCGATTTCACAACGCAGTGCTCTGCAAGTGTGTATTTTGCTGCTCAACATCTTTATTTCTCAGCCACTTGGTTTCAAACTTGGAAAAGCTGCATTTGATATTGAAAGCTAAGTTCACACCATGCAGGGTATTTTAAAACCCAGCATCTGATGCCTGAAGTGTGAAGAAAAGAAACCATGTTTTTAATCCTTTTGTGGGTCCTGAATGCTGGGAAACATTTTCTTAACTAACTAGGAAACACGGCATTGACAAAAGAGGACATATCTATCTTTTGCTTGGGAAGCACTTTGAAACAATCCCTGACATTTCAGTCAGAAAATAGTTTCGGTAGATGTGAGTTTGGTAGGAAAGTTGTCCAAACATTCAATGGTGGGATAATCTTTTCAGAAAAGATGACTCAAATTCAATCAATAAAATGGATTTATTTGAATTTTTAAGCAAATTGTATATCCACACACATAGATTGTAAGTTTATAAAGCAAAAGACTACAAGAAACAATTGAGAAAATCAGGGATAAAAGAAGAAGAGTAGCATAATGAGAAAGTCAGGTAGGTGACCTTACAGAAATGATTATAGCCACCTCTTGGTTCTGCATCTATGGAGTCAACCAATCCTGGATGGAAATATTCACAGAAATCTGCTTGTATGCCCAATTTACATAGACATTTTTCTTGTCATTATTCTTTAAGTAATACAGTATGATAACTATTTGCATGGCATTTACATTGTACTAGGTATTAGAAGTCCTCCAGAGCTGATTTAAAGTATATAAGAGGATGTGCATAGGTTCTATGCAAGGACTATGCTATTTCATATAAGGGACAGATTTTGTTATCCACAGGAGAGGGAGGTCCAGGGGCCAACCCTCTGCAAATACTGGGGAATCACATTCATGTTTATGGGAATCTTCCATTGGACTGGCCATGACTTTCTCAGTGCTATATCTAGAGATGAGGCCCTTCTTTCCCAGTTCTTCCTTCTCCATCATCTTTCCACATGTTGACCTGCATCATATGCTAGTCTCCCTCCTTCCTCCTGTCTCTGGCCCCTGTCCCTTTTTGTAAATCTCTTATACTCATAATTCCAGCTGGACCTGTCCTTCCTGAGGAGTCACCTGACATACTTGCTCATCAGTCATTTTCTCAGAAGGCAGATTCAGATACAGCCCTTCTATGGTAGGTCTGTGATTCCCTGTTTCCCACCAGGTCCTGAGGGATCCTGGGGCTTCTGGTTCCTGGGCCCCACATTGAGTACTGGGATACTCATTTGAACCCATGTGGTACTTTGTTCTGCAGGTCTTATTTTATAGTGTAATTCTAACCAGAGCATAGGCATTAAGGAGAGAAGAGTTTGTCTCCCCAGCTATTCTACACAGCACAATGCCTTTTCCATGGAAGAGCTGAAAGGAGAGAATTTATAGAAGAACGTTGGAGAGAGGGCTCCATACTCAAAATATCTTATGAAAAATAAATTCTGTATTTGTAGAGGCCAAATCTGGTACCATATTATGCTTAAACTCTAAAGATAACTTTTGAGTTAATGAAGCTCAGAGAATAAATTATTGAAACTAAGAAGTATAAATCCCAGTGTCCTCAGTTGAGTGGGAGGCACTGTCCAACTTATTTTGAGGGTGTCATGTAGCACAGATGGCAGACACTCACAAGAATCTTCTCTGGTCCTTAAAACTTTCCCAGCTTCAGCCACCAGAAAAACTAGACAGGAGTAAAGGAGGGTGTAATAGCCAGCTTTCCATCACGGTGGAGAGCTGATACCTGAGGTAATCAAATAAAGGAAGAAGTGTTTATTTTGGATAAATATTTCAGAGGTTCCCCACCCCCCATATTTACTTGCTGTCATTGCTTTTGGGTCTGTGGTGAAGCAGAACATTACGGCGGGGTTATATGGTGGAGGAGCAGCTCACCTCATGGCAGCCAGGTAGCAAAAGAAACAGGAAGAGGCAGAGTCTCAATATCCTCTTCTAGGGCAGAGCCCAATGACCTAGCTTCCTTCCACAGAGCTCCACCTCTTAAAGACTCCACCACCTCCCAGCAGCGCCATAGAGCAGGAGGCCACGCCTTTAACACATGAGCCTTTGGGAACACTAATCCACAGCACAGCAGGGGGTGGCACAGTGCCAGGACCCACAGGCTTTCTACTCTCTTTCCTCCTTCTGGATCAGTAGTTGACAATATTGTCCACAAAGGGCCAGATAGTAAATAGTTTGTTTTCAGGGCCATAAGATCTCTGTCCTAACTTCTTAACATTGCTTTTGTGGCCAGGCATGGTGGTGCACACCTGTAATCCCAGCACTTGGGAGGCTGAGGCAGGAGGATCATTATGAGTTTGAGGCCTGTCTGGGCTCCATAGTGAGTTCAAGGCCAGCCTGAACAAATAGTGAGACTATCTCAAAAAACCAAACCAAACCAAACCAAACCAAACCAAAAAAACCCATTGCTTTTGGGACAAACCAGGCACAGGCAATTCAGTGAATAAAACATGACCGTGTTTCACTTTATTGATAAAACCAGGCAGGGGGCCAGGGTGGCCTGTGGGCCATAGTTTGCTAGCTGCTGCTCTAGAACTGTCTGTGACAATAAAGACGTAAATTTGGAACATGTTCCTGAAGCTCTCTTCTGAGAAGGGGGCTTTCCTACTAATATTTAATACTCCGTGGAGGAAGGTAGCCTTGTCCCATTCGGCAGATGAGAACAGTAAGGCTCTAGGGCATCACCCAAGTTCCCCATGCTAGCATAGCTACTAAGAGATGCAGGCGAGATTAAACCCAGATCTGCTGAATCAAAATCCAGTATTCTGTTTACACTTGGACACTTGTTCTTGTCTTGAAATAAGGGCTGTTAGGTCACAATGACCACAGTGCCAACAGAGGTTCCCTCCACTTTGTCCTAACCAACATACAAGCCAGGAAGCTACCTCTTACCCCATCTTCTGCTATGAATAGGCAAAGCATAAACAACGGTGTGTTACTTTGAAACATGTAGGAACTGGGCTGGGGCTTTTCCAACAGGCCTTTTTGCACCAGCCAGTGAAACATCAATAGAGAAAAATAACCTTATCACAAATTAAAAGAACAATCTTTAGAAAATAGCTGAAATGTAAGGTTAATTGGAGCCAGAAATGTCAAATTAATGCAGCAGTGCACTGGGGAATCTGCCCTGGCCCTTGTGCACAGAACCAGTGCACATGACGAAGGGAGGCAGGGAAGGATATAATAGGATTTTAGGGAGTCCCCTGTCATATTAAACAGGCTTTGCAATTAATTTCTTGCTGCAATGTTATTTTCATTGGCCTATATTTTCTTTGACCTCTCACATGTTTTAAGCTACCAATGCAAGGCAAGTGGGATTTAGGGTTGAAACATTAAAAAAAAAATCTAGACAAAACTGTTTTGACTTAAAATGAGTAGAACGTGGTAAAATTGCATTGGGTTGAGCGAGTGGTCAGAGCGCCCTTGGGGTGACATGAGGTTCAGAGGTTGTTCACTGGGAAGATGCTGCCCTGGCTCACTGAGCTTAGTGTTTACCTCCTTCACCTCAGCCCCGTGCAGAGCCCCCAAGGCTTCATCTTGCAGGAAAGTCTTGGGGTATCCAGGAGGAGGATGTTGGCCTTGGAGGCCAAGGTCTTTCATCTATTGAAGGCAAAGCATAGGTCAAGCACCTTTAAAAAGCATCGTCTTATTTAATCTTCACAAAACCCCTTTGAGGTATGTTCTATAATTGTTGGCATTTTAAAGTGGGGAAATGGAGGCACAGACTGGTTAATTGTTGGCTGAAATCATGCAGCTAGTGAACAGAATATTCCAGGCTGGGATTTGAATGCAGGCCTTTCTGACTCTGTGGGTTGTGTGCCCAGAGAATGTACAGTTCAATGTACATTTCAGGATCCACTCAATATACAGTTCAGTGTTGTGCAACAATTACTACTATCTGTCTCCAGAACTTCTTTTGTCTTCCAAGTTTGAAACTCTGTATGCATTTAACAGTTCCTCATCCTTCCTTCCCCTTAGGCCCTGGCATCCACCATGCTACTTTCTGTCTCTGTGAATTCCATGCTTCTAGCTGTCTCCAGTTGTAGTGTGGGTCAGAATTTCCTTTCTTTATAAGGACTGGTAATATTTCTTTGTATCTGTGTTACCACATTTTGATTATTGATTCATCTGCTAGTGGACGTTTGGCTTGCTTTCACCATTTGTCTACTGTGAAGAATGCTGCTGTGAAGCACAACTGATCCTAAAAGTTGTTATTGGGATGTGAATACAGGGTCGCCTGATGTGGTAGTGGCTTGTTCTATGCCCTCATGCTGGTGGTTGTTAGGGAATCAAATTGGACATGTGTGTGTGCACAGGCACTTAGGAAATGTGTAAAAGTTGGCGGAAAGTGACTAAGTGTGTAGTCTGGATAACACTACTATGTTAAAGTCAGTTCTCTGGTGTTGAGGTACTACTGTTTTATATGAGGTCACCACTGTATAGTTCTCTTCCACATAAGCATACAGACTCCACACTCCCTTTGCAGCTTTCCATGAGGATATAATTGTTTTGCAATAAAAAGTTAAATTGTGCACATTAGAGAGAAATTAGTAATTGGTTTTCTGTCTCAGCTCAGCCCGGATAATACAGGGTGTCATATTGTGAGACATCAGTTGAGGATGTTGCTGGAGAGTCTTCCAAGATTCCTTGAATTATCAGAGACCACACATTACTATGTTAGGAGAAAATTCTAATGAAAACTTTCATTCACTAGAAAAATGATCCAGTGTAAGTAATGGCAACTTAGGGTAAGGTTGGCACAGGGTTGTGTTTGGGGTTTTATTTGTGCAGAGAGAAGCATTCAGAGCTTTGCTTGTTGGAGGCCCTGGGAGTTTGGGGGGTCCAGCACACAGTGGGGGCCAATGACGCTGAGTTGTAAATGTGAAGATTGGGTTTTGTGGATAAGGAGTTCAGGAACAGAAGGGGGAATTGACTGTCCAGTGTCACACAGTGAGGAAGCCAGTCAGATTGAGCTCTTTTATTTGGTGGCAAGTCTCTGTCCTTTAACCCACACTGTTCTTCCTCACAAACAAAACAGAGCCATGAGAATCAGAGGCTGTGAACATGGGCAGGGGTTGCCTGGCCTAGTGTTGGCGACATAATGAAATGATGTGAACGCCTGCTCCTCAGCCTGAAGATGCCAACAAGCGTCTGGGCTGAGGTTTTTAAAGCCCAGTCAACCTATAAAACAGCACATTCTGACATTGTGATGTTTATTTTTACAAGGCACACAGTGTTTAAATAAGAGACAAAGTGCTATAGAACTTTGCTACACTAGAAAGAAATGTGTACCAGAAATTCTTTGGATGGACTTGGGGCTGTGAATTTGAAAGGATTGGTACATTTAAAAGCTAGAAGCATGAATTCTGAGTATCATTGGTAGAATGTAGTATGCCTCTAGAGGAAAAGGTTACTTTTTGGAATTGTTGGAATACAAATGCACAGCTCTACTGTGGTTCATGCTACTGGGTCCAGTCTCTCCGCCTATCACACTGTATTGAAGCATTCATCCACTGTCACTCTAATTTGGACTTAAATGGCCTATTAATTTACAAACACCTCAGGAGAGTGAGTGGGTTTTAAAGCCACCTCCAGCAGTGTGCTGGAGGAAGACAGTTGGATGCTTCCTGCATTTTCAACAGTGCCTCTCAGAGGGCCAGGAAGTCCTGGCCAAGTGCAGCTTGGAGAGCTGGCTTTCCCTCTTCCTCAAAGGAAGGTGAGCACTTGGCTGCTTCTGTTTCAGTGCACCCTCCAACCCTGAAGATAGATTCTGTTTTCTCTACCACTGAGGAAACTGAGGGTCAGAGGGGTTAGCTTGCTGAGGACTGTGAACTTGCAAACAAAATAGCTAGGGTTGATTTTACCTTCTGATTCTAGGCTCAGTCCTCATTTCTGCACATGACGATAAATGTGCTGTTATTTGTTTCTTCAGGACAAGTAAGTCAGAGATTAGAGAACTCTGGCTTCTTTATATATGCCCATAGATAAATCTTTTGTGCGTGTGTATTTATACATTGGCACTTAATATTTAATATGTGATGGCACTTGATCTTTGATATGCCAATTAAGTGTTAAAAATGTTAATTTCTTTTGTGTGTATATGTGATGCTGGGAATTAAACTCACAGTCTCCCTCATGCTAGGAAAGCACTCTACCATTGAGCTATTCCCAGGCCTGAAAATGTTCATATCTGACATGAAATGTGCAATTATTGAAAATCCACCCAAACTGAAGAATGAATTTGAATGTATTCAGCCAACTCAGCAATTTGTGATCTCTTAAGAGACATGGAAAATGATATAAAGATTAAATGTATACAGCTGGCATATTTCCAGTACTTTGGCCTCCATTGGGAATTTAATATTTAGAGGTATCTTTCAATTTTTTTAAACTCTCCTCCTATCTTAAAATTTCCCCAATTGTTTGCATTTCCAGAGTACTGGGAAGGTGGGGAGTATTTAGTTGTGATACAGGCAAATCCTTAATTGTCTCTGCCAACCAGGTGGCTAGTTGATGAACCACTCTATTTCAATGGCACAAGCACCAATTTATAGTTAAATATTTGCACGTGTATCTAATTGCCTCTGCAAAATTGTTCCTGCCAAACAGGAGTCTGGTTGAGGCTTCAAAATAACTTGGCATCCAACATGCATTAATATTTTAAACCGTTGCGAATACTTGGTGCTGTAGATCCAATTTTACTAATGTGTGTGTTTTTTTTAATAAAAACCACCTCATATTGCACGGTGTAATTTTTGCATATCTGTAGCATGCCTAGAATGTTATTGTTAGGTTCTCAGAACCAAGAATTCTGATGGTGTATTCACAATGCCCAGATAACTAACAGGAAAAAAGATTCTAGTTAATGGGTTGTTTATTTTTTCCATATGATATTTTAAAAGTGCTCTGTCAAGGAAGGCTCCTGAGTCAACTTTGCATGCTGCTTTAGAGTATGGATAGTGACTCAGGCACCATGACCACGAATGAAGTCCTTTATCAAACTACACACGGGTACCTGCTGGATGCCTGGCTCAGTGCTGGAGCAGAGCAGCATCCTACAGGCTGATGTCTTGAAACAATGAAACAGTGGGGTTATTCCACCCTGCAGAAGGGAGTAAATGCAAAGCTCAGATCCACAACCTCAGAAACCACCATCCTTCAGGGAGAAAAGAAAGGCCCATGTGGTCGAGGGTGAAGACACAGCCACGAGCCACAGATAAGGAAAAACAGCAGGCCTGTATATAGAGCATGGTAGGCTGGCGTCATTTCTGGCAGATAAGAACCATGGAAGGCAATGGTGTAGTAGTCTGTTTTGCACTGCTACAACAAAGTATCTGAACCTGGCTACCTTATAAATAAAGCAGATTTATTTAGTTCATGATTCTGGCACCTCAAGGGTCCAAAAAGTATGATATCTGTGTCCTGGAGATGCATCCTTGGATGCATCGCAACACAGGAGAGAAGCAGAAAGGGAAGCAGCCACATGCAGAGGAGTCAAGTGCACGGGGTGGGTGGCTTTAAAACAACCTGCTTCCTCAGGAACTAACTCAGACCACGAGACCAACATGAATCCCTTCCAGGCCAGGCCCCAGGACCTGCTCACCTTGCACTACACCTTGCCTCCTAACAGCCCCACATCTCCCAACACCACGGACACCAAGCTTCTAGCACAGGATTCACTCAAATCATCTCATCCTATGAGTGCTAGTTCAAAACTGATTCATCTCCCTTTAAAATACATTGTGCTGTGTATATGTAAGATACTGTATATAACATATATATATATATATATATATATATAAATGATTACTATAGTGGAACAAAGTAACGTATCCATCATCTCACTTAAGAGTTGCTTGGTAAACATTTGTTGAGTTGAGTTAGAATCCAGTCTTGCATGAAATCTTTTACACTCTGGTGCTCTTTCAGGAAGAATGTTTTCAGAGTGTCAGAAGTTTCCAAATGATGATGTAGCTTGTGTTAGAGGGAGCAGCCCCGTGGAGAAGCATCCCCTGCTATCCCCAAGGTCCAGCAGGTACATTTCTCAGCCTGGGCCATACTTCCTGGCCTGCTTTTACAATCACCTAGTTACCAAAGTCCCTACTTCCTGCTGCCTTTTTGTGGTGTGGTGGGTGAGCTGCAGCTACACTGGCTGCCAAAATGTGGAGAGCGTTCCAGGTGTTTGGGCCCTAGGAAGGGTGGTTTCTTCTCAGCCCAGGTGCCCCACCTCAAGGGCCTCTGCAAATTCAAGCCTGCAGCCATCCTTTCTGAGACCCTGCTGGGTTCATGGAGTCATTAGCAGGCACTCCAGGTCACAGCAGCAGATACAGCAACAAGATGCAGCACTGCAGTTGGACCTGAAGACTGTGCTGAAGCAGATGAGTGACAGGAATGGAGCACATAAAAATTCCTGCATGCTGGAGAAAGATTGAGCTGGCTTACCCACCGAGTTCCTGCTGAGCGTGGTTGTAATTGGAATGTACTCTTTGCAAAGTTCATTGGGTCCTGGAGTGACTTGTTACTGAACTGGTCAATTAATCTATTATTATTATTTTTTAATGAGTTAGGGGATTTCCTTTAGTAGAAAATCACCAGGATGCATGACCAACTGCCCAGAGCTCAGGGAAAGGCTGGCCTTTCCTTCCAGAAAACCCCACTCAACAATTAGAAGCGGAAATGGATGCCTCCCACTACAGGTGGCAAATTGGGCTGATCTGGGAAACAAAGAGGGAAGATGGATTCTGCTTGGAGGTGAGCACAGGGAGGTCACCATGAAACTGATGACTCAAGGGCAGCAGCTTGAATCCTCGGAAATAAAGCCGTTGAGTTTCCCTGCTGAGAGACAAATGATTTCTATTTAAAAACCTACTTGTTCTGTGCAGTAACTCCCAATGTAGCAATAATTAATGCTATCAGAAGGTTACGAAAGACCTTCTGCTGGAATCCCTCTGCTCCAGGCATGAAATTGGATTAAAGTGAAGATAAACTTAGACTTTAAATCTGTTGAGGAAATCAGTAATTATGTGGAAATGTACACATTTGGAGCTTTTTGAGTGAGCGAGGCTGATGCTCTGTCGCTGCTCTGGTTCCAGGTATTTGGGGCTCCATAGAGTTGAATTTTCAGAAGAGGTCACCAAACAGGGCATCATTTCCGGGTCCCAGCTCTAGATGGAACTTTTTTCCCCAAGTGATGTTCTGTTGGCCTTTTAGGTGTACTGTACTATTTGTTTTCCCCTATTCTTTATTAGCAGATTTTTTCAGGGGAAAAAGATACAAATAAAAATCATACAGTCCTCCCTGTGTATCTGAAGGGCATTGGTGATATTCAAATCAGTGGCTGATCAGGTCCCTTATATCATATGTCATAGTATTTGCCTACAACCTATACACACCCTCCATATCCAGTACTTTAAATCATCTCTAGCTTACTTCCAATACCTAACATAGAAGTGCTCTATCTGCAATTGTTATGTTGTATTGTTTAGGGTATAATGAGAAGATTAAAGCCGTATAAGTTCTGTACACATCCAAATTTTTTTTTTTTTTGGTACCAGAGATTGAACTTGGGTCCTTGTGCTTGTGAGACAGGCAACGGAACCACTGAGCTAAATCCCCAGCTCACATCCAAATTTTCTAATAGTGTCCGTACATGTTTGGTTGAATTCATGGAAGCAGAACCCACAGGTCTGGAAGGCTGAGTGAAGCTGCCAAGCAGGATGGCAGAGAGGTGTGGCATGGGACACAGTTCTGGCCAAAGACATTTAAGGGTAAGTCTGTTGGGTGAGACCACTGGCAAGGTCACTTTTTTTCTGATAACAAGGGACAGTGTCATCTGGTGTGGACCTTTTGCCTTCCTGTCACCCACTCTGCCGCCTGGAAGAGCAATGGAAATCCTGGGCTGCCATTTTGTAACCACTGGCATGAAATTTCTCTCTTAAGTATGGTGGTGTCAGCCACTACCAGCAGCCCTTTGGCTTCTTTGTGATTTCCTTGGGCACATAAACAGGAAGGAGAAGGCTCTGCTATGAAGTCCCAGATTATGGAATTTAGATTTAGAAAGGACTCAGTGTGAGGCCCTCTGGCTTCCCCAGAGGTAGAAAACTTGTGTCTGCTTCCACCACTCAGAGGACAGTTGCACCAGCAGTGTCACATTCTCTGAGCACGGGAAAGATGGAGGCAGAGGCACTGATGGCTCTGGGATGACAGTAGCTGAGGGACATCGGTCTTTATGTCCCCTCTGGCTCTCTTTGCTCATCCTCAGTGCACCGCATGTTTGTTTCTGTGACCCAAGCAGTTCTGTTTGCTGCTGGTATCAACACTGTTATCGCTAATAGAACACAACACAATAGAACAAAAACCAAAACCAAAATTTCATTCCCTCTTCCAAATCCAAAGTTACCACTGTCTAGACAGAAAGGACTGGGTATGCATTTGGCCAGTTCTCTTTGATTTTAGAATGCTAGGTGCTGTATGGACCCAGGCAAAGCAGGAGCGGGGGTTCGTTTTCTCCTTTGTGATCGGCTTGCCCTGCTCAGCACTTGAGGAGCAGAGCTAGGATATGCAGGAGCCCTGTGCTGAGCAGGGACTTCTTGGAAGGATGTGAGGCTGGGTACCTGCTGAAAGACACCTCCCCCAACCACCTTCTCTCTTGTAGCTTCCATGCAGGTTCTCCACTCCTCTGCCGACATCCTCTCCTTTCCAGGAAGCACACAGACTGTTGGCTGAGCTGCTAGCACGCATATATTCACATTTCCACCCTTTCAGGACACACAGCTAAACTGCTTCCCCCTAGGCTTCCTTTGCATTGGATGCCACAATGAGTTTGGGCCAGTGATGTGAAAGAAGTGATTTTTTCTACTTGCCCACGGTGTCCAAAATACCCCGTGTGTTGTAGATGTTTTGCATGTGAAGGGCCCAGGGAGATATGAAGAGGAATCAATGCCTGAGCCACAAGTAAAAAGAGGCCCGACACATGATTAGAAGAGAGGTGCACAGCTTCTATTGCTCTTTCATACCACTGAGAAGTATGGGGTTGTTTGCTTCAGCAGTTAGTTGTTAGTAGTTCCAGTTGATACAAGTTGCTTGTGTTCCAGATGCACGAAAGTCTGTATTGGATCTTATAAAGACCTTGACTTCTTAGTGGAAGAAACTATGTACCAGATATTCTGTCATGGGCATAATAAGGTCTTGGTGGAGAGATTCTCTTCCAACTTGAGACTCTAATGACTATATGTCTTAGAAGATGGTTTATGTTTTTCAGGAGGAACCCAGAGGTATGCAAATACCTCCAGCCCCCAGGTATTAGCTCTCTTGGCTGTCTTTAGGATATGAAAATTTCTTGTTGGGTTTTTTTCATCAACACAAAACTGACCTGCATCTACGTCCTGAATCTTATTTGTAAGGAATTACTTTTAAATTGTAGACATAGAGCTAGACACCTTCTACTACTCTCCCCAACATACGCACACACACATGCACACACACAGTTTAAAGGTGCATATCGTTTTGTTTTGTTCTCTAATAGTAGCGTGTCTGAGAATGTATTCATGTATTAAAGAGCAAGTTACTTCATTTCTGAAAACCAGTCTTTTCACGTGGGAAATGGAGATAAAAGTCCCCACTTTTTAAGGTTGTTGTGGAAACAGAATGTGATAGTCTATGCAAAAGTGTTCAGCATTAAGCTTAGAGCCTTGTGAGCTCTATCAACAGAAGATACGACATTTATAACTGTACAGACTTGATTTCAGCATCTCATCAGAGCGTGGGGCAGGTCCAGAGTTCAAGTTGGTTTGGTAAATACGTGTGTTACGAAAAGCTATATAATCTGAAAGGAAATGCAATAAAAAATCTGCAAGTCAGTCATCGAGTTTTTGAAATACTTAAACTTTTTAGAAGAGCAGCTTTAGCATCACAGCAAAATTGAGCAGAGGGTTCAAAGCCTTTCCAGGTACTCCCTGTTTCAGTTCCTCCAAGTGCACATATTACCCACATCTAGCTCCACTGTGTATTTGTTACAGTTGATGAACCTACCTCGACACATTACCGATAGTTTATAGTTTATATTAGGGCTCATTTTCAGCATTGTATAATCTATGGTTTAAGACAAATGTACAGTGACATATGTCTACCATTTTAGTCTCATAAAGAATGAATTCACTGCTCAAAAATTCTCTGCGACCCTCTCATTTATTCACGCCTCTTTTCAGCCCTTATGACTAGATTTTCTTTTATGTTATCATAGTTTTGGATTTCGCATCTGGGTGTATGACCTATTTTAAGTTAAATTTTGTGGAAGGGTGTAAAGTCTGTCTAGATTCATTATTTTTTTGGCATGTGGATGTCTAGTTGTTCCAGCACCATTTGTTGAAGACAATTTTTGCTCCATTGTATTGCACTTATTTTCTAAAGATCACTTGCCTATATTTATGTAAATCTATTTTGTGGCTCTATATTTTATTCCATTGATCTGTTTGACTGTTCTTACAGAAACACTGTCTTGATTATTGTAACTTTATAGTAAATCCTGAAGTTAGGTAGTGTCAGTTCTCTGTCTTTGTTCTTTCCCTATTCTGGATCTTTTGCTTTTACATAGAAACTTTAAATTAAGTTTGCCAATACTAACAAAATAACTTGCTGAGGTTTTGATGAGTTTGTATTGAATTTAAAGATCAAAAAGGGAAGAAATGACACAGTGACAAAACTGAGACTTCTTACCCACGAATATAGAATATCTCTTTGGTGATTTACTTCTTTGATAATTTTTGTCAGGGCTTTGCAGTTTTCCCTCATAAAAGTCTTGTACATATTTTGTTAGATTTAAAACTATTTCATTTCTGGGGGTGCTAATATAAACAGTAATATGTTTTGGACATGACATTCTCGTTGGTCATTGCTAGTATGTAAGAAAGCAACTGACTTTGTCCATTAACCTTATATCCTACAATTTTGGTATAATTTTTTAGTTCCAGAATGTGTTTTGCCAATTCTTTTGGATTTCCTACATTTTGATTCAGTATCTCTGAAACAAAGAGAGTTGTATTTTTTCCTTCCTTATCTACCTTTTATTTCCTGTCCTCATCATTTGCATCAGCCAGGATTTTCAGTACAATGATGAAATGTAAGAAAAGGAGAGGGGAGATCTCTGCCTTGTTTATAATTTGTGGAAAAGCTTTTATTTTCACCATCAAGAATGATATTAAGCATAGGTTTTCTCTGTAGCTGTCCTTTATCAAGTTGAACATCTGAAGATGTTCCTCGACTCTGCTGAAAGTTGTGATATAAATGAATGTTGATTTCATCAAATGATTTTACTGCATCTGTTAATATCATCATGTGATTTTTTCTTCTTTAGCTTGTTTAGGTTACATTAACTGATACTTGAATATTGACTCTTTCAATTCATTTTTAGAAGTACCTTCTTATGTTTATTAAAAAATTAATATTTATCAGGATCCAGGAGTTTTTTAAAAATTTTACTTGAATTTTTATTCACTATTTCAGTTACAATACACTTTCTAATATCTCCTTCAAGAAAGGTTAATATATATTCAGGTATCATTTAATAAAGAGATACATTCTGAAAAAAATCTGAGATGATTTTGTCAATGTGTGAGGATCATAAATGTATCTAACAGTGGTTCTGCTGCTTGCCTTGCAAGCACAACATCCTGAGTTCAATCCCCGGTACAAAAATAAATAAATAAAATTTAAAAAATGTATGTAACAAAACAAGGCAGCTACAATGTCACTGGGTAATGTAATGTTATGGAACCACCATCATATATGGCTGTTATTGACTGGAAGGTTGTCATTTGGTATATCTGTGTGTGTGTGTGTGTGT
>NW_004624768.1:5848418-5884248 GCF_000247695.1 Heterocephalus glaber
GTAAGGACCACCCTGTGATGTGCAAGTATTGGTGAACTTCCCAGTGACCTGTTTCTCAGAACTTATCCTTGCTGTTAAGTGATGCATGGCTGCAGGACATTGGTTTGTTTAAGAAGGTATCATATGCAAAAGAATGTATGCGAAAGTATAAAGCGCGGAAGTGACACCTTAAGAATTAACATCATGATTGCTTTTGTGGGAAGGAGTGAAGAGTGAAAATTGGAAAGTGGATGTAAGAGCTTTTTGGAGCTGGCTACGTGCTTAAGTTGTGTACTAGAGGCTTTATGCTTTTCCTTGCATGTGGGTTTACTGGTTATTACCCTGTTGTCCTTTAAGCTCTAAGTGCACTGGAAGCCACACTCTCCTTTACCAAATAGCCCTGTTACCCAAGGCCAGGAAAGGCCTTGAGAAAAACTGGAAGGCTACAGGGAAAAGAGGTAGTTTGTGGTTTCTGTAAGCTTTCTGCTCTTGTTGATGTCCCTGCAGCTATGCCACTTCCCCCTGGTAGGTCTTGTTGATTCTAGTAGCAGTAGTGAATTCCAATATTCAGTCTTCCCATGTTCTCTGAGCCAGCCTTATCACCCCTCTTTGGCAGTCCCAGCTCTGGACACAGGGCACTCGGTCCACGTGGAGCAGTGGCTTTCCTTGAAGACCTGATTTCCAGCTCTGTAGAGTCCTTTCTTTGAGCTTCATATTCCAACTCCTTCCCTTTATTCCTGCAGCCATATGGGTAGTAATTGCTTTGGATAGAAAACACTTCTAACATACTATTAACTATTAATGGCACTTGGACCTTTTATTGTTATCATTTGCATCTAATTATCAAATATTATAGATTGAAAGAACTGCTTAGGACTCATGAGTATGGTTTTTGTCTCTTGGTTGAATTCTTAGAATATAAGCAGAGTTTCCTAATCTGAAAATTAAAAATCTGAAATGCTCCAAATTTCAAAACTTTCCAATGCCACTATGATGTCTAAAGTGGAAAATTCCACACCTTAACTCATGTGACAGGTCCTAGTGACTTTGCACGATATTGAGATTAAGGACAGCAGTCTCAGGAAGAGGAAATTTCATAGCAGACCAATGTTCAGATGCTCTAAAAATGTTATATAATTTTACCTGTAGGCTGTGTAAGTTGTATATGAAATATACAATAATTTCATGTTTAGAATTGGATCCCATCCCTAAGATATCACATTATGTATACTCAAATATTCCAAAATCCAGAAAGTTTAAAATCTGAAATACTCTGGTCCCATGCATTTTGGATAATAGATACTGAATTGGAACAAAAAATGGGTAGAGGAATGATCCTAGGAAAAAGACCCTCAAACATGGGACTTGGGCATTGTTTGGGTGTGCCATAGAGGTGAATCCAGTGCTGAGGTCCTTGTCATAGCACCCAGGATCCCCGAGAGTGATCCATGTGCCACCTCTGGTGGCTGTGATGGAACAGTTACTGAAAGACATGCTTGAGGATCAAGTGGCTGCTGTACATGACTGTTAGAGCAACATAATGACCACAGGGGCTGCGGATGCAGTGGCTCTCTCAGTGCACTGGAGCAGTTACAGAAAGAAAAATCACCCACTCAAGTCTTTTAAGTTTCAGTTCTAATCTTGGTCAGAGAGCCAAAATGATCCCCCAGATCTCTTATTTTCTTGAAGCTCCAGGGCTAATCTTGGTGAATATCGACAAAATATTTAATGAAGCATGATGTAAAATAATATCTGAAGTGAATTTGAACCAGTGGCAAATCGGTCACCTGAAGTTTAGGGTGTGCTTTGGGCCAAAGTAGTATGGAGACTTCTGGATGGATTCAGGTGAAGCTGGTAATGGTGAATTCCTGAATCATCTTTGATCCTTCCTTATCATCTGTGTACCAGGCTTTTACAGCTAGGTAACACTGTGATGGTCTCACGTGGGTGAGTTGCCTTGTGTATTAGGCAGCTTTCTGTTACTATAACAAAATACCTAAAATAATAAACTTAAGAAGAAGGAAGGTCTATTTTAGGTCAGAGTTTTGGAGGTTTGATTCCATGATTGGTTGATCTCCTTGCTTTTGAGAATGTGGTAAGGAAGAATATCATGGCAGGGAGTATGTGGCAGAGGAAGCAAACTCATTTTATGGTGGGGATGCAAAAGAGAGGAAGAAGAGATCACGGTCCCACAGTCCCTTTGG
This sequence comes from Heterocephalus glaber, assembly GCF_000247695.1. The sequence goes on from NW_004624768.1 coordinate 5,850,602, forward strand.
AGGTTACATTCCCAATGATCTAAAACCTCTCACTACACCCTCCTAATAGCTCCAGCTGAGAAACAAGCATTTAACATGTGAGTCTTTGGGGACATTCTTGATCCAAACTCTTACACTGTACTCTAGTTTTAGCTCCTCCAGACCTAGCCCACTACCTCTTGTGACTTAGCATGCTCTGAGAACAAGTACCATGTCTGATGGAGGAAGTAACATATTCAAAAGCATTGCAAGATTGTGCCAATGTGTATTGCTAGGAACTGGGGAATAATACAAGTAGTAATGTTACTTATGGGTGCTAGACAAAGAAGTCAGAACACTACATAGAATAGGACCAAATTTCTCTCTGTGGTTGCACACTCCAGAGATCCTGGATTTAATGTGTGGTGAAATTGGATATAATGATTTGTTTGGTTTGGATGGTTAAAATGTAGACTCAGTGGGCATCTGTAGTTAATGAGGATGAGATATTAGTCTTGCCATAACAGAGAGGAAGAGATCCAAAGGCTTAAGGACACAGGATGTTGAAGTGGAATTATGTGAAACCTTTATCTCCAGCCCTCTGCCTTTCACATTATGTCCTCAGAAGGCCCAAAATGCCTTCTCTTTCTTACGAATTTATGAAGTACAGTGGTGAGGGAGAGGGCATAAGATGAAGGGAGATGTTGCTGCTCAGGTAGGTGCTTTGAGTACAGTGGGAATGAATGATAAGTCTTGGAGTATTAGAAATAAAGTGGCAGGTAACATCTGGGACACTAGGGACAATGTGGGCCATGTAGGAACAGGCCATGAGGATGAGAGATCAGCAGGCTGAAGGTATCCAGGTGATCTTTGCAGTAGCTAATTGGTCATGGTGTCCTTAGGAATGAGGTAGATGGACAGTCCACTAGAATGTTGCTTTGTCTATGATAATGTTTCCATTTTTTTTTTTTGGTACCAGAGATTGAACTCAGGTCCTTGTGCTTGTGCAGCAGGTGGCAAAACCACTGAGCTAAATCCCCAGCCCTGTTTTGTCTAATAATGAGGGAAACTTCAGGTCTGGTAGTCAGAGATGTACAGTGGAGAGCCACATTGCCACATTCTCTTGTTCTCAAGCTTAAACCAGTTATTAGATTGGCAGTCCTTGACTGAATCCCTTGAGGGATGCTGTACTGTTATAAGCATATACTGTAAATCTTCCTCTAAAATTTCCCCAAAGGGCCACGAGTCATTTATGAGAGTAATAGTCATTATATTTTAGATCTAAAATGGTTGTCAGAAGTCTCATGTGTTCAGGGGTGGGGCTTTTGAAAGGTGATTAGATCATGGGGAGTATACATTCTTCAATGAATTAGTCCATTGATGAGTTTATAGTTGGCTGAATTGTTTGTAGGTGGACCCTGGTTGATTGGTTGATATAAATTGGAAGGTTATATTCTCATTTCTTGCTTCTTCTATCTCTCTCCATTTTTTTTTTTGTACCAGGGATTGAACTCAGAACCTGGCACTTGTGAGGCAGGTGTGGTGCCGCTGAGCTAAATCCCTGACTCTATCTCTCTCTGTTTTTTGACCTCTATGCAGTGAACAGCTTTCCTTTGCTATGCCCTTGCACTATGCCATTTCTGCCTTGGAGCCAGCCAACCACGGACTGAAACAGTGAGCCAAAACAAACCTCTCTTTTAAATTGAGGGCGTTGAGTATTTCGTCTCAGCAATGGAAAGTGATTAATACAGAAAATTGGTACCGGGAGGGGGACCATTGCTGTGATTATAACTGACCACCTGGTTCAGAAGCTGTTGGAACTGGTTTGGGATATGTTTGGAAAGGTTTGGAGATGTGGGCTAGAGAAGGCCTAGAATGTTGTGAGCAGTGCTTGATTTCTGGTATTGATTAGATCTCTGAAGATAAAAGTGCTGATAGGAATGTGGACAGTAAAGGTCAGGCTCAGGAGGTTTCAGGAATTGGAATCAAGGACTCCATTGGCACTTAGATTAGAAGTCATGTGTTTCAAACTCAGGCAGAAAATTTGTCTACATTTTGTCCATATTCTGAGATTGTATGAGTCTGAGATTAAGGGTGGCAGTTTAATTAAACAGACAGAGAAAAATGTCATGGAACCCAGTGTTCTGGCTGTGGTATGGATACTGGTGACTACTTTTAGCCAGATCTACAGTGAAAATAAGGACCTAATGTCAGAACTGCATGATTTGAAAGTTTGCAGTTTAATCAGAAAGGAAGGTCCTGTGAAGTTGAGGCAAAGAAGAGAATGGCTGGTACAAAGATTAGCATTGAAAAGAATCTAAGTACAATATCTTGGTTCACTAATACTTCTGTTTGCAAACAATTTGCTTCCTCCCCCCCAAAAAAAGTGGCAAAATTTTGCTTCTGTTTACAAACTCTGCATAGGGTGACAAAAACAACCACAGCCATCTTTCCGACAGAAACACAAATGGAGCCATCTTCCCCCAAATCATACAAAATTTAAGTTTGTAAATTGTGGTACTACTGTGCTTTGTACAAGGACAAGAGAAAATCCTTTGAGAACATCTCAAAAATCAGCAAGAAGCCACCCATTGCAGGCAGGCTCAAGGGTGCAAAACTATAAAGCGTTCATTTGATAAGAAAGTCCCTGGGATGCCTGCCTATTCATAGCCACACAGGAAAATATGTCCCCGAGTTTGACCATCCAAACACTCAGAGGCTACTACAGCCATAGTCCAAGGAGGCTTGGATACTGCTCAAACTGGTGGCTGACCTTGGCATTATTCACATGGTGCTACTTTTTCAGACAGGCAGAACACAAGATGTATGGAATCATGGAGGTTTCCATGCAGATTTCAGAAGACGGCCTAGGAGGCCAGGCAAAAATGTGTAACAGGATCACAGTCCCTGCTAGGAGCCCATGAAAGTTGTGAAAATGAGGCCAAAGGTATAGTGGAGACTGTAAAAGTTGGAGATTCCAGAAATTTGAAACATCTACTGAGGAAAGCCAGAGGCAGAGAGGAGCCAGCCCAAGAAAGATGCCACAAGGGCTGCAAGTGGCAAAGCCACAAGGGTGGGGCTGCCCAAATCCTTTGGAGGTCACATTTTACTACAACCTCCCCTTTGTGGAGGACTTGCAGCTATAGGATTTAGTGCTAGCCTTTCAGAGTTTCAGTCTGGTTTCGTCTATTCTACTACACCTCCCTTTTGGAGTGGGAATATTTACCTTGTGCCATCTTATTTTGGAAATGTTTAACTTTCTTTTTTTTATTTTTACAGGTGTTCTCAGCTAAGAGTTTTACTTGAGTCTCAGAGGAGACTTTGGATTTGAACTTTTCAGTAATACTGGAACTATTAAGAATTTGATGACTCTTGGAGATGTATCAAATGCATGTTGCATACAGAGATAGACATGAGTCTTTTGGGGGTCAGGGGTTTCGGAATGTCATGGTTTAGATCTAGAGTACCATCCCCCTGGTCTCATTTGTTCAGAGGTGGGTTTTTGAAAGATGATTGAATCATGGGGACCATATACTTATTTGTGAATTAGTCAGTTCATGAGTTTATAATTGAGTGTACTGCTTGGAGTTGTGCCCTCTTAAAAAGAGGTGGGCCGCTGGGGGATGACTTGCAAGGGTATGTTCTCATCCCTGGCTCTTCCTTTGTCTCCCTGCTTCTGGGCCACCATGTGGTGAACAGCTTTCCTCGCCCATTCCCTTCTACCATGCCATTTCTGCTTTGGAGCCACGTGCTAAAATTTCATGTATAATCCCAGGTTGTCTGGATGGTAGATGGATCCTGGAGAATGAAAGTTATGTTCTATTTAATCAAGTGGTAACTTCAATCATTGCTGCTATTACAGATGTGGAATTTTATTTTGTAGCAAATCATCACAGTCTTATAATGAGATGCAGATATTGGGCACATAAATGTTTTTCTGTAGACCTACTTGCAGGGAAAATCAGAAGTTTGCTTTTACCTGACCAAGCCACATTACACCTGATTGATATATAGCATTTTAGTTCACCATAAATTTTTTTTTTAAACAAAAATTATCCTAATGCAACTCTTACCTATGTAAATAAAGTTAAACTTCTGTCTGTGTTGTTATTATATTAGGAGAAAATGACTGAAGAGATTTTTATTTGAATTACGGGGCATATTCAAAATTAAAAGATAGGTGTTATAGATGTACTACAATTGCTTTGGCGGTCGGGGGGACATGCCACCAGGAAAGGTTGTCATTTTTGAGCACTTTTAATCAGCACAAACTGAGATTGAGAGACCTAGTGACTGCAAAACAGGACACAGAGTTGTGGGCCATAGGTGGTCAAAGGAAACTTTATGCGAAGTTTTTCAAATTCCAGGCCCTGGTTCAAGACTGAGCTCTTCTCACCAGGACATTCAGGAGCTGAGTGCTCTGGAACCAGGGAGGGCAGGGCTTCATCTCATGGCTGCACTTGACCCAGGAACAGCATTGGGTAAGACTCAGGTTCAAGTCAGTTGGTCAAAGCTGAAAGTCATGTTGGTTGGTTCTGGTTAATCTAGGTGATATGTAATTAATTCAGGGTACCACTATCCTCCAAATGAACCAGTATCTTTCATTGTAATAATTAAAAAATGTGAACATTCACTGTATATGTTGATCATACTTCATATATCTTAGATCTGTAACTCTGAGATGTCATGATTGAAAAATGTTCCTTTCTTTTAGTTAATGATCAAGTTTTAAAAACAAAAACTTTCCTCCCTTTGGGGTTTTATATCTCTCTCAGTGTTTTTTTTTTTTTTTGTTCCTATGGCAGAATGCCTGAGGATGGATAATTAATATAAAAGAGAAATTTATTTCTTACAGTTTTGGAGGCTGGGATGTCCAAGGGCATGATTTCATCATTTGGTCAGGGCCTGTGTGTTGTGTCCTAACAAGGTGGGAAGACAGCAGCAGGAAAGGAGGGGGTTGGTCTTGTATAACGACCCACTCTATTGGTAAGTAAGCCACTTCCACAGTAAGAATATCAATGCATTCATGAAAGCAGAGTCTTCATGACCTGATCACCTCTTAAAAGCCCCAGATCTTAATACTGTATAATTGGTAATTAAATTTCAACATGACTTTTGGAATGGATGTCCAGACCACAACAATGTTTTGTCTTGGCACTGACATGACTGCATATATAGTGATATTTATCTAGATTTACACCTAAGTGGATGGAAAATAGATAAAATAGATGGCAGAGTCAGGATGGGCTTTTTTACTCCAATCTCTCAAATCTTTGTTCCTGCTTGCATTCTTTCCTAAGATACTGTGTGGTGTGTTTTTTGGGGTGGGGTGGGGTGGGGTAAGAGTCCAAAAGAGACACTGTTGAGACTATGGCTCCTCTAAACTATGCTATTAAAGGCAGTCTAAGTTGGCAGGAGAAATGACTTCTGGTCTTTCTGGGTCTTCATTGGCAAGACCTAGATCATGCCAGCAAGGATCCTCAGGAGCCTCCATCCTTGGGGTTGGGGTGCTGAGGGTCCTCTAGGAGGGGCAAGAGAAGGAAGAGAGCAGAACAGGGACCTCTCAGATACCTCTGTTAGTAAGGATGGGAAAGGCAAAGAACTGGATTCTTTGTGTGACCATAATCATTTAACTGTAAGACATGTTTGTGGCAATATATGGTACCAGGTAGGTAGTATTTGTAGACATTTGTCACACAAGGAAGAATTGACAAATATAATCCTATTATCCATCTCTCTATCTCTCTGTCACTATCTATTTTTAAAAGTGGAGGGGTGGGGATTTAGCTCAGTGGCGTTACGCCTGCCTTGGAAGCGCAAGGTCCTGAGTTCGATCCCCAGTACTGCAAAAAAAAAAAAAAAAAGTGGACCCAAATGAGTTCTCTTCTATTATGACCAGGACATAGCACATTCAGGTCACTCAAATTTTAGAATAAAAAATAGCAGATAAACTGGACAAACTTTAATAATGTTTAGACATTGACTGCATGACCTTCAAATGTCACATAAAGGAAAATTCTTCTGTTAATGAGGGTTCAGAAGTTTTAGAGTCACTGGGTCATGTGAGAGCATCAGCTATTGTGAATTGGGACAGGAGGGTCCTTAGCCATCATCATTTAGTTAAAGGATTTGGGGGTGTGTGATCAGTTGGACTCAACTCTATAAACAACGGAAGATTTTAACCAGGTTTTAAACTGTATTTGTTTTTCAGGACGTCTATAACAAAGTATCACAAAAACAACCAGCTTAGGAGAACAGGAATTTTGTCTCATAATTCTGGAGGCCAGAAGCCTAAAAACAAGGTAGTGATAGGGGTGTGGTGCCTTTAAAGACAGAGAAGTGTGTGTGTGTGTGTGTGTGTGTGTGTGTGTGTGTGTGTGTACAGGGTTTGTTCCAGACCTTTCTCCTAGCTTCTGGTAGCTTCATGTTTTCTTCTGTGTGTGTATCTTCATGATAATTTTCTTTTGTGTATGCATGACTCTGTGTTCAAATTTCTCCCTTTGAAAGGAGAATAGTTGTGTTGGGTAGGGACCCACCTCAGTGACCCCATTTTATTTAACGAACTCTGTGAAAACTCAGTTTCCAAGTAGGGTCCCATTCTGAGGTACTGGGAGATAGGATTCTAAGAGATCTCTTTTGGAGGGAACACAATTCAACTAACAGTTGCTAGCTATTTATTTATTTATTTATACCAGGGATCGAACTCAGGCCCTTGCGCTTGCGCAGCAGGCAGTGAAACCACTGAGCTAAATCCTGGGCCCAAACAGTTGCTCTTTAAAGAGTGGAGCACTTGGTAAGATGTACTGGAAAATACATTCACTGCTAAACATTTTGGAAATCTATCCTCTGAAAGGCGGGCAAACCAAGGTTCAATGGAGCAAATGTTCTAGTCATACAGCTTATATAGCAGGTTTAGAACTTGAACCCATGGCCTCCAGATGTCTTCTTGTGGCTTTTCCTCCACAGCAGTAGCTGACATGCTAGTTGACAGGAAGCTCTGATTGCTAGCATGATTGCTAAGCCAACTTTGTTTTTTCAAGTTTTTTTATTAGTCTTTTTTCAAAAACGTCCCTTTTAATTGGAGAATTTGACATTGACATTCTATGGGTTGAAAGGAGCCTGAGGCAATACAGAGTAATTGTCTTTCATTAGAAAAGTTCAGAAGTATATTTGATAATCTTCATCTGCTGCTGAAAAATATTCATTTCTTCCTGGAATACTTTTGAAACTAAAAGGTGGAAAACAATCCAAGAGTTACTGGCACATGATCAATACAGAATGGGGAGAACATGATTCTATTCCTGGGCTGTGGCTTCTTTTTTTTCTTTATTCCCTCCCACCTTTTTTCCCCATTCTTTGAGAGGTCCTATTGGCAGATGTTAATCTGAAGCATTTAAGATTTATGGGAGAATGAAAATCAGTCTGTAAAGCATGTGTAGTTTTGATTCCAATGTGACAATTTGGGAGTATTAGACACCCACAACATGACAGTAATGTCAGTGAGATTCATCTTGTTAGACCAAGATCTATGTTATGCTGTTGGCAGGCAGGGCAGTTAAGGGTCTGTTTGGGAGGCCATTGCTTTGGCAATGCTGTGTAGTGGCACATCTGTCCTGAGTGACTCCTAATGCTTTCCTTCTGTCCTAGTCCATTTTTGGTTGCTACAACTTGCCCCTGGTGCTGGACAAGGAGTTACAGGATTTAGTTTTTGCAACTGCTGAGCTTTGTTCTGGTGTTTGTTCCATTTCTTTCAATCTTGCTATTTCTCCCTTTTGGAATGGGAGTGTTTGCCTTGTGCCATTGTATGTTGGAAGTGTTTAACTTTCTGATTTTTACAGGGCCTCACAGCTAAGAGTTTGCCTTGAGTCTTAGAGGAAACTTTGCTATGGACTTTTCAGCAATAGTGAAATTATTAAAATGTTGGCACTTCTTAGAGATGGATTAAATGCATTTTGGGCAAGGAGATGTACATGAGGCTTTTGGGGGCCAGGAGTGAAAAGTTATAGCTTGTATCTAGAATGACCCCCAACTCAATCTTATTCATCTAGAGACAGGGCTTTTGGAGAGTGTTTGGATCATGGGACACTATACTCATTGGTGAGTTCATCCAATGGTGAGTCCAGTGTCTGAGTGTAGGGAAGTGAGGCCTGGTTGGAAGAGGGGAGGTTATTAAGCGGATGACATGAAAAGGTATATCTCCTTCCATCATTTCTTCCTTCTCTCTCTGCTTCCTGGCTGCCATGGTGTGAGCAACTTTCCTCCACTGTGCACCTCTACCATGCCATTTCCACCTTGGAGACAGCCAGCCATGGACTGAACCCTATAAAAACCATGAGCCCTAATACATCTCTCCTCATTTAATTTGTGGGCGTTGGGTACTGTGTCTCAACAACAAGGAAAGTGACTAAGACACTTTCTAAACTCTCTTCTGAGATTCATTGTTCTTCAACTTTTTGCTCTTGAATGAATCTTGGGTCTGTGCATCTTAGATAATTCTATGCCAGTGTAATAATCAACAGTCTGCTTCCCTTTTCAGCCCTCTACATCTCTCTCTGCCACCTACCTTTAATAGGGTAGTGATGCCGGTTGATTGGATGACCTTATTTCTCCTTGCTATATCTGTCCTTGGTGCCTCTCCAGGTCAGGATTGGGACAAGGAACAGTTTAGTATAGCTGAGACAGTTGGAAATGAATTCTTCTTGTCCTCTAGAGACACTGCCATCTGTTGGTGAGCTATGTGTAGATCCAGATGACAGATTGGGTTTGAATTTTGGCTCCTTTTCTCATTAACTCATATGTTCTTGATTGAGTTAATTGGCCAAACTTACTTTGCCTCAGTTTCCTCACTTGTGAAATGTAATAATAATACAGGGATTTTTAAGATTATGAGTTAGCTTATGTTCAGGAACTGGTGAATGAACATCCTCACTATTTTATATTACAGCTTCTGTACATTTTCAGTTAACCTTTGGGAACAGGGATGGATTGATATTTATTTGGGGCTCTTGGAGCTTCTCAAACATCCATCCAATACTAACCTGCATTTTATTTCTTAGATTGGGCTACTTTAAAAAATGACTGAGTCCATCCAGTATATTATAACTTAACCAAATTCTAGGGCATCTCACTGTTTCCCCATTATGTTGTGTTTCTCTTCCAAATAGTAGGCAAAGATCATGTACTCTGCATTTAAAAAACTGAACAAAATCAGTTCCTTCTAGGAGGGTTCGAGCCAAGCAGAAAATCATGAAACATCTTAAATGAGTTTTAGCCGTGTGGAAAAGCCAGAAGGATGGCATTTCTCAGAATTGGGGCTTGGTTGGTGTGACATTATCCTACATTTGTCCCCCTGAACATGGCCAAAATCTGGTGCTTGGTGTTAAAATAGGGGTTGAAGTTGATGGTATCAGCAATAAATTTTCTCTTCTGTTGTCTCCTTTCTTATATCCACCAATCCATCCATCTATCTTGATTTCTAACAAAAAAATTTGAAAAAGATGGTTCTCTGTATTCAATTACACCTTGGATACATGGTTGCTTCTTAACATTTATTGTCATGAACAGGTGCTTGTCTCTAATTCAGATGGAGCTTACAGGTATGTTCAAGACTTTGGTGGCTCTGTGACAACTCCCACAATTGTCCTGTGTTCCCATAGATAATCACAGTTGATTTTTATTTCTCAAGGCCAGAAGAACAAGAAGATTCCTTTGGTGTTGATTGGGACCATTAAATGAAACACATGGAGAAAGTACATTGCTCCTATTACTATATTTCCTACATTGGATAAAGAACCCTCTTATTTCATAAAGCTTTCAAGCACTGATTTTTAAAAAAAATACCATTTGCTTTCATCTATGGATGGTGCCTGAGGCATCCACTATCCAATAGGTGCTTATAAAATAATAATAACAGTTATTATTATGGAGCAGAAACCTCCTGATCCTTCCATATGAATGGAACCTTGAGACCTCTTTTCTATTATGTAGGAGGGTGTATTTGTTTTAACATCACATTATAGTAGCTTTTTATTTCAGTGCATCAGCATTCCATTTATCCACATGCTTCAGGATTTATGGTTATTACTGGGTCTGTTTTTCTGTCTCCTCCATATTCCCAAGCTTCAAATTCTTTTCTTTCTGAATTCCAAGAGTTCAGATAACAACATGAAAAACATAATAAATTTATGCCTCAGTAAATAATACAGGAAGTGAAGGAATCTCTGCAGGTGATTAGACTCATTTTGTCTGTATTTTTCTGACTTGACAAAATTTTGATCAGTTTCTTCTTTATCATTTTGGGATATAATAGAAAATGTGATTAGTGGCCTACATAATCTGGGCTGTGTTCCCAGAACTGTTTTTATTTAGTGTTTCTGTATTTAGGTGAAGAGATGTTTACCCCACATAATGGACTTTTCAAGTTTACCTCATATTTAGTAAAGATTGCATTTTAACATTTTATTGTATTTCCATTTTGCGCTGATTGGGGGAGCGAGATTTTTCTCTTTAAACCTTAGGAAGTATTTTGGATGGAAACAATTTCAATAAGGATAACACATGTCCCACCATTTCATAAAATGAATATGCTGAGATTTTTCTTTTATGACTCACAGTTGTTATGCACCGAAGTTGGAGAGCATTGCAACGTCTCTAGGAGTTACCAGGTTGTTCTCACACTAATTGTCCCCAGACTGCTTTCTTAAACTTCTACCTTTTTGGTTCTGTCTTCTCATGTGTTATTAGGCTGCTAATTTTTCCCATCTGATATTGTTTTTGGTTCTAATGTCCCCCTCCTCTTCACTCTGTATTATAATGTGAACTTTAGGGGGAAAAGTCCATAATCAGTACTGTTGTTATTAAGTAAGCATCAATGGCACTGTCTTTTGTGACTCCTCTGGGCACCCAAATATGATTTCAAAGATTGCTTCACTAGGAAGAATGCATATTCATGGCAAGTAAATGTTAAAAATTTTCATTCTGAATACAGTTTTCCTATGAAACCATTGCAAGGGGAAGGGGAGTCTTATGTGCAATATTTTGTCTTCTTGAGTGGAGGGACCACCTGTGTCTCTGAGGACCATCTTGTCATGAGTTGAGCAGGACTTACAAACTGTAAGGAAAAAATCCACTAACTACAAGGTCTATCTGTGAAGAGAGGCTAAATTTAGTAAAAAAGACAAAAAGAAACACACAGAAATTAGGAAGAATGACACAGGAAAGTAGCTAATAACTTGTGATTGCAGCAATACCTCAGTTGACAAATGGCTGTGTTCGAGAACAGTTCTGTTTGGGAACAGAGGTGTTCAGCAAAATTTTGCTTCTGTTCATGAACTCTGCACTGGATGAAGAACATGACCATGGCCGTGGGTCCCAGAATTGTGGGATGAATTAAATTTGTAAACTGAGGCACCACTGTACATTGCACATTGTAATTTATAATCCTTTTAATAATTATGTCACCAAATCTTCATGAAAACCTCATGGAGGGGCTCTTCTAAAATAAGTTGTACAGAAGAGCACACTTAGGTCACATTCCTACCTCTTAGGAAAGGTGGCATCAGGACTCTAGAGACAGCTCTCCAGTTCTCATCTGTAGCTTCGCTATTGTCTGCAGAGAACAAGGAGTCATCGTCAGGACAGATTTCATTGTAAGGACTAGTTCAATCCAAAAATTTACTAAGGGAATTGTTAGTAAAAATCCAACCCTTTCACCTTGCCTGGGATTGTCCTGAGCTTTCCACAAAAGTCTTTTTTCCACTAAAAAGAAAGCATCGGAGGCCTGTGGTTCTGCTGGTTCACTCTATTCCAAGAACATTTGGGATATGCTATACCAACCTCCCTGCTGTCTCAACCATCCAAAAATGTTTGTAATCCTATAAGCCATAGGTAAGCTCACATCTCTTGTAGTTATGTATGTGGATCAGTGTGTCTTTTTCCTTTATATTAACCAATGATGTTTTATCTCACTTGCTTTTCTATTCACCCAGAATCTATTTAAAATAGAACGTATCTAGAAATATAAGTGAGAAAACACTTTGGTACCACCAGTATATCTGATGCTTACCCTGTAAACAGCAATTCCAATCCTAGGTACATATCCAAGATAAGTTATTGAAAGGAAGTTACATGAATGTTCACATCTGTTTTTCCCATAATCAACCAAAACTGGACACGTTTCAAAGGCCCATCCTCAGGAGAATGGGCAAATATAATAATACATAACCAACAACAATAGTAGGAATTATTGATGTACATCAGAGCATGGATGGATTAATGATGAATAGAAGAGATAGAACCCAGAAGAATCATTACGGTGTGATACCATGTGCATGGAGACCGAGAATTGCAAAGCTGATATCTGATGACTGTACAACACTATACTAGTATATCCCTCTGTAGGATAGTTAGAGAAAAGGAGGGGGCACAAGGAAGCCTGCTGGGGTGCTGGCAGTGTCCTATCTTTGAACTTGGTGATTACATAGAGACATGCGTTAGCATTTTGAGTTTGTAGCAGTCTTACCTCCTCTAGGATTTAGGTACTCATGCTGCTGGCTAACTTCTGCGAAAGTTAGCATCAGACAGCTCTTAGATGAATCCATCTCCAGGACATGCTGTTGGCCCTGGAGAGCATCCTTGACCAAGATTATGCTTCTCCCTCCCTATGGGTACCCAGAATTCAATGCTGGCCCATTGGGTAACGGCCTATGCACCCGCTAATTCAGGCAGCTCTGCACGGCCATCCCAGTTTTGCAGGTCCTGCAGGATCTTCAGAAGGCCTTTCTTGTGACCACCTCATAACATAGTTCCTCTCTCTGCCCCATACTGCTTCTTTACTTACCAAAATTGGCTCATTTTTAAAGCCCAGGGCAAAATGAAAACGTGAAGTTTCATTCAGAAATTATTAAGAATTTCAAAATGGTGACAGCAGAGGATTAGACCATGTGTAGGCCCCTCTTAAGTGCAAGATCCTATGTGATTGCATAGCTTGTGTGCTCAGGAAGCCAGTGCTGTCTCTAGGTGTTCATCCTGGGATCCCTCCCCTATCAGTGCCTGGCAGGAAAACCCCTGTTTCAGCAGCTGCTTCCTACAAAAATCCTGACTGGTGACCAAGTTACAAAATACAGACTTATGTGCTTGACAGTATGTACTGTACTAAAAAATTTAGAATGCTATATAAGAAAATGTAAAAACACCTAGCGGGATAAATAATGGATTCCAAAGATGGACAAGCCCTCATTTCTGGAACCTATGAATATATTACCTGTGAAGGAAAATGAAGTAATTAAGGTTAAGACCTTCCAAAATGTAGTCAGAACATCATGAGAAGACTGCACACATACAATTCTGAGGGTTAAACTACAGAATTTTCCAATATCCTTGGATAAACAGGCTTTAATATCTCTCAGCTGGGAGTATCCTGCTAACTAACCAAGAATGAGTTTGCAATTTGGGATTTCTGTTTAGCTAATGAACTACCCGTGAAAACAGCTACTGTACAAAAATCCCTGTAAGAAACCTCTGCTGTGTTTGCCTCACGGGACATTATTCTGATCTGCCTTCATTCCTTGGGCCCAAATTGCAATTTTTATTTTCCAAATAGATTCTATTTTTTTTACTTCTGTGTCAACTTTCTTTTTTAGCTAACATACTTTCCACAGTAAAAGAAACCCTGCGTGTATTAAGCTGCGGATCTTGAGATGAGAAGATAATCTTGGATTACCAGACGGGCTCAACATTACACCAGGATTCTTATATAGGGCAAGCAAGAAGCTGATTTGGAAGATGGAGGAAGGGGCCACAAGTCAAGGAATGCAGGCAGTCTCCACTCATTAGGGAAGCCAAAGAAGCAAGTCTTCCCTAGAGCCTTCAGAAAGGAGTATGACCTGGCTAACTTGTTGATTTTTATCCTTATCTGACCTGGGTTCAGTTCTCTGGCTCCTTTATCCTGGGTGTCATGGATTGTGGATAAGCTTTGCAGATTTCCAGGACAGGGCATGACTTGATTCCTCTATCTGATGAGGACAGCCAGTGGACTCTTGTTTCTGCCTGTGCTTCCAGGATGCAGACCTTCCTCATCTCCTCTCACCTTAGCTTTCACTTACTCTTTCTGGCTCCACTGCAAGTCAGGATCCATCCGGGCTCCCACTGTAGGTATTCTTCCCCTAGAGGCTCCCAGTACTCGGCAGTCCCACATGGTGCCTGGGTGACCTGAGCAGACGTCACCTGCATCTGGGCCTCTGACATTACCTGCTTCAATCCAAGGGCCTCCCTGGCTAGACTTCCAGTCATAACTCCAGCCTGGGTACCTTTACTCTCAGTCTGCACACTTTGAGGCATTCAGTGTTCATGTCCTGGAAGAGTGAAGAGGGATAAGGACAACTGAAATGTAAGACTCACAAGCAACAATCACAGGAAGACCATTTCCCTTGGTTTGTATTGGTGTAGTTTCTTTCCATTTTCCACTAAGACACAGTTTATGCTAGAAATGCTACAACGCATGTCTTTTTACATCCAAAAAGGAGCATTTGGACTGACTGGAGCCCTAGTTATGCTCAATAATGAACTATGCTTTCCATATGGAGGGGCATTCCCATTTCAGACAGCTGGAAATGCTAATTCATTTTCTCTTCTTATGGTGCATTTTTTGGACATCCCTTGGTTTAACTTTTATGTGCTGAGGGAGCTCCACGCTCCTTGTTTATAGAATTTGTTGTTAGAAAGACTGTGTTAATTATGGTCTTGTGTAAATTGTGCTTCATGGTGAGGAAAGCATGGTGTTAAAATAATGACTTCTCTTCCCTCCAGCACATTAACTAAGGGCTTAATGGAAGTCATTCTGCTGCCAGGGCATCCCCAAGCCACTGGCATAGCATCTGAGATGCGTGCAAGTTACAGAACCCATTGATTACTGGTGCCAATCTGAAACACTCATCCAGGGAGTGTTACTTTTGAATTGTTTTATTTCCTAGATTTGCTGGATATTGATATAGTTTGTCCCCCAGAGTTTCTTGTGCTGGAATCTTGGTTGACAGTTTGGTGGTGCTCTGGTAGTAGAACCTATGAAAGGTTAGGTCAGTTATGAATGTACTGTACCTTCTGAATTTGTCTCATTGATCGCTGATGCTCTATTCTATTTTTTATTGGTTTTATTCTTTGCATTTCAGTTTGGAGAGTTTCTATTGACTTATCCTCAAGCTCCCAGGCTCTGTCCAGTCTATCCATTAAATGCATTATCCATTTCTGTGACTGTATTTTGTATTTTTAATATTTTATCTCACTCCTTTCTTAGAATTTCTGTCTGCTTACACTTGCCATCTATTCTTGTAGATTCATTTTTCTATTAGAACCTGTAGGACATAAGTCATAGTTATTTTAAATACCTGTTCTGATAAGCCCCAAATCTGCTACATATAGGTTTGGTTTCTTCATATTTTCTTTGTTTCTTTCTTTCTTTTTTTTTTTGGTACAGGGGATTGAACTTGGGACCTTGCGTTTGCACGGCAGGTGCCAGAACCACTGAGCTAAATCCTCGGCCCTCTTCATAGTTTCTTAAATATGTCCTTTCCTTGTATTTGGCCTGCCTGGTAATTTTTTGTTAAATGCTGTATTGGGTAATAAGACTGATTGAGAAGGCCTTGGCTATGTGGGTTTATATTAATGCAGTTAGGCAACTGACTGTGTTTAATATTTGCTGTAGCTGTAGATGTCAAAGGCTGTGAATTCCACAAGTGCCTTGTTTGTATGTTCCTGATTGACTTTGAGCCTCTTTAAATATTGTTCCATAGAGAAAGTCTACATCTTACAGCTTAGCTATACTCCACTAGTGGTACCCCAGAGCAAGGGGGTGCGGTGTTAAGTACGAGTGAGGGAAAGTGTTCTATAGTTTCATGATTACGTATCAGTCTTTTAGTGGGGCTATATGACCGGGCTGTGATCTCCATAAGTGTTTCCAACTATTACATTTTATTAATCCATTCCTTACTTCCTTTGTTGTGGTTTAGATTTAAATGTCCTCCTAAAGTCTCAGGTGTTTACAGGTGAGCTGTTCAGAGTCAATCAGCTCATCTGGGCATGATACTCATCTGTGTACTGATCCATCAATTAGTTAATGGGTGAATGTTCTGGTAGGAGTTGGGCCCTACTGCAGGGGAGCCTGTGGAGGGTGTGTTCCCCTTCCTGTGCCCTCTATTCTCTCTCTATTTTCTGGTCACCACGATGTGGGCAACTTTCCTTTGCCAGGCTCCTCCACCATGCAGTTTCTATTTTGGAGCTGGCCAACCATGGATGCAACTCACTGAAACCATGTGCCAAAATAAACCTCTCCTCCTTCAAATTCCAGGTGTTGTTCATTCCCAGTGTGTTCCAACTTCTTCTTATAAGAAGGAGGGGAGTGACAGTTTCTAAGCTTTGAGCTCCTGAGGCCCAGAGACTGGGTACATCACCGTGCTCCCTGGAGTAGCCCGTGGGTAGTACACAGAGCTCATTATGATCCATTCCAGAGTTTTCAGTCTCTGTTACTAATCTTAATCACTTATGGAGCTTTTAAAACCTGTAGCTGTCTGGCTTGAGTCCCAAGGATGCTGTTTGAGCAGGTCTGACAGAGACCCAGGCATCTGTGTTTCAAAAGCTCCCATGATGAGCCTGACCTCCACATCTGTGAAACGGAACCAGTTATCAGATCTACTTCTTAAGGACAGAATAGTCCTGGCATATAATAAGCTTTCGCTAAATATTATGAATTACCATGATGCTTGTTCCTCCACTTAGGAAACTACTTAAGAAATTTTCAAGGGCAACTTTGGCTCCACATGGTTTTCCCATTATTGCTGAATTTTGTAAATTTCATGGGGCTTAGCTAAAGAAAGCAGCTCTGCAGGACATCTCCACCAGGAACATCTCCAAAGTAAATCTTCTCAGGGAAGCTTGAGGATTATGAACTCCTTCTGGCTCAATGGAAGGAGGGCCACACCCTGGCCAGGCTCTCTGACCTCCTCGTGGCTAAGCTAACCTTGATGGAAACTTCTGGCAATGAGCTTTTGCAAAGCAATCCATAAAGCCTGACCTCGAGCTACATTAAACCTACAGAAATAAACCTCCCACAGTGAAAATCAGTTTTATATGATAAAGAAGTGACTATATATTCTAATCATTGCTCAAAATATTTTGTAATCTGTAGGGAATATATATCATCACTCCTGGGAGTCCTTCCAGCTCCCCTATTTGTCATTGGAAGTTCTAAGTGGAGGACAGTACATTAGGAGAGCAATGTCGGCATACATTATCCCTTCGGGAACTCAGCATATACGATGCCCGTGTAACTTGGGTGTAACAAGCCTGTCTGGGATGATAGTGTTTGTCCTGAGCAATAAAGACAAAACCTTGTATGGATTACACATTGGAGTTTCCTCCATCCTCACCTCATGATTCAAAAATATGAATAGGATCTTATTTTTCAGACTCCAGGTGAAGTACCGACATTTTCTGTTTTCCTGTCAGAAAGTTTTTCATAGTTTTGCAAAGTCCCCTGCAGGTTTTCTAGTGAAGTGTCCTGGTCTAGCAATTTTCTTTTCCTTTTTTTTTGGTACCGGGGATCGAATTTGGGACCTTGCGCTTGCAAGGCAGGCGCCGGAACCACTGAGCTAAATCCCCAGCCCTTGGTTTAGCAATTTTCACTTAACCAGCTTCTTGATCAGAGACTGTCCCACCCTTTCTTCCTACTGATCTTTTAAGCCTGGCTGGGGCTTCCAAAGCAAGCATTCTGGGTTTGAGGTCTGAACTGAAATGAGAAGATTTCATAGTTTTTCTGCAGAAAGAATAGCGTTCCTTCTTTTAACTTGCCATTGCTAATCATGAAAAAGACGCTATGGATCCAGATTCTAATAAGGTGTAGAAAATATGGGGAGAGAACAGAAAAACAGAAATAGGATGTGTTGAGCCTTTTTTAGGCCTAGCTCAGGATTGGCCTCAGAAGTGCTTTTTAAAGTTGATCTCCAGGGGACAACATTGGCTGTTACTGAGAATGAAGCTGAAAAGGTTTTTCTTATTTGGAAATAGGCACTGGATTCCAAAGACTGCCCTACAAACAATAAGCAAGAATGCATAATCTAGCACAAGACACGAAGCATTATATATAAGGAATGCACACACAGTGCATGTATACACACATGTGCCTGTATGCACGCACACGCACACACACGTATGCCCCAGTGTCAAGCTCAATGCTGCGCGTGTGTATTTCATTAAAGGAGCACCGATGTGGAGCCGGGCTATCATTTCCAGTGACTTGTCGCCTCAGGGACAGCAGGGAAATGAAAAGAGCAGGGCAGCTTGCTCTCTGAGCGATGCTCACTGCCTCTGAAAGGTCATGTCGTGTTTCCCAGCAATTGACTCAATGGATTTGGATTCAGCAACATAAGGTCGGCCGTTTCCACTCTGCTTGTGTTTCCTGGGGAACGTGCCTTCCAGTTGTTTTCACATTGACCTCATTACCCAGCCCTGGTGATGAGCTTGGGACAGACAGAATGTGGTTCAGGGCTGCTCTGCCCCCGCAGACCTGGCCCCTCTACCCAGGCCAGGGTGGGTGGCATGGACGCTTCTCCCTCAGCTCAGAAAGGCCTGATCTCTTCACCTGCCCTGGCCAAGACTGGCTGCGAACCACCAAGCCAGAATTATAAGAGCCGGGGAATGTGATGCAGGGGCAGAAGACCCTATTTTCCTGTTCAAGGGGAATGAAGGGAAGAGGAAAGAAGAGAGACACCAAGGCTCCTACTCTCCACTCTTCAATGCATGAACAGAGAAACCTAATCAAGACCAATAGAAAATTTCCAAAATTACACAACTCCTTTTCAGAGTGAATATTTTCTGTTCTGCTCTGGAAGCCACTTTGAGGCATGGGAAAGTGATTTTCTTAAATCTGTTGTCTTTGAATACTGCCTGCTTGCAAAAAATTTCTCTTGGGTCACTTTCAAGGGAGTTACAACTTTTCTGAAACAAGATTGTTCCATGCCTGGGAAGCTAAACTATTAGTGGATGCCACCAAAGTTAACCCCCCTACTGCTGATGAACTTGAATGTGAATGAGTGGCCAAGTGCTTCTATTAATTGATCCTAGACAGCCCAGAGAAGCACGATAGAAGCAGAATTTTGGTTCACCAGAACCAGATCTTGCCATGGCTCCCTTCCTTGTGTCGTGACTATAGGTGACTTATTTGAAATCTCAGAGCTTGTCAAATGAAGACCATGTTCCCTATCCTTATTAAGAGGATTAAACAAGGCTGTACCTCCAGAGTGCTTTATGAAGGCTAATTGAAGTTATTTATGTTCATGTTTCTGGTTTTCACTATAAAGCTATTTCATTTACCAGGTTCTGGCCAATTATTTGCTGGAGTTAGGGGAAAAAATGTCTGGTACAGAGAAGAGAAAATTCCAAACCATGAAGGTCAATCAGGCAGTAGAATAATTTCACATAGTAAGCTGTCAAGACACAAGAGCTAGAGGTATTCAAGGGAAATTGGATGTAATACTTAGGGAAATCATATCAGAAGACTTTTTGCCCTTGTGTAGGAGTCTGAAGGAGATGACCCAGCAGCCAATCTATAAATAAAATGCTTTTTTAGTTGTTGTTGTTGTCTAATATTGGGGGTACTTTGGGAATGGTGGGCTATGTCAGGCACTTCAAAAAGTGATAATACAAAAAGCATTGCAGTAAAATGAAGGCTCAATGTTTCTCTTTATCATAAAAACTGTATTTGAAATGTGAAGCTCACTTGCTCCCTGCATTCATATAGACTGAGTTCCCCTGTATTGTCAAAAAAAACAAAATTATAACAATTTCAAGACCTTAATTGGCTTTATTTTCAACCCTAGAATGGAGCAGTGGTTTGCTGTACATGAAACAGAATAAGCGTTCTGATGGTTTCAGCAGAGGGGGTTGGTGTTATAGACAGAGAAGTGTTGTTTTTTCCTTTTAAGACAGCAGAATCAGAAAACAAGGGGATTGATCATTGCAAAGTTATTTTCTGTGTAAAGCAGGGACAGGGAGACAAAGCAATAGGAAAATAATTGATTAGTTAACATCAGGTTAATTCAGGTTACTTCCTTTTTGTGCAGGGATTAAAGCAGAGGGAACTTCATTATCACAGCAATTGAAACTGGTCTGTGTGGGAAATTTGGCCCACACCTCTCTAATCCTGGTGTCTAAAAGGTCAGAAAAGCAGCTTAGCTTTAGCTTGCTGCTACAGAACTTTAGTGTGAGTGTTGCCATTTTGATTTTTAGCCTGGTCTGTTGGAGTCTAGTGCAGGAGCTTAATCCAACATAAACGTGAATGTGTATAATGGTTCGACATGACAGAGGTTTACTGTCATTTTCTACGTCACTAGTGGAGGGGGACAAGATGAGTGGGAAAGATGGCTCCTCCTTAAAAACACTTTGGCCAAAGCAAGTGTCGTTTTCAAAGTCCACTGGCTGGGACTCAGTCACTTGGCCCTACGTACCAGTAAGAGAGGCTGGGAAACGCATCAGCCTGATGCCAGAAAGAAGAGGAGGAGCTGGTTGAGTAGCCTGTGGTATCACCACACTCCTGTTCCTAAAGTTCTTCAGCAGATTCTCACACTCTGAGGCTGGAGCATTTCCACTGGAGAGAGCAAAGTCACAATCTGTTGTCTCTAAAAAAGAGTAAGAGCAAGGGAATCTTTTCCTGTTGTTGTATCAATTGCTAATTCTGCTTTCTGGTTTAGGGACAGTTCCCAGAAGCCAGCAAGGGAATTCTTGATCTGGAGCTACAGAGGAGTTGTTCTATGACAACAGTCCAGCCTCTGAAGTAACATTTCATGAAGAGCTTTGGAAGTACTGGAGTGGAGTGGAGAGATCTTGTAAGAGGTGAATTTTGATGCCAGCATCCTTAGAATTTGTTGCCGGGGGAAAGACAGAGGTAAAATGCTAGCTATTCACATTATGAGCCTAGCCATTTCCTCCACGGCTGCTGCTAATAAGGCCCTGCTTGATGGCCAACCGTGGCTATGCAACTCCCCATCGGAAAGGCAAGGCTGACTTGTGTACACAAGTGATGAATCCCAGGGGCCCAATTGCCTAGAAATGTGCTCAGGTGTCATAATTAGCCATTTCCGGCCCAAACCCCACAAATAAGCTACAACTCTCAAGACTCAGCTCTCTGGAACCTTTTATAGAATTGTTTGCAGACTAAATAATATTCTTCTGTCGTTTGTTTAATTACTCTAGCCATATATTTAACTGTCCTAGGCTTGCTGGTACAAATTTCACAGAGAATCAGATGTGAGGGTGGTGAACAGCAGGAGGGTGTGTCACCACCATTGGGAGCTCTGCAAGGCTGAGAGCAAAGCTGGTCTGTGTGCACACCCGATAGAAGAACACAAGGAAGAAGATTCCTGGTCTATTCCTTGCCTGTCAAGGCCAGTAAACATGTCATGAAGTGACTAGAAATGTGTGCATTTGGGAAGTCAAACATTGACATTGAGCACAATGCCTTGGTGCTTTGAAATGCTTCTCTTGTGCCTGATGAGGGGAAGTTAAGGCCTCCTGGCATTCCCTGCACATCTCAGCCAATGTGGGGGCCAAACAAGTATTTTCCTTCTAAGACAAAAACCAAATTTTGTGTTAAAGTCTAAATGATGTTTACTAAGTATCCAGGCAATGGCTTGGACTACGCGTGCTACTAGCTTAAACAGAACCCTCCCTCCCCATCAGCAAGGCATTGTGGGAGCCATCCTTCATTTTATACTCTAGGGGAGACACCTCCTGGGGACACTATCACCATGTCTGCCTCCAGAAAGTTAAGGTGGGTGGTGTTGTTGGATATGCAATTTCTCAGGTTATCTAGAAACTCATGCAAATACACTTCCATCACACAGTTCATTTGTCAGTGCTTTGATAGCCACAGCTTCCTCTTTCTTCGGATCATGGCTCCCATTTGATTTGGGAGTTTAAAAGTCCTGTGATGTGTCCAGTAGCCATTCCCTCTGGCTGCAGGCCGCACAAAGGCTGTTCTTGGGAAAAAGCATACTTAACTGCATGATTAGATGAGAAAATTCAGATGAAATGCAACACTAGGAATACTAAACAAGACATGTTAGGAATGGAGAAATGGCAATTTTTCTCCCATATTTGCAAAGTATAGTGTGTTGGGGTGGGAGAGAAATTGGGTAACATAGTAATTTGAACAAAGCTTTATTTCATTTTTGAAATTTGAAACAAAGGTATATTGTTTCCTTTTCTTATTATAAATAATGATCCAATGAATCTCTTCCTGCAAATGACTTCTTTTCTTCCTTTAAATTACTTTTATAAGAATAAGCTTTATGCCTGGGAATATTTGATCAAAAGACATAATTTAGTTTTTGATTCAAAATATATTTTTCAGTTACTTTTCCAGAAGATTTATGCTAATTTATACTGTCACCGACAAATAATGATCTAACAGTTCCACTGCAATATTACTGTATCATTGTTGGATTCTGTCTCACTCTCGTCCATTTAGTAGGACTAACCGTGGTACTCATTATGATCTCAATCTATTTTTCTTTAATTTATGGCAATGATATTGACCATGTACTTACTTACTTTTGTATTTTGCATGACAATATTCAAATGTCATGACTTTTGCCGATTCTGTGACATAATGTCCTTTTCCATTTATATGAGACTTCTCTAGTGTGAATCTGGTTGCCCCCACCAGAACTCAGGCTTGGTTCCCAGGGTGGCAGTGTTGTGTGTGTGGGTCATGGTGGGAGATATTTGGGTCAGGGAGGTGGAGCCCTCGTGAATGGATTCATGTTTTTCTTAGGTGAGTAGTCCCTGGCTTGGCACGACTAGATCAGCTACTGCAATGGTGGGTGGTTCTAAGGGATGTTTGGTTTCCTTGTCTTTCTTTAGCTTCTCCACAAGTGTCCTTCTGCTTTCTACCATGAATTAAGCAGCACAAGGCTCTCAATAGATGCAACTTCCTGAGTTTGGACTCTTTGGCTTCATGATCTGTTGATTTTATCTGTTGGTCTGTTGGCCTCAACCTGTTTTCCTTATAAATTAGTCCATCTAAATGAGTCTGTTAGACCAACAGAAGACAAAGACAGAGTCCTTTATAAACTATAATCACTATCCCTTTAAGGAGATGATTGTATTTATATCTGGAAGATGTAACAGTTTGTTCTCTGGGTT
Source organism: Heterocephalus glaber (assembly GCF_000247695.1). The sequence goes on from NW_004624768.1 coordinate 5,873,750, forward strand.
ATTGCATTGAGTTGCTGTGATAATGTACAGTGGTACTTCAGAGCCTGAACTTAACTCTTTCCATGATTCTGGCCGCAAACTAAATGGAATGAGAACTGAATAAAATTCAATGGTTAGGATTAAGGTTGACCTTATGGAGATATTTGATTTGGTTCTCATCCAATTTGGTTTGCAATCAGAATTGTGAAAAGAATTAAGTTTGTGAATCAAGGTATTTGAAAGTATTTTGTAAAATCCTAAGCATGAGATACATGAAGGTATATGATGAGCTTAATGGAAAAATTTATATTTAGGTAAAAGTGTATAAGCATAAATAGGAACATACCAATAGGAGAAATAGTTTCATAGAAACTTTTATGCAAAATATCTGAGCATTTTAGCTGATTACAAATTCAATAAGATACTAGACGGGACACAAGTTGTAAGAGGTTAATATAAAACCCAATTTACATCTCTAAAAATGTTCCATTAGAAAAAAAACCCACCTTACATTCAAGGTCCAATAAGTTTATCAAATTATAGGAAACAGGAAACAATAATATATCATGTTGTGAAGACATATAGAAAGGCATATTCCCCCAGTTAATAGTTGTTTTGATATTTATGGAGGCCTTTTGATAGCATCAGTAAAAAAAAGAGAAACAAAGAAATTTCATATCAAGCTAGTGATTATTCCTGAGTGTAAGACCTTACAATTATCAAGTTTAATGTTTATTTAAACAAGTCTTTTATTGATTTTTAGAGATTACTTGACAGAGCCCAAAAGGGGGTCGCATGTTGTGGAAATCTCATATGTATAAACTTATGAGATGAATTTTAAAAATCCAATTGGTGTAGTAACTGCTAACTTCGGGAGCTTAGGGTGTGTCCCAGTTGTAGAGCACTTGTCTGGCATATGACAGGCCCTGGGTTCAATCCCCAGCACCACAAAAACAAATAAGCAAGTGCTACATATTATGCCAATAAGTACCAGTGGCTTGAAAGAATAATTTAGTAAGTGTATCACACACAGTTTTAAACAGTGCTCTGTTCCTTGAACTAAAGCCAAAATATGAGGCAGTGTAGGTGGCTCTTGTGAGCATAACATTGGCCACAAGTCTGTAAACAGAAAAAGCCTTTATGTAACTTTCAAAAAAGGTATCTCTTGTCAACTGTGGTAGAATTTAGGATGGTGGTTTCTGTATGGAAGTGGGAAGGAAGGGGGCCTTAGGGATGTTGGTCTTGTCATAGATGCAAAGTCACTTTGGCAGCTCACTTTGTGCAAAGTCAGTGAGGTAAATATGAATGATTGTGCCTTTTCTGTATATGCATGTTGTTCTGTGGTAAGAAATACTACATTGTGAACAACCAAGAGCTAAAGTTGATGTCCTTTGGAACAGTGTTTGGCATGATTCCAAAGGTGGCTGTAGTGATGGCAAAGAGGAGTGATTTCTTAGTGAAGTAAATGTGGCAAAGAAAAGCCATGTTCTTTAATTTATGTATGATATTAGAATATGCAACTTAGAATAAGTACGTAATATAATTCCTAAGTTACAACTTTAAGATTTTAAAGTAGATCCTTTACTATTTGAACTTATTCTCTCAATTTTGATGATGCTTGTTGACTTATGATACAGTTACATCCTCATAAATCCATCATGAGTTGAAAGTATCTTAAGTCAAAAGAGCGTTTAATAACTCAGCCGACCAACACCACGGCTCAGCAACACAGTTCAGCACAGTCTCCCTTGTTTTCCTTCATGATCACTCTGACTCAGGCTGCTGCTCACTCCTGCCACCCAGAATCAAAAGAGAGAACCATAAGGCACATTGTTGGCTTGAAAAGTTTGGATTTCAAAGTTTAAAGTCCACTTGCTACTGAATGGCTATCACTTTTGCACCATCATAAATTAAAAAAAAAAAATAGTCTAAATGAGCTGTTGTAAAGGAGAGGCCATCTTCGTACATTCAGGTTGGCCAGAGTGTTGCAAGGCTTTCTCTTTCTCAGTGTCCCGTTTTCCTTGAGGCCTGGTTATATGGGCATGCTTGACGGAATCATTGATCAGATGATATCACAAGGACTCAAAGCTGTAAGCTCTAACCACCAGCGGTCTTCTGCAATGGCCAGCCCTTGTCCTGAGTCATCTCCTACCCAAACTCTCCTGGGGCCCAGCAGGAGTCATCACATTCCGCAAGTAGGGCCCACCTGGAACCAGAGTGTTATTACTCTCAAAGTTCCAGGAGTTTAGAGATGACTTTCCAGGAGCTGGAACAGACTCTTCAGGTGACATTGATTCTTCACTACACTGGCACCCACCTGTGGCAGGCAGCCTTTGAGCTTTGACCCCTGGGTCCCTACTTCTTGGTATTCACACCTATGTAACCCCATCTCCAGCTGGATCTAGTGACCCATGTCTAGCAAATAGAATGCTAAAAATGTGATGAGATATCACTTCTGGGATTAGGTCGCAGAAAGACTTTGGCTTCCTTCTCTATTGTTTACCCTCTTCTCTCCTGTTTCCTGCATGGATGAAGCCAGCTCCCAGGCTGTGAGCTCCCCTGTGGAGAGATCTACATGGAAGGAAGTGAGGGAGGGCTCTGGTCAATTATCCAGGAGGAGTTGGGGTCCTCAGTCCAGCAGCCTGTGGGGCACAGTGTCCTCTCAGCAGCCATGTGTTTGTGCTTGGGACTACAGCTGTGCCCAGTTGAGCTGTGGATGAGGGTCTATACCTTCTGGCACCTTGACCGAAATCCTGTGAGAGACCCCGGGCTCAAGACCCTCAGTTAAGGCCATGGCTTGAGTTTTGACCCAGAGAACAGATGATGGAATGTGTGATAGAATACATATTTGCTAATAATAAATGTTCCCTAATTGGGGGGCTAATTTTTTATAGCAACAGATAAAATTATATACCACCCTATTCTTTTGCTCACTCTTTCCCTTTGAAAATCTGCTTGTCCATTTACAGAAGAAATATCTTTGAAAGATAGATTACAGTTGCAATATTTAAATTTACCCTGTCCTTTACAGCTCTTCATATGAGCTTTGATGCATAAAATGGTGATATTATTTTGTTCCTCTTTAGGACATTTACTTACCTTTTAGAATTTTCTTAGGAATCAGTTACTAAAAGATTAATATAGTTGGTCATTTTGAACTTTCTTAATTTTTTTCAAGCAAAGCATCTTATCCATTTTTTAAAAAGACTAACTAGGAGAAAGCAGTCAAAATCCTGCTACATTTATTTTCATTTCCTCAAAATTGAGCATATCAAATTAGTGGGGGATTGAATGATGAAAATGCTTAGAATCTTTTTAATAATATGAATAGTCAGCCCTAAATTAAATTTTTTGTTGTAAGTTATTATTTTGGAATTTGAATTTTCTTGGAGCTAACCCACCAGTAGTTATACACCCTACACTTGTAAATTTACTCCCTAGAAGACACTTTTGTTTAGTGAGCAATTGTTTCTCTGTGGATAAATTCAATTATAAATCACAATCAAATTGACTTTTTCATAGCATCCTTCTTTCTAAGTATCTTAAGTCCTCTGTTGATTATAAACCAATTACAGTGCTTGAAGGACAGTTTAATAATTGTGTACATGAACACAGTCTCTCTTATATGTTCAAGAGGGGCTCATTCCCACAAGGAACATTAAGTTAGTTTTTATTGAGACCAGGAACTGTTGGCCCAGACAGCCGATCCCCTGGGCTGTTTTGAAAAGTATCCTGGGATCTTTAATTTCCACCTGGATGGTCAGGGAGGTGAGAGATTGGCCCTTACTGGGTATGACCTTATGTTGTGCCTCCGTCTTGAACCAGGCAACCTCCCACCCTAGAGGTGAGATGTGCAAAACGGGCAACTGTGCAGCCTCTTAATTATTTCAGCTGAATCCCAGCTCTGTTCTCACGGTTACATCTCTCCCAGGTGACTGCAGATGGTGGCCAAGAAGAAATATTAGAAAGTTCCCAGAGAGCTGTTAGGTGAGAGTGTTTTCACTGATGTGTACACATGATGCTTTTCTGTTGTAGTTGTTACTTTTTGTTTTTATTCTTTTGGCTTAAACCACTGCATTCTTTATTAGAGCATGTTTGCAGTTCATAATGTTTACCTGCCCTGTGTGGAGTTGGTGCACGTACCTAACCCATCTTCATTCCCTTTTCATCCCCCTCCCCTCCCCCATTCTCCCCCTCCCTCATCTCGATCCCCTTCCATTTGGAGAAAGATCTGTCTCCCTACTTCCTATTATCTATCTTTGATTTTGCTCTTTATTTATAATTTAGGTTTCTCACAAAAGAAAACTATATGATATTTAAGCTGTTACTTTTTAATATGAGTTTTTCTTTCTGTGTTGGCATTCACATAATAAGCACGTGACAGACGCTCAAGGTCATTTGGTTCCATGCCACACTTTTCACTTGGCACAGCTAAAAGGAAAGTCTTTCTCCTTTCGTTTCCTTTCATCTGTTACCTTGGCTCTGTTGGCCGAGAGAGTAAATAGTAAATGATTGCAGGTCTTTTATGGCTCACCTTGAGAGGCGTTGGTATGAAAAGGTGCTAATTACGCTCAATGTGTTGGCCCTGTTGTTTGAGTGGGTTCCAGAAGGAGAAGACCTCTCCTGGCTTGCATGTTTGTGTGTGTGTGTGTGAGTGTGTGTGTGTGTGTGTGTGTGTGTGTGTGTGTACCTACGCATTCCATTTTCAGTTATGTGGGGAATTTTACCAGTGAGAATGATTTTAGTTCTCATAAACACTACAAATTCTTCAAACCACCTCTGGATTTGGCTCAAGACCCACCCAAAGATAGTTTGGCAGTGCAACTAAGTGTGATTTAGTGTGTGGTCATCGTAATGCTACATGGCTGTGTTGGAATATTTTCTGTATCTAAACAGAAACAGTACGTTCGAAGAATAGTAGTTTTTTTCCTCCCCCACCTCGCCCTATAAATATTAGGAATGAAGACTAGAAATTAAGAACTAGGAGAAATTTTCATCAGAGTCTAAAATGTGAGGCTAATTGATGACCTTGCTTCAACTTGTTAGCGCCTTACCCATGGAGTTTTGACAACAAGGAATTCTGCTAGGAGTTGGTTCCTAGGCACTCATGATTTTCCTTCTGAAGCTAACACACTTAGCTTCCTTCTTGTGCCTTTGCACAAGATTTGTAGGTTTCAGCAGATTTCCCAAGTGTAACACTTGATATCTTTCACAGCTTAAGGTAAATTCTGTAGGACTTTTTTTCTTTCACCTGGAGTGAGAATACACCTTTTTCTAGTGCTACTTTTTTCTGAGATACCTTTCATTTGTTTACACAAATTCTCTTTTTCTTGCCATGATTAAAAAATTATGCAAGCTGTCCACAAAGGTGTGAAACTTTGGATGTAATTTCCTTGTGGCTAGTGGCTAGTTGGGACCAGAACATTTCTTTATTTCTGTGTCCTGAATGCCTGACCCATTGCCTGGCTCAGAATGGGCACTCAGTGAACAGTTACTTAACAATGCTGTATGGATAGTTTCCATCAAAGGATTAAATTCTTTTTCACACAGTTTGCTCATTGCTTGAACTAACCTACTCCTGGGCTAATTTGATCATCAAGGGAAATTTCTACATTTCTGAAAAATGTAGAATCACTTTGCTTAACAATATTTATTGGAAGCATTAAGTTGCAAGGGGCTTGAAGAGTCATGGTTGAATTCTGCTTGGGCATAAAGCCATCTCCCATCAGAAATCTGATTAGAACTTTTTTTGGTAACTGATGTGAAAATGTTAGTTCCAAATGACAACCAGAAATTCTCCTGCAGCGAATGAACAAAATACTCAGAGGAAACCTGAGGAATAGTTGATGTTTTATCTCTCACCTATGGCAGTAGGATGGCTGAAGTCACCTAGGAGAAGATGGTCTCTTTCTGAAATAGTAGAAGGAGCAAAGCACCTACCAACCTGTGCTTGTTTGGAGAGGGAGGGAGGGAGCTTAGAGCTTGGGGAAAGGCTGATCTCTCTAATTAGTGACAGCTGAAATAATAAAGACCTGTCATCCATGCTGCTTTTTGCAGAAACCACAAACATCCTTGTGAAAGTTAAAAGGAAAAGGAAACTATGTTCTTTGGAGGGGGCATAACTGCGAACAGGAGGTGGGGATATAAAGAGTGCTTTAACACAGCCAGGGGAACCTTCAGATTCGCCCCTGAGGCTTTTGCCTAACCCTGTCACTGTCCCAACACCTTCTCCTGGCTGACAGTCTTGGTAATTGATGGGTTGGTGGGGGTCTGTTCTGCAAATGCATGAAAGCAGGAGGGAATACTTCAGCCCCTGCCTCCCTCTCCATGGCCTGGCACGGGGGACCCGGACTTAAGCAGATGCAGGGGCAGATGCAGGGGCTGGCAATGTTCTCGGGAAGAAGGGATCGATTCCGTCAATCAGGCTGCCCCACTACTGTCAGGCTCCAAGACCTTTCACCTGCTCCTTGGAGTCATTAGAACTCCCAAATCTCTTTGCAGGCCTTTTCTATTAGGCACATCCTCCCATGTTTTGATTTTTTGCTCCCAAAGTCATTTTTTTTATAATTACCTGCATTGAACCACACTTACCATCAGTGGGCTAAGAGCGGGAAGATGATTTATTAGTCTTGGTTTCTAACTGTGCTGACTGATGTGGGATTGATTTGGCTGGTGACACGCACCGTGGGCGCTCTGATGGGTGGGGGGAGTTGGTGTCAGGAAGAGGCTTCTCTGGGAGCTGACGTGCACGTGGGGACCGGGGCTTTGGTGTTTGGTCAGTAGACTGTGACATTGCAAAAGTGGAGTCTCAAGTCAGGGTGGGTGACGTCAGGGAGAGAAAGCAACAGAGGGACAACTGGGCTTGCTCTCAGTAGAATAGTTAGAAAGTAAAAGTGCATACAAAAAGCAGAGACTGTGAGTACATCTCCCACCACGGGCAGAGAAGGCCCTGGATATCTTGCCTCCACTGCCTTCCTTGTGTCCAAGGGCTTGACTGCGAGTGCCAGGCATGGTGGTGGTGGGGGTTCAGCTCTTGAGTTGGCATTTGAGTGTGCCTTGACTCGTACCCAGATCTATCAAGACATCCATCAGCAGAGCCATTTCCACTGCTGGGCATTATATATCCAGGGCTAATTCTAATTTGATCAATGATCCAAGTGCATCTTGGCCCTCATGTCCTTGGAGAATCACTTGTCTTCCCACATAAGATACTGGCCACAGAAGTCCTGTCATAGTGCTGGGCACACAGTCACTCTATAGTACCAGTGGCTTCCTTGTTTTCTTGCTTATAGCCTCTTGCCCAGAACACCCAGACTTAGGCTGACCAAAAATGCTTGGAACATGAAGAAAATAATATGAGAAGAAGCGGAGGGGGATGCATTGTGACTTCTGTGGTTCTATGGACTTTTGCCTTCATGAACTCCTTTTGCCATAAAAATATGAAGAATTGTATTGTACTATGTGTTGGTATAGTGATAAAATTAAGAATATTATGTATTAAAATTTCTCCATCTACCTAAAAGTTTGTGGGTTTTCTTCCTTCTGGTCTTAAAAGAAATTAAAATATTTCCACATGTCCTTAGAAGTATTGTGGCCTGGGAGTGGTGTCTGCTGGGCTTTATGGACACTTGGGTGATGGCTGGAGGAGAGAGACATCAGTGTCATTTCAATGTCAAGTGGAAAATATGACATCTCAGGGTCTCTTCCTAATGATGTATGGAGTAAGGCACGTGAGTCATGTTTTATTACTGTGTTTGATGGACTTCGTGATTTCTCAGTTCTGAATGCTGAGTATTGTTAAAATATAAACTGAGGCACAATACAATTTTGAAGTTTATTGGAGCAAACGAGGTTTCAGAAAGCTGCACGCCACAAGTGGTTTAGATACGCCATCAAAGAAGTACAAGGAGCAGGTTTTTATAGTATGAATGGAGAAATCCTAAAAAGGAAATATTTGGTTGTTTATGTTATAAAGTTGCCTCATTGGCTTATCCTGGTGGAAAGCCCTTCATTCTATAATTCTAAGTTTGTCATTGCTTCTAACTGGTTGAGCTTCAGTTCTGTTTTCCTTCATCTAAACATTTATAAGCAATGGGTCAAATAAAGTTTTGCTTCCATTTGTAAATACAGCAAGATTATCCCATCACTTACAAAAAGTAACTGGCTTTTACGTCTTCTGGACTGTAAAGAGCTTTAAAATTGGAATCTTCATGTGTTGACTCCAAGACATGCTTTGAAGTTTGGACTTTTTTTGCTAACTCCTTGCTATGAAATGTTTGTTCTGTGTAGTTAGAGTATGGTAGATTGTTGTGCTGTTTAAAGATAACTATACTATTTAAACAAACCAGGGAAACTTGCGATGCAAAGAACTGTACAATAAATCTTTATAAATAAATAAGTAACTAGAATTTCCTCAGCCCTGAAAAATGTCTGTCATAGAGCAAACACTACCTACTACTGTATTTGCTGGTTCCTTGTGTTTTGCAACTGTTGGTATATTTTAAACTGAATGCATCCCCATGCTTTCTGAGAGACTGAGCCATTGCTCAGTTTTTTCCCCTACTCTGACCAGTACTCCTGAGAGCAATTGTTCTCGGGTGGTAATAGCATAGGGTACCAAGGTGCCTGAGTGGGGCTCACCAACTGGCCTTGTCACGTGCATTGGGTGGCAAGTTACTGAAATGTTCTGTGCTTATGTTGCCTCAACTATAAAAGAGGACAATAATGCAAATAAATTATATATATATGGTATATTATATGATATTTTGATACATGTACACATTATAGAATGACTAAATCAAGCTAATTAACATGGATTACATCTCGTGCTTTATCATTATTTGTGTTGAAAATCCCTTTTAGCAATTTTCAAGTTTGTAATGCATTGTTATTAACTGTAGTCATCACGTTTTACAATAGATCTCTGAACTTATTCCTCCTAATTAGAATGTGGCATTCTTTGAGCAACGTCCCCTCATCCTCCTTCTTCTGCAGTCCCTGGAAACCCCTCAGTTTACTCTCTGCTTCTATGAATTTGACTTTTTCAGATTCCTCATGTGGGTGATATAATGTGGCATTGGTCCTTCTGTATCTGGCTTATTTGACTTGTGAGAAAAATGATGAAAACATTTCTAGCTTATTCTAAGATCTCAACTAACTTCTTCCAAATCCCTGAAACACAAACTCTTGCATGAAAAGCGACTGAAGATTTACATATAACACAGTGTCTAAAATAGTTTATTTCATTTCTTAAACAATTAACTCATTGGTGGGTATGCTTGCATGTACAGGAGCCAGGGGGATTATTTTCTTTCTTTATTAAACATATACTCTAATATAAATGAGCAGTGAAGTGGTACGTTAACAAACCTAAAAAATGGTTAGTGAAGTAAAGTAAGCAAAGCAAATTTAAAAGCAAATATTCCTCACAGATTGAAGGTTTGTAAGACTTGCAGGTGAGAGAAGGGTGGCCTGTCCTAGTGTGTATAGTGACTTCAGTATCACCTTCATAATCGACCGCGCTAGAGTGTCCTCCGTCAACAGGAGTGCTGATGGCAAAGCATTCACTGTGCATTGAACTGTTAATGGACAGTGACAGATCCTAGCACAGTTGCAGTGCGAATGCCCAGTGGCAGATGATGCCTTCCCTTCAGTGTTGCTGAAGAAGATGGATGTTAGAGTAATATACGAGTAGGAGTTTTAGCTAATGCCTTCTTCATGACTTCCTCCAAAATAGTCTTCACCTCTCTTTAGATATAAAAATGCTATCTATGCCTAATTTCAGCAACTAAACCTGAAAGATTGGTTTGCTCTTTTTTTAACACCTTATAAAAATATTTATTCATAAATAATACACATTATCTCACTATAAAAAATACTGCATTGATAAAAGCAACTTCACATAATTTTTGAGCATTCTCTTCTAAGGATACATCATTCCTCATCTTTCCAACTCATTTCTTCTAGGACTCCAAATATTATTGATTTTTTTCATTCCCTCAGGAATAAACCGTTATATTACTTTCACTACTTTTTAAATTGTTACAGTGTATTTCCCTCCTTATGCGATTAAATGATATTGTCTGTCTTCACTCAAACTTTCACACTCTCAAATGTCTTATATATCACTTCTTTCAGTGTACCCTCCTGCAAAATTCCAGATCCTAAGTTCATGCATACGTGACAGCTTATTCACAGTAAAACACTCTGCACCACTTAGAGACGTTACTCAGGAACCTGTCCCTTTGCTTATTTCTGCAATCATTATTCCTCCCATAATCAATAATTCTGTCTGTTCACAAACCTACTTTGATGTCCTCTAAACACCCCATAGATGCCACTTCATATTGCTTTTCTTAGAAAATTTAAAAGACATACTGAAACAGTGCATCAAAAGCTCTGATTTAGGTTTGAATCTTGATAAAAATCAGACTCTCCTGCAATATGTCTTGAGTACATATCTAGTGGGATGTCAGGTGAAATCTTTTTTTTTTATAAGTAAAGATATTTCATATTCTTTT
>NW_004624768.1:5888017-5899334 GCF_000247695.1 Heterocephalus glaber
GATAGCTGGTGGCATCCCAAGGTGACCCTTGAGCCCCTCAAAAAAGTATTTCTCTGGATTTAAAAAAAAATATTATGCTTTCCTGAGCAGCATTGAAGGTTTTCACAACCATTCAAACTTTTATAATTTTCTTTATTTTTCTATGCATAGAAAAATAATCAAGGCATATGCACACCAGATGTGGGGTGTTTATGACTTCAGTTCTGTCTTTATGTGCCTGTCTCTCTTACTTCCACATTTTTTCAAACTTATGTGCTTTTTTAGGCTTCATGGTCTCAGAGGGTTTTCCACTTTATAAGGAGGCATTTTGCTTAGAATGAAAAGAAGATGATTGCATATGATACATCCATTTAAACCATGCTTAAATTAAATCAGCGACTTGATTCTGTGACTGCCTCCTCTGATGCAGGAGCACCAAATAGTAAAGCTTGGGTTAACCTGTTTCCAAAGTTCTCTAACAGTTTTCTAACTAGAGATTGAGGTCAGACATACTTGTGGTACCTATTGCATATGGCAGTGCAAGGTGGTCACACTTGCACACTAATATAAGCAAAGGGCCTTTGAGATAAGCCACTGATCCAGTGTGATGCTCCTACAAGTTACCTTTGGTCCATACCACATGCTCAAAGCTTATTTCAGGCAAATTTCCATCCTGCTGTCCTTGTACCATGTTGGGGAAATGATCCTAGGGAGATACCTACAAAGGATTGTTAGAGAAGACTCAGGAGCTTGGAAGTGAATGAAGAAAGATAAAAGAAATAAGCTTCCCCCCCTTTTTTGTTGAGGAAGCTGAGTGAGTTCTGCCTGAGTCTCTGAGATTTTAGGATGCAAAGAAGCAGCAACATAGCTAAAAGTTCATGTAGACTTTGACAAAAGACACCAGGAATAAGGAAGTAGAAAAGATTTCTGGGTGGACAGAGAACCCACTGAAAAGCAAGTTGCTCACATCTGATCAGGAAAAGAAGTTAAATAAATCACCAGCTTCTCCTTCCTGTTCCTGGGTCCATGAGGTCTTTTTTCAAGTTAGCTTCACTAATGTGTCTGAGTCAGTGATGCCCACAAGACCCGAGTTGTCTAACAGGTGCTTCCATGTCAAACACACATTAGACAAAGTTAAATGTTCATAAAATTCTCCACCTGGGCACTTCAAGCTGTACAGAGGCATCATTTTAGGTGGTGAATGGAATTAATTTTTTCGTAGATTGCTGGGAAGTTTGTGTCAATTTTTAGATTTTGTTTCATATTTTTGCAGTAATTAAGTGCTGACTTTAAAACCAGGACACTGTTTTGGGTCAGGTTTCTATACAGCAGCAATGAAACATTTTACCGTACTAAAGGAACGGGGGGTCAGAGCTCCATGATTGCCAATTCCTTTCTTCTGGCTTTGTAACCCTCTTGCTTCACCAGGTGATTGCCTCTTAGATGGGGCTGTCACATCACTTGGACAGCTTCTTGGTGAATAGAGAGAAGCGAACATTGTGGGGACAGCACACAGAAGCCAGACAAAACTCTGGTAAAAATCGAATGTGACCTAAAGATAATTTCACCTTAGGAATGATGCCTGGATTTAAAATTTGCATGCTTGTAGTCCTAGCACCCTGGGAGACTAAGGCAGAAAGTGCACAAGATCAAGCCCAGCCTGGGCAACTTAGTGAGATGCGGTCTCAAAATAAAAAATTAAAATGGGCTCAGTGAGAAAGCACTGGATTCAATCCCCCCTAAAAAAAAAAAGACTATAGCACTGTCACCACCTGCCACTTGCTGGCCAGAACCAAGAAAGGTACAATATTAAGATAAAGCTCCCTCAAAAGACATATAGTAATTATGGGGTACAATGTGACATTTTAATACATGTGTACAATATATGATAATCATATTATGGTAATTGGCATATCTATCAACTAAGATATTTGGCATGTGTTTGTACTGGGAATATTACTAATCCACTCTACTAGCCATTTTGAGACATTCATTAATTGCTGTCAAACACAGTCATCTCACTGTGCTATAAAGGTATTGTTTTGACAAAGTAAAATTTCTTAACTACTTCTAATGGTTATTGTATATAGAATCTTTATCTGAGTTATTTTTAGTTTGTCTAGAAAATGTTTTATCATTCTCAAATTAACATTTTTATTTATAAAACCCTGTCACTGTTTAAAAATTTAAGGGTTATATTTTATATATTTTATTAGTATGAAAACACTTTAATAACAATAAAACTTGGATTATCTTATAATATTTCTTTGCTTTATTCAGTTATTGAGTTGATTTTTATTTTGTAAGTATGATATTTTAAACAAACCTCCAATGTAAGAACTTATTCTCTACATTTAACTTTTTTTGCTACTTGTTTGCTTTAGATTATTTTTAAGGAATTGCAACTTTACAAATACAGGTGAAATTAACATTTTTCAGCCCCCCACCATCAATTTTCCTTCATTCTTCCTCAAAAATTACTGAGTCTTAAAATTGATATGAAATACCTTACATATTTCATTGCTTCATACGCTAATACCCATAAACAATCTAAACTCATTTTTAATGTGTTTAAAATTATACAGAATGTAGTGATACTCTATTCTTATTTCAATTTGCTTTTTTATCAAATACTATATTTATAAATTTTATTAATGTGTACATATGTAGATCTATTAGATTTACATATAGCTGAATTAGAAAAATCCAGTCTGGAAATAGGATCTTTAACTGAAGAGTTTGATCCATTTACATTTATTGTTAGTTTATGTAGATGTATTTCTTCTATCACATTCATTTTCTTTGTTTTAAATATCTTCTTGTTTTCTATTAAAGGCTGAGTATACTTTTTTCTTTCTCATTTACTTGTGTGGTTATATATTCTATTTATTTTCTACTCTTAAATTTGCATGCTAAGCCTATTTAACTTCAGAAGTCTAACAGCAATTATTCTTCTGCAAAGACTACAGACCTGAAATGTTTTAAATTCTTTTCACATTTCTCCCATCTTCCATGTTATACTTCATAAGATTTTTAATATCTTATTGCTTTAGTTTCCTCGTGTTAGCTGTCACAGCTCCTTCATCATTATTGTCCAGTGAATTAGTACTTACATGTAGCCACATGGCCACTTGTTAAGTTTTTCACTGCTGGAGATTGAACCCAGAGCCTCACATATGCTAGGTAAGTGCTCTACTACTGAGCTATGACCTTGGCTAATTTGGTTTTTTTCTTTTGACTTGTCACTTGGCTTTTGCATCTCACTGTTTTCTTACGTGTCATTTTTTTGTTGTTGTTTTTACTGAAGAACAACATTTTTATTTTCCTTTAGTAAGGATCTTAGAGATGAATTCTGACTAGAAGAGTTTTCATTTCTTCTTACTCTTGAGTGAGAGTGTAAGTACATATAGAATTATACGTGTGGCAGGCTTATTTCTTCTTAGCACAATGAAAATAAAATCTCACTGTCATTTTTTCTGTACTGTTTCTTCCTTAATTATGCTACATTATGGATACTTATTTATGCTATATTACGGATAATTTCCCTTCCTCTGATTTCAAATTCATTATTGCCCTTTAGCTTCAGGTAAATTGCTGGACAGGTAAATTAAACTGCTGTTTAATCTATCCATGGGTTTTATTTCAATGACACTATATTTTTTGATGTAAAAAGTGGCATTTGTTTTTAGTTTTTCTGCTTTCCTACTTTCAATGGTCCTATTATTGTCTTATGATCCCTAGTTTTTCTTTCATCTCTGCACATTTAAAGTGATAAAATCTCCCATTATATTTGTACACTTCTTTATTTATGTTTTTGGTTCTGCTAATTATTGCTTCACATGTATTTTTTACTGATAAAAATTATATTTACTTAGAAGCATTCAGAATGTCAATAAAACAGCTGCAACTTTTTTTTTGCAATTGCAGAGTGCTATTCAGTTAACAGAATAACAATTATTTCGTATAAGCTGCATCAGAGACAACTGAAGATGAAAAACTACCATCCCCAGGCCAGGGATTTAGCTCAGTGGTTCTGGCACCTGTCTCGCAAGCAAAAGGCCCTGAGTTCGATCCCTGGTACCAAAAAAGGAAAAAAAAAAAAAAAGAAAGAAAAAGAAAAACTATCATCCCTGTATGTAACTAATTTGTGCTGCTTTAAATTTCTATGCCAGTTTACAAGCCACACACTGTACCAGGCAAGGTTAGTGGCTATAGAAAATACCACCAGGACAGGGCTGTCTAGAGACCCATTTGGTAGTGTGTTAACAACACAAAAAAGACACTGTACAGTTTAAAAACAAATCTTACACAGCCTTACATTTCAATTTTTTTTCTTTAAAGGGAGTGAGTTTTGTACATGGGGATTAAATTCTTTATAGACAAGACAAAAAACTGTGCTAGAAGCAACTTATTCTTCATTATCTTCTTCCTTTTTTTTTTTTTTTTTGGTACTGGGGATTGAACTCAGGACCTTGTGCTTGTAGGGCAGGGGGTGGAACCACTGAGCTAAATCCCCCTCCCTTTGTTACCTTCTTTATCTCCACACTCTTATCTTCTTCCTCCTCTTCCTTCTTTTCCCTTCTTTCTTCAGCCTTGACAACTCCCTTTTTTGCCACATCAGGTTTTCCTTTAGCCCGGTAGGCAGTGATGTCCTTTTCGTACTTCTCCTTCAGCTTGGCAGCCTTCTTCTCATAAGGCTGCTTGTCATCTACTGCAGTGTTAGTCCACATTTCTCCCAGTTTCTTTGCAGTATCACCAGTGGAGAGGCCAGGATGTTCTCCTTTGATTTTGGGGTGATACTCACAAGAAGAAGAAGGCCAAAGGGGGCTTCTTGGGCACATTGGGATCCTTGAATTTCTTTTTTGTTTCTCCTTTAGGAGGGATATAGGTTTTCATTTCTCTTTCATAATGGGCCTTGTCCGCCTTTGCCATGTCTTCAAATGTTCCTTTCTCTTTAGCAGACATGGTCTTCACCTCTCTGAGCACTTCTTACAAAGCTCTGAGAAGTTAACGGAAGCATCTGGGTGCTTCTTCTTCTGCTCCTCTTGGCAAGTATGCACAAAGAATGCCCATGATGACATCTTGCCTCTCGGCTTCTTAGGATTCCCTTTGCTCATGTTTGCTTGTTTTCCTTGGTGAGGCACAGAGTGGCTCAGGGCCCTGCTTACCCTCACTGGCCTTGGTGCTATCTCTGTGTTGCTCAGTGTACTGCAATAGCTATTGCTTCTTATATTTTTGAAGCTCTGTTATTAAATGCACACCCCTTAAGAATGCTAGGCCTTCTTGGCAAATGTAACACTGTATCATTATGATACAACCTAGATCTCTTGATCTGTGGTAATTATCCTTGTGTTAAAGACCACTCTGCTTGATATCAACATAAGGGCACCAACTTTTAAATTATCCGAAGTGTGATATGTTTTTACTCAGCCTTATACTTTAAACTTGACTTTGTTGCTATACTTACAATGAATCTTTTATAAACATCATACAACTGAATCTTAAAAAGAAGTCCAATAAAGTCTGCTTTTCATCGGAGAGTCTAGTTAATTAGCTTTTAATGCAGTTACTGAGACGGGCAAGTTCCTGTTGGCCATTTTTGTGGGGCCTAATGAGAGGTCCTAGGGTGTTGGATGTGTGCTTTCAAGGGACTGTGGGGCCCTGTTCCCTTTTGCTGCCTCCTTTTTGGCTCCTGAAGATGAGATGAGGGGCTGTGTTCCACCACAGGCTCCCATCGCGATACGATGTGTGGTGCCCAAAGGAATCCAATAAAGAAAGTGAGATCATAGACTACACCCTTCAAAACTGTGGGCTGATATAAAACTTCTCTCTTTATAAGTTGATTATCTCAGGTGTTTTATTATAGTGGTGGAAAGCTGACTCACATGAGAAATAAATCCAAGAGGTTGCTACAAAGAATATGGGACACGAGGGTAATTGAATAATGTAATTTATTATTTTAAAAAACAAGTCCATACATAAAAGAAAACCAAAGAAGAAAAAGTGTGCATTCACCCAGATGAAAGTCCTAGATGACACCAACATCATAAGGAGCATGTGTCGCGGTGAGGGTCAGAGCGAAGTGGAAGAATGAGGAAACACATAGGTTGTTCAGGGCTAGTTATAAAATATGGGCAAATTAATAAGGAAAAAGAGATATAAATAGATAAGAATAAAATGTATAACATTTAATTTAAAAGACAAAAATGTAGTTAGCCTTTTTTCATAAAAAATTAACAAAAACGGAAAAGTATACAAAGGTAATTAAATAAAAAATACAGTATAAAATGGAATAAATATTTCACCATATAATAGCATTTGAAAGATATGTAAGTGGATTAAACTACCTAACCAAAAAATGCATTCATATTAGAGTAAATGAGTAAATGACCTAGCATTATATTGTATTCAGCAGATACCCAAGAACCAAACTAACCAAATAAAAAAAATAAGGAAGTGCCAAGAATATATAAGCCAAAGAAAGAAAATGTGATGGGCCAAGTAGGTAGCTCAGTGGTGGAGCATTTGCCTTGTATGTGCAAGGTCCTGGGTTCAATCGCCAGTGCTGAAAAAAATAAAATCACAATATGACAAATATGCAACAAGAACAGGTGAATCAACATTTAAGACACATTCTTCTTAGAAACTGATAGATTAAGGAAACAAGCACAATGACAGAGGAGTTGAAAAATACAATCAAGCAATACTGGCTACTATATTAAATTTTTGTCAACTTGATAGTTGAAAAATTCTGTTTTAATTTTGCTTTAAAATAGTTATTGATGTTTATTTTTCATGTTGTTAAATATCCTCATTTTTGTGTATAAATTTACTGTCTATGTTTATGAAGGCTGTTTGTTGTCTTTAGAGAGTTGTAGGAACAGTATGTATATTAAATGTTTCTTTATTAGATATGTTAAAATATTGTTTTCAGATTTATCATTTGCCTTTTAATTTTTCTTACGCTTTTCAGGGCTTCTGAGGAGCTTAGTATTTGGGCTCTGTTTGGGGGAGATTCTTTTATGGAAAAGATAAAAGGATGAAGAGGAAAGGCTATGGTGGTGATGAGATCAAAATGCAATATGGAAAAAAGTTGAAAGAGGAAAAGAAATAGGAACCTAAAGAATAAGGAATATAAATGTCTAGGATTAGCAGAGAATTTGTCAAAGCACCAAATGAGGCTCATTTTTTTTGTTGCCATCTCAAACATGAAGTTAATGTTTCTGGACGCCATGTTTTACACTTGTGACCAAGAGACTGCCTGCTCTTTTTGGGGCGGGAATGTAGCTCTGTGCTAGAGCTTGTGCTTTTAACACATGTGAGGTGCTGAGTTTAGTGCCCACCACACACACACACACTAATTAATTTAAAAAAAGATCCGCCCTTTACTCTGATTATGTAGTCACGTATTTGTGAGCTGCAGTCAGAGCTGGACACAGTGGGTATCTGCTAGGACAATCTCCAATCTTAGGACTGGAAACAGATTGAGGGATATAACAGAGATATCTTATCCTTGGACCATACATGCCTTCTTTAATTTGATTCTGTAAACTAAAAAGAAAAAAAAGAGTGGTTGGCCAAATTTATTCATTTTGAGACGAAAGAGATGAAGAGACACCAAGTTTTATGAGATTTTTAGTGATGTGCTTTTCAATTTTTTACTTTTGCAAACATTCCCTACTTTCCCTTTTGTTGGGAAAGCTCTTGGCTTTGGGTGACCATAGATGTAGCCTGTTGGGACAGGGACATACAATTTATGTTTCCTGGAGCTTGCTTCAGTGGTCTAGGGCTAGTGGAAGTTGTTTTTGTTGTTGTTTTTGCTTTTTGGAGTGCCTGGGATTGAACCCAGGGCCTTCCCACTGAGGTACATCCTAGTCCTTCTTACTTTTTATTTTGAGACAGGGTCTCACTAAATGGCTAAGTTTCTCAGGCTGGGCTCAAACTTGAGTTCTTTGTGCCTGAGCCTACCAGATTTTAATGGGCAGCTCTTGAAACAAACTGAGGATTCAAAGTAGCATGTTTTATTTTGTCTCATCAGTAACAGCTTAGTGGTCCATGACAGATAAATTTCCTTTGACACACAACTGGCACATCAAGCAGGTTAGCCTAGAAAACTCTAGAAAACGGAGGGCTTTAGAGAGGGAATTATCCAGTCTTTCACTTTGCTAGAGGAGGAAATAGGGTTCACAGTGGTAGACAGTGTCCTCTGAAGTATTCTTTAGCCTGCCCTCTAGAACATGTTTATCTTGGGGTTCCAGGGCAATAACAGTACCATTGTGAACCCCAAAATGACCCATGCCTGCTCCTAATAAACAATGCATCTCTCGTCAGAATCCTGGGCACCAGTCACCCTGTGGTCTGGGAAGAAACTGAGACACACATTGGGCGATTGCTGTTCAGCTTCCATGTGGCGATCCCCAGCCAAGTGAACAAGAATCACTGATCTCCAATTAGGCACAACTGAACTCTTCCCTTTATTCCACTACAAAGCTTTCCCTTCTGTCCAAGCAGCACAAGCTACCAGCTAGCTGACCTGCTTAGTCAGCTTTCTACTACTACATCAAAATACCAGAGATAAGCAACTTATAAGGAAGTAAGGAAGAAAGGTTTATTTTGGCTCACAGTTTTGGATTGTTCAGTCCACATCTGGCTGGCTCTGCTGTTTTGGGTCTGTCATGAGACAACACATCTTGGTGAGCATAATGATAGAGGAAGCTGCTCACCTCATGGCTGAGACAAGAAAAAGACAGGAAGAGAAAGGAGTCAGGCTCCCATCATCCTTTTCATGGCATGTACACAATAACCTAAATTCCTCTACCTCTTATATTTCCACCTTCTTCCAATAGTGCCCAGCTTCAGACTAAACTTTAACACATGAATTTTGGGGGACATTTCAAATCCAAGCTAGTACTACTCATTTGCCACTTAGTAGCCTTCTGGGTAATCGAGTACACTGTCCCTGTTTCTCAGTGTTTGTGTTCAAGTGACTTGTATTTTACTTACCAATATCCCCAAAATATAATAGTATTGAAGCAAAGGAGGCACCAGATGTAAAATATGGAAGTGTTCAGTGCTATGTGGCAAAGCTGCAGGGTGCATGGGAAAGGACAGTGTGTATAAGGTTCTGGACTGGCTGTGGTTTCAGGTGACCCTTGGAGGTCTTGCAGTCAGTCGCTGTGGATAAGGGGGAGCTGTTGTTGCTGTGGTGTTCTCATTTACTTGGGCTTTGTCCCTTTCCTCATAGCAGTAACACCAGGGGTGAGGCTAGAGTGCCGCCCCCCCCAACCTCCGTCTTCTTCATGGCTTGTGGGTGCCAGTAAGGTGAGAAGCCAGCGACACTTGGGAGAGCACCAGATCCTCCCTTCCACCCCAAGACCCATCCATTCCTGGCTTTTGAATGCTGTTTTGTACCATCTTCTGGGTAGCTGACCCTATAAGAGAAAAAAGAGACTTATGATGAAATATAAAATCTGTGTAACTTTAGCCTAAGTCTCACTGCTGGCAGTGTAAGTAGATGTACATTTTGAGTCAACTTTGACACCTCGTGCTGGAAAATCACCACCGTGTGTCACCATCAGATTTGAGTTACACATTTTTGGGAGCAATGGAGTATGAAACCCAGAACATTTTGCTCACATCTGGGGAATCTTTCTTCATCTTGCCTTTGTTAATGATAAATAATTTAGATACTTTGTTTAGAGAAGAAGCAACACTCATTTATTCGGCAGCTATGGGATTCCTGTTTGCCAGACTCATGACTTCCTATCAAAACTGACCATCATCATTCTTATGGAAGAGCAAGTTCATGTAGATCTCACTGATCCATTTTGACCACTTGCTGTTTCCTCTTTCTTCTACATTGTTGGCAAATTTGTTGATGGATGAAATGTTGGCTGAGAAAAAGAAGCATAGGTCACTGGCTTTTTAAAATTTTTGTATGAGAATTTCTGACCACTTGTGTGCATATTTGCAGGGATCTTTATTATAAAAGTGCAGTATACCAGGACCTACAGAATGAGAAATTCTGGAGGATGGAATCTGCCCATGCCATGTGGTTTCTGCATTCCTAGATGGAGAGGAATTTTATTATGTATGAATAAACTCAGAAAATGAGGTTAAGTGGCCTGCTAAAGGTCACCAAATCAGCTAATGGGTCATTGCAACATACAAAACCCAAGGAGGAGGATGATAAAGCTATTTGAATCTGAGAGTCTCGCTGAGGCGTCAGGTCAAGCACTGACTATTTGCAACTCATAAAAAGAAATCACTTAGTAAAACCAATACTGTTCTCCACCAAAAGTTCACTGAATGGGGTGGAAAAACTGAGCTGTTTCTGGGGGGGGGGTCCTTTCTCTGTGTGGCTACTGAGCAACCGGGTGTTAGGGCCTCAGTAATGGGGACTTACACAGCCCCTCACTCTGAGGGGCTCTTTCACTGAGTGAAGGAAGAAGGATCTGGTTGCCCTGTTGGTGAAGAGGCAATTGTAATTTTCAGAATAGTTGAAGATCATAGCATCTTTGGCAGAAGTTTTGCCAACATCTGTTTTTTCCTATGGTCTGGGAAATTTTGTGGAAGTTTATGTCCTGACTGAAAAACTCATCCTCTGCTTTTTTAAAAAATATTTTTTAACAACTTAATGAGGGAGACTATTTTCATCTGAAAGATGCTTGCTTTTCCTTACCCAGCCCCTTCCTTTTCTGTTTGTTATTTTGCATTATTTTATTTGGTTGTGATCCCTTGGCAGGACTCTGGTATCTGGGAGGGTGGAGAGAGATGGAAGCCATTGCCACTTCCCAAAAGAGCGTGTGGCTGCTGCATCTTCAGTGCACCCTGTGACTGCTTTGCCTCATGGTTAGAACCCTGGGACCCAAACTGGACTGGTCCCTGGGGATCCCTCTCTTTCCATTCTGCTGTTGAAAAGAATATAAAACCATTGGCCAAGTTCCAACTGGTCCCAGACCAGAGGAAGGGGCTTCCAGGTTGCCTTTCCACCACTCCCAGCCCAAAGGAAGGGGCTTCCAGGCTGCCATTCCATTGCTCCCAGTGCAGAGGAGGTGAGCTGCACTGGCAACAACAGCACCCCCCTACCATGTCGAAATGAGAAGACATGTAAACAAGTCTCAAAACCAGACTTCCAGATCACCTACAACAACCCCAAAAGAAAATGAGATGGAAAACTCTGATACTCAACCACCTGGACTCCCTGAACTGGCAACAAAAGAGGATCTGGAAAAAATGAAATCAGAAATAATTTCTCAGATAACACCAGAGATTGTGCCCATAGTGCAAGACATGATTAATAAATCTAGAGAGGACACAGATAAAAAAATAGAGGAGC
>NW_004624768.1:5921939-5939832 GCF_000247695.1 Heterocephalus glaber
CTTGTAAGACAGTACTGCACAACATAAAGATGAATGGCAACGTTCATGGCAAAGATGTAAGAGTATCATTTTTCTCAATTTAGAATGTATTAGATAGCAAACAATACAACTGCGATCGAGCAAGAACACAGGAGGAAGGAAATGCCCTTACATCTTATTTACTCTATTTAATGGCTCCCTCTTTCCTGATTTTTGAATAAGGACCCTGTGTTTTCATATTGCACTGGGACTGTGAGCTCTGTGTTCAGTGCTGGCCAGTTCAACTGGTGCACAGCAAACCCTAATCCTGCTCGCTCCCTGCCAAGTCCCATAAAAACTGAGCCAACAAGTCATCACCATGGGCTTGGCTCTGGCCTCAGAGAGCTCTTCTGTGCTTCCCCTACTTTCACTTTCAAAGAATTGAAGGAAAATAACCTCCAAACTTAAGGTTTTGCTGCAGTCACTTTTCCTTATTAAGAAGTGCCTGTTTAACTTAAGAGGAATAATAAGGGATTTGTCCCTAAGCCACACAGCACTGTAAGGTATCCACTTCAAAATTATATTTTCACACAACCTCAGCACATAAAGAAGAGAAAAAGCCAACAATGAACCAGAAACCCAACGTAGATCGTAACTGTGCAAACTCTGGAAATTCCCATGACAGAAAGTTTAGAACATTCCATAACTGATAATAGTTTGAATATCAATCAAGAAGTTCACATCTGTATCTGATTATGCAGATTTCCCCAGGACTTTCCCTTTGTTCCCTAAAGGCATGCCATGTCATGTCATACACTTTAAGACTGGGTAAAAGATGTCAATGTTTGATGTTATCATTAAAAAAAAAAAAAAAAAAAATCCTTCCCTTTTAACACTAGAGGTCACTCTGTGACCACAAATGTGGAAGAAGCATCCTGGGCTCCTGAAGGTCAGAGAAGCTAATCTGTATAAATTGCTGAACCATGAGCCAAATTTGTACCTAATTACTGGTTGCTTTCATGCAGGCTGGTCCTATTAAAAGTTTTCCTCTTTCCTGCAGAACTCTGGATGTTGCTACTTATAGATTTCAAATCAGCCGTAATAGTTTTCAGCCAAGCAGTGGCGTTTCGGGCACTGTAACCCAGAACCCATATCTTCTGTGATCCAGATTTTTTTTTTTTTTTGTACCGGGGATTGAATTCGGGTCCTCGCGCTTGCGCAGCAGGCAGCGAAACCACTGAGCTAAATCCCCGGACCTGATCTAGATTTTTGATGTTCACTATCCAGGTGGAGGACAGCATCTGCCACTTGCATATCAAAAGGCGATAACTTGGTTTTTATTTCTTTATGAGAGTGGGACAGAGATATAGACTTAGCACAGCCCAGGATATGGGCATGCAAAGACCACGAGCAAAGTGTAAGGTAGGGAAACAACTGCTAAACATTTTCAGTTCCTTCTTTCCTCCCTCCCTCCCTCTCTCCCTCCCTCTCACCCTCCCTCCTTCTTCCTTCCTTCCTTCCTTCCTTCCTTCCTTCCTTCCTTCCTTCCTTCTTCTCTTTCTCTTTCTCTTTCTCTTTCTTTGAGATACGTAACACTAGTGTTGCCTCCAGAATATAAAATAGCAGTTTTATAACTTTTGGGGGATCTGAACCCTTAAATAGCAAACCAATTGGCAATGAAAAATCCTATGCATCCTTCCTAGAAGATTCCAATATCCTTCAGTTAGTTACCCTTTCACAGTAACTAATGTTATTTCTGAGGCTTTGAGTGTTTGCCCATGTAGAAATTTCATATGTAATTGCAGGCGAATATTTATATATATTTCATTTCATTAATGGTTTCTACTCATTGGTGCCCTGCCTGTGTCAGGCAGGACATAGGAGGGGCCTCTTTTGGGCTTCCTTCATCAGCGAGAGTTCCCCAGCTGGGCAGCCGTGAAAGACGGAAATATCAAACCGAATGAGAAGTACGAGATGGTTGTTTTGTGCCATGGCTTCCTGAGCCCTGGTTGAGGCTCTGCCGGGAGGGTGGGGCCCAGGAGAGGCCCGGGGCCTTCTCTGGAAGGCGGCTGGGCTCCTTGCTGGGAGGCCTGACTTCAGCAGTGTCCGCTGGGAGGAGGCGACTCCCCTGCTGCTCTGCTAAGCTCCCGACTCTCCTGGCTCTCCTGGATCCGAGTCCTCGAACGGGGGCAGCCGCTTTTGGAAAGTCCTTCGCCATGGGCAAGACCAATGGCTCCCTTTATGGGCTGTCACACAATCACCTAATTGCCCCATCTCCCAGGCTGGATTAGATCTTTGGTCTGTATTTTGCTTAGATTTGGTCTCTGTTTTGCTTAGGTTGAGATCATTATTCTCTGTGAGGAGGTAACAAAACCACTGGGCTCCTAACCCTGCCCCCGGCTGACTTCCCACCTCGGCCTGCAAGGTGCTGGATGGAGCCAATCAGTTCAACAGCGCTGATGAGGCCTGAACATTCCCATAATCTATATACCAGCGGGCTTCCTTCCCAGTGTCCTCGCCTGACCTGGCCGCAGCAGCTTCTGGACTGGAGGGAAGCTTTGGGGGGTCGTCAGCTTTAGTCCTGCCGCTGGAGGAGCCTGAAGGCTCACGCCCTGCCCCTAAGGCCTTTGCTAATGTACAGGCTTGCATTCCCCCGCTCGGATTTAAATTAAAAGCCCCAATTAGTCTTCTGTTTTCTAGCAGCCTGCAAAAAACACCATTTAGGGAGGAACTGTTTAGAAAGCAGGTTTTTACTTAATAAGCAGTGATCAATCGAATTGATTAGCCATGAATACATTCCCACAGAGTCTGTGGGTGGCGCTTGTTGTAGATAATTGCGGTTCCCAAGTACAAGACTATTCAGTAGCTGCCGGTGGACTATTTCCCAGCTCTTTCGCTTAATGGAACCGAGGGCGGGGAGGAGGCGGGGATGCCAGCGGTTGTCGACGCCTGAGCCAGCTTGTTGGCCCCAGCAGGTCTTCGCAATGTTTCCCTCAACTGTGGCCATTTACTAGGCACGGCTAAACCTTTCGGGCAAACCTCGCATCTGTGCTTTATTTTATTTATTTATTTGTTTTGGTAATT
This sequence comes from Heterocephalus glaber, assembly GCF_000247695.1. Next base: position 5,924,982 of record NW_004624768.1, read on the forward strand.
CACGTGGTAATTAGATCCTTTTCACGCTGGCTTTGTGGCTTTATACAAGCCCTAAGTGTTTGGCGCTGCCTGCGCCTCAGAATTAGTGCCGTGTTCTGCGAGCGTTGATGACCGCCGAGGTGCTCCCCTGCGCGCTAAATGCCAGCTCGAACCCGGGAGGGGAGCTGCGGGCGGCAGGAGCTAACTAGCTGCCTCTGCGGGAGAACAGCCGGCTGGAGACGCAGGCCGGTTGCCGGAAAGCCTCGGGCTGTCCGCGGAGGCTGCAGCGGAGCCCAGGGGACAGGCTGCGCTGTGCGTGCGACCGGGGGAAGGAGACGCCTGGCCCGTGGAGCCCCCTTGCGATGCCCCATTTTAGGCAGGTTTCTGAGCCTTTGTGCTTTACCAAAATACCCAAAGCTCGAAGTAGCCGCACGGCGTGTTCTAAGCGGCCGGGGTTCCGTGAGTCCTCGTCACAGGTTCTGGCAGATGGGCTCATTTAGGTGGCTTAGGATGACTTGTGTGTCCCCGGGGAGCTGGGGAACCAGCGGGGAAAGGGCGATCGCACAGGCTCCAGGCTTGGTCTTGGCTGAAGCAGCTCTCGCGCCCCCTCGTGGTCGCCATCGTACGCTCTGGGGACCCTGAGCCCAGAGTTGTGGTGGTCCCGAGGGAGTCTAGGGCGAGCGCAAGCTCCCCTGAGATTCTGCTGCGCCAACACCGCGTGGAAGCTCGGCCAGAAACCCAGGCCAGGCAGAGCTCCACGTGGTAGGTGGTAAACCACGAAGGTTTGGCTTTGGAATAGACTGATTACTTCTGTATGTACTATTTCCTTACATAACATTTGCACACAGGTAGTTATAATGCGGAAGCGTCCAACGCCGTGGAAGCCCCTGCAGGTTACTTGGCTTGGCAGCCATGCCCAGCCGGCCCTCTCTTCTGCTAAGGAGACTGCAGAAACTAAATAATTGTGAATTCCCTACTTTCTCTTAATGCAGAGAATGACCAGTATGACACAGAGCTGGTCAAGATAACATAAGAGAAAGCGCACTCTTGGGTGTGTTTCTGGGAAAGCCTTTTCCCCTCTATTAAGATAAATAGATGTGGAAGGTCACCACCAACCTCTTTTTCTTGCTCTGAATGTAGATGCAATGCTTGGAATTCACCTGCTAATCTTTGAGACCATGAGGGTAGGCGAACAGAAAAAGGAGACCCTGCCTCAAACAGGACAAGCTAACCCCACAGTGACTTGCTTCCAGACTTCTGATTATGGGGGACAGATACCCCCTTACTTAAACCCCTGGTAATTTATTACACTTTTTTTTTTTTTTTTGGTACCGGGGATCGAATTCAGGACCTTGCACTTTTGAGGTAGGCGGCAGCGGTGCCACTGAGCTAAATCCCCAGCACCTGGTAATTTATGTTATTTGCAACCAATCAATTTAATAACAAAAACACTTTCAAATGAAACATCATAGTGAAAAACTGAGAACCATGAAAAGAAAGACATTTGCTCCGAATGCCTATGGTGAGCTAAGTCCCGAGTTTTCAAGTGCATACTTGCGAGCACCAAGATATGAGTAGGATTACACTCATTTTCAGTTGAGAAAGCCGAGACTGAAGAGACTGAATATTTTTCCTTCATTTAGAGCAGCTTGGCATGGAAGACCAACTAGGAAATGCAGGAGCCAAATTTCCAGTGAGTTTTATCTGTCTTCAGAGACAATGTTAGGTGGATTTTCTAGGAACCATTTCTGTCCCAAGGAGACACAGTTGCCCAGCATTGCTGGCGAGCATAGTTAATCCAGCCAGGCTGCTGCAGCCAGGGGGAGGTGTATTAGTGAGCAAAACCCGAGAAAGTCAGTTAGAGGAGGAAAGGTCTTTTTGCTCATGTTTTCCGAAGTTTCGTTGGCTGGCTGGATCCAAGGGAGAAATGTCATGGTGGAGTAAAGTCGCTCAATACATGGCATCTAGCAAGCAGAAAACCCAGGGTGAGCCAGAGTAGAAACGATCAGGGACCAGAGACAGTCCTCATGGTAACACCCTGGTGACCATCCAGATACACCTACAAGTAAGTGTCCTTTACTAATCTAGGCATCTCTCAAGCCAGTCAAGTGGACAATTAAGCTTAGCAACACAGGAAGTTTATAAGGCCACAGTGCTACTCAACAGCACCAAGAAGAACATGGCCTGTCTGATGCTCACAGCCTCCAACTGCTCCCTCACCCCTGATCCTGGGAGCACTCAGCTGGCCAGAGCATAGGGACAGCTTCTTACACAGAGAGACTGAGAGACAGAGAGACCTAGCTCATGGAACTATGCTCAGGAGCAGAGCACCAGGAAGCCAGAGGATCAAAGACTCCAGCAAAGCTTTCTTGAGAGCAGTGTGTAACTTTGAATGATAAACCCAGGGTCATGGGCTCTGGAATGAGAAGCAACATCTTCCCCTGAGTTTCCACCATGAGCAGGGGACAAGCATATTTAGTGGAGAGGGGTAGAGAGCCGACCCTGGAAACTCATTGGAGGCTGCCCATTATGCATTATGTAAGCACATGCAGTGTGCAAAGTGTGGATCTTCTTTAAAGACCATGGGCTCGACCACTCTCCATACTGTTTTTATCTTCAGACAGCACTGTGTTAAAGACCTTTCTCTGGACCACTGTTATATACAGCTGGGCAGGCATGGATCCTGGATGACTTGGACACAGAGGATTCAAATGCCCAGAAATTGCCCTAGGTGGACCCCACAGCATCACATTTCAGCATCTTCCATTCGTTCCAGGGTGGCCCTGCATCCCCTCTCTGAGTAGAGCTGCTGGATTCTGCTCTAGGTTCCCTGTATCACTGATTCTCATCTTCCCCGGCTGGCTCGCTCGTTAAGAGAATTGGTTTACAAGGCTCTAGCTGAGCTGTTGGCTGTGGGAGAGAGAGTAAACAGACGTTAGATAGAGCTGTAACATATGATGTTATAGCCAATGCTCAATGAGGCCAATAAAAACAGGGAAGCGGGATTAGCTGCAGATAAATGAACATGCCTTGTGGAGAATCGAGAGTTGACTGTATTTTATTTGATTTAGTCCTAGAAATAGCAGATGTTGTGTCAGTTATGGCAAAGTAATTTCAACTAATCTCTTCATTGAATTCATTTAGATGATTGAAATAAATTAAAAATTATTTCATTTCCATAATGGTAAAAGTCATACAGTGTCTGGTAGGAAATATTCAAAAGAATAAAATACAACATTAAAATGACCAGAAATCTCAGCATTATCAATGATTTAAAAACTTGATCCTATTTGCCAGTGCTGACTAGTTCCCATGTGCTATCTGCAACCAGAGCCCTACTAGCTCAGTAACCAACCCACTGTGAAGCAAGGAGGACTAGCAACCACTTGCTTAACAGGAAAGTGAGATACAGAAGAAGTTTAATAACCTACTAGTGTCGCCCACATGAAGGTGGTGGGACTCAGAGTTTGACTTTCACGGTTTGGCTCAGGAACTTGTATTTTTTCTTTTCCTGTGCTCAAACTCAGGACCTTGGGCATCCCAGGTAAACACTCTACCTCTAAACTGCGCCCCCAGCCCTGGAGGCTGCATTTTTAGCCACAAAGTGCTCCTGCTTCTGAGGGAAGCCATTATCATAGTCTGTTTTCTTCATCTGAAACTGCAAGGAAATACCTAATTTGGGACCACGTCTGAAGTGCTAGCTTGCATTATTTTTGGTCATGTGACTCTGTACAGCACTATGATAAAGAAGTGTTGGATGACCCCACGGTATTCCTTTATATGGAGTGCTAAGGTTTGAATGTCGCCCCCAGAGTTTATGTGTGAGCAGTTTAACCCCATTTACGGGTCAGCCCCCATACGGCAGTGTTAAGAGATGGGACCTTTAAGAGGTTGTGAGGCCATGACTCTTCTGTTTTTTATTTTGAGACAGGATCTCGCTAATTTGCCTAGGCTCAAACTTGTGATTGTCCTGCCTCACCCTCCCAGAGTGCTGGGTTTACAGGCCTGCACTACCTGGCCTCAGTATCTGGTATTCTGTTTTAACTGCACAAAACCTACTAAGACGTGGAGTCACACTGGGTTTTTAAAAATAGTAGTTTCCTAACCCCAGGCATTTACACTGTTTCCAGGTGTTGTCGGTTCATTTGATAAGTAATGCTGAGATGAAAGCCAGTCTTATTCACACATCTCTGAGAGCCTGATCACCACCGAAGTAAATTTCCACAAGTAGCCTCACTGCGTGAGGATATATGAGCAGTTTTAATGGGCACCATACTTCCGCCGACTTTTACCCAGAGTCAGTTTGGTGATGAGTTTTGAGCCCAGCGATGAAATGAGTCCACTGGATCCAGGCGTGGTTTTGACCACTGCTATTCCTTCAGCTAACCACAAGAACACATTTGATGGGTTGGAGGAGAAGTCACACAGTGGCTCTAACAAGCTGCACTATGGATTGTCCTCTTTGGTGCCCTCCTGGTACCCTGCTGTGCCCCTTGCTCCTCTGACTTTGCCCCGGACTATGAGCAGGGGAAGGGTCACTTCCTGGCCACATGCTCACTGGGTGTCTCCCCTCGGAGAGAGGCCCTTCCCCACCTGTCTCTCAGTGGAACAGGAAGCTCTGGTGGCCCCTGCAGGGCTGCTGAAGCAATGCACCCCTCTCTTCACCCCATGATTCCCTGGAGCTCAGCCTTATGCCAGGCCGGTGTCATGTGACAGTGGGTCTAATGCTCTGGAGCATCTTGAAAGGCAGGGGCTGCTTTATTATCCCATTGTATGGATGGGACAGCAAAGGCATTGAGAAATTTAGTCACTTGCTCTGGGACACACTTCTAGCAAGTAGCAGACTTAGGATTTGAATTCACATCTAATTCCCGAGCCCTTGTTCTTTCCACACCATCTTGTAGGAGTGCGGCTCAGTAAGTCAGGTCTGGGTTAGTTGTGGGGCTCCGTAGGTGCCCTGCCTCCTCAGCCTGTGTGGCCCCAATGTGGCCTTGCAGAACACAGGGCAGGTGCTCCTGGTCACAGCTCTGGGCTCTGGGAGCGTTCTCAGCCCTGTGCAAGGAAAGGGATCCTGGGTCACTGCAGTCACCAGGATGTGAGGACTCATTCGCTGTCTGTGTCTGATGGTGAGGACCTTACTCTACCTGTTCTAATGTAAAAAGTGCCTTTTTTTGAGGGTGCTGTTTTTAGAAAAATGGCTTTCACTTCTTTGTCAGCGTCAAATCAGGAATTCAGGGCTGCTTCCTCGGATCATGATGTTTGTTTGGCTGCTTGTGAGCCCTTCCCAGGGAAAGGGTTTTGTTCTTGGCCCTGAGAATCCAGGGGGCCTGGGAGAAAGCCTCTGTCTCCATGATCTCCTCGTTCAGTGGGGAGGACTTGGAAATGGCCCACCACTATGACAGTGACAATGGGATAATTGAATGCCTGTAAGAGAAATCATTTCTACCAGATGCGGAGTGACTGTGACACAAACAGCTCCTAGGGATTCCTTTTTGAAGAAGAGCAGCTCAAGGAATGGCAAACCAGGCAAAACAAAACAAACAAACAAACAAACATAACCCCAAACCTACAAAATGAATGACATAAATTTATATCAAAACTAAGCAACGATAAAAAGTCGGCTTGCCAGGTGCGGTGCGGCTCACCTGTAATCCCAGAAGATTGGGAGGCTGAAGAAGGAGGATCCAAAGTTGGAGCCCAGCCTGGCCAACTTAGTAAGACCCTGTCTCAAAAACAATGAAAGCAGGGCTAGGGATGGAGGCTCTCTATGAAGGTCTTGGCTTCATTCCCCAGGACTGAAAAAAAAAAAGGAGAAGAAAGAAGAAAGTAGGCCCATTTAAATTTCCTTTCACCCCCCACCCCCCCAAAATTCCTTTTCACCCAGTAGCTAAAAGGAAGTGGAAAAGGGAGATAAGTGGGAGGCAATAATAAAAAGAGTGGATTTTTATTCCTTTCATGCAGCAACATTTGCTAAGCTCCACATAATTTGTACTGCTATTTTCCTGTGAAGTGTACCAGTCTAACACTTCATAAAATAATGATACTCCTAACTGTTCCTTGTGGACTGGAAGCTGGGACTCCATACAGCAGTCAGAGAACAGAGATTTGGAACTGCTGGGTTCCCAAAGGCACTGCTGTCCCCAAAGGATCCACAGTGTCCCACCTGGACAGAAGGGAGCAGGGTCTTCCCCAGGGGCTGGGGACAGAGGACAAGAGGTCAGAGGCTGCCAGCACTGGGCCTGTGAGCTCAGGCACTGGTCTAGGGAGCTGTGCTTTGAGGAAGAAGTAGAAGCACCTAGACCCTGGCCATGGGGCCACCCACTGAGACTGTGGCAATGAGGTCACTGTCAAAGTCAATCAGGAGTCATCAAAGTTGAAATCAGTAGCTCCATGGGCAGGCACAACCATAGCGCCTTGGCCTTAACTGGCAGAAGTTAAATCTGTTTTTCCTCCCTCCTCTTTCTTCTCCATTTCAGGTGGTGTACTTTTGCCCATTAGTCCACTTTGTGAGATAGAAGGTCACCCTGCAAGCAGGGGAGGGACACAAAATGACAGAGTGCTTCTCCGGCATCATGTGGTTTCGTTCCTGTGGAGTAACACTGCTTCCTAAGACAAAGGCATAGGCACTCTCAGTGTGAAATGTCCCTGGGATCCTTTCCTTCTTGACTCTTGGGCCGAAGCGAGATAATGTGTGGGATGGTACTGCTCAGAAGGGTCCACAGCAGCCACGTGCCTGCACAATGGCTGGGGGGTGGTGGGGGTGGTCCGTGCATGTGGCCTTGCTCTGGAGAAGTAATATTCAAATTAGGAAGGATTTACACCAGGAGTTGTAACTGCTGTCATTCCAAAAGGAGAGGCTGGAGTCTTTCAGATGGAAAGTCTTTCAACACTGCAAGCTGATTGATTCATACTCCCTGCTCCCAATCACTGCACTCAGTTGGATCCAGGCTTTAAAAAACCCCAGTCTACCTGCTATGTCCAAGCACCACAGAGCTCAGTGCTAAGCCAGTCCCTATGACACCGTCTTTCGTTGATGAGAACTCGGATATAGAGCAGGATCAAACCAGACATGGTGAGGGTTTTACTCTTCTCTCTTTTAGATAGTGTCACCTTTAAGTCGCTAAATTGCCTAGGCTGAATTCAAATTTGTGATCTTCCTGCTTCCACCTCGAAGAATGCAGAGATTATAGGTGTGTACTTCCATGCCTGGATTGGTACCCTTACTTTAAAGAAATGTGTATGAGACTTCTTAATCATAAGACATGACGATGTTTCTTATAGACAGTTTGAACAATAAAGAAAGCTGTCGTGGATTTATGAAAAAATCACCTATATTCCCACCTCTCAAAGCTAGTTCAAATATGAATTCTACTTCTTTAATATAAAACAAGACAAAGGCAGTGCAGCTGTGGTTATGGCAGTCTCTATAGTGGATAAGGTGGATTAAGGTCCATGGGTTCTTTTTAAAAAAATTTTATTTGCTTGTTGCTTTTTAAGCTCTTTCTCCCTAAGACACTGTGACAACTGTTTGCCACTGAGGTGTTGCTGACATTTAATTTCCGTAAAGGACCCTCCTGAGTCTGAAGAGATGTCCCTGTGAGCAGGAGTGGTCTGTCATTGCCAGAATGAGTTTCTGGGCGCCCATCTCTGATGCTGACCCAACTCACAGCAGGGAAAGATAGACACGACTGTCCCTCACTACATGAAGTCTCCCTGGCCCTACTTTCATGGTCTTCAGATCATTTCTCTTTTGCTGATATTTTTTTCTTCTACTCACTGTTTTTTGTCTGTGGCCCCCATTGCTGTACATGCTGCATGTGGGCAGGGATATCCTCACTCTGGTATCCCCCAGCACCTAAACAGAGTTCTCCCACAGAGCAGATGCTCAGCTGAAAGTCTTTGACATGGGCTGGGCATATGAATTGTTATGACACAGAATGATCCAGTCTTCAGTTTGAAAGAAAGAAGCTGCCAGTGACTGCCACAGTCAAGACTGCACCCTCTATGTTCTGAAGTTGATCTCCTGACTGGCTTGGACTCTGCTGAATGGAGACTCAGCATCTCCAGAACCGGTCCTGAAGGAAACTCGAGCAACTCTTACCAGGTGACATTAACGTCATATAGCTCCAGGCCAGTAATTCTCAACTGGGGAATATTTTGCCCCCAAGAAGTTTTTGGCAATGTCTAGTGACAAAACCAGGGAGGGGGATGCTGCTAGTTTTTAGTGGGTAGAGGCCAGGGGTGTTGCTAACATCCTACAATACACAGGACAGCCCCAACCCCCAGAAGAAAGGATATGCAGGCCCAGTGTATCAAGAGAGCTGGAACTGGAACACCTGGCCCGGGCCCTGCTAGAAGGAAAACGAAGTTAACACAGGAAGAGAATGATGAGAACTAGGTTTACTGTTATCCCTGGTTCCTGTCTCTGTGTTAGATACTTCACATGTTAGTGAATGTCTTATTCCGTCTTCACAATGCACCGTGAAAGAGGGTCTTATAGGCCCTATTTTATAGATAACAAACTGAGGCTCAGAGAAGTTAAGTAACTTCACCAAAGCCATGCACATATGAGCCCAATGGGCCTTGGTTCAAAGTCCACTCCTTTCCCACTAGACATACTAAGTGCAGCAGATGGGTGTCGATCACTTCCTATGGAAGCGTATCTAAGGAGGGTGGATGTCTTCAGGAAGGATGTAATTAACCTATTGCATTTTAAGGGCTCATTGATCTGGAATCGGGAAGTCGACAGGCTGAGTCTGAAATTTCCTTTGGCATCATCTACAAAGGAAAGATTTGCACTGTGTAGATAAGCTTATAGGGTGAGAATAGTGAATTCTTGGGGGCGTCAGTATTTCAAAGGGACTGATTGTTGGTTTGAACAATACCGGATCTGAAATGGTAACCAACTCACTGTTGCTTAGTAATATGAACTGGAAAGTTAGTAATGTCCCTAGCACTGTCCATGCAGGAAGATGTAGCTTCCTGGTCATAGTCATCCACGAAGACCTTGGACAAATGTCTACGGAGTGCTTAGTGTTTAGTACTGAGTGCTGCTTCAGGTCCTGGGAATGCCCTAGAAAGACACATTGGCCACACAAAGTTGATAGTCTATTTCAGGCTAGAGCTAGACTATACAAAGTGCCACAACTTAGACACAAATCAAGTGATAGGGAGATTGTAGAGGAGATGGTGAGAATCCTGCTTGAGGAGTCAGAACAGGAAGTGTCCCTGGGGAATAATGGTTGATCTGGGCTTTGAAGGGTGAAGGTGCTTGAGTGGATATGAAAAATAAAGGAGAGTCAGGGAGAGGGAGAGGAAGCAAGGGTGGTAAGGTCTTGTGGCAAGGGAAATCATATTATTTTCAGAGACAAGCAGCTGAGCCCTACTATGTGTTAAGCACTGGAAACAGTGATGAATAGCAGATACACAAAACTGATATACAGACCATTATGAGTGCTACGAAAAAAACCCAAAATAGGGTCAAGTGACAGACAAAGGAGAGTTAGAAGGGGAATGACATTTGATCAAGACTTATGTGGAATCAGCCAGTTATGGGACCTGAGCATTTCAGGTCTAGAGTCTTCCCTTCCTCCACCCCAGGCTCCAGGCCTAGCATTTAAGCCTTGGCAAGGAATCTGGGCCAAGGAACCCAGGACCCAGTGAAGATGAAAGGGAAGGACTAAGCCTCTTTAGGGGTTGATGAGGTCTTCCCCATGTTGACCATCCTTCCAACAGCTCCTCAGAACACCTTCCTGTTCGATAGATCTGCTAAACATCCTGCAAGACTCAGGCAGCCTCTCAGATTAAGGTGCTACTCAGAAGACTCCACCCCTGGTGGTGAGTGTACCCCTAGAGTCACAGGAAAGGGGACCTCACTGGGAAGGCAAGGTGAGCTCTGATTGGGACTAGCTCCTTCCCAGTGGCCTGAAGCAAAGCTGGGCATTCATGGAAGAATACTACAAGTGAGGAAGGAAGGGAGCTCAGTGCCCAATGAGGATAGAAGTTGGAGAGTTGGGTTTTTTTGGGAGGCAGGGCCCTCAAGGTCATTACAGTGTTGTCTTTGATATTTGTTGTGGCCTTGTCACTATGGAAAGGACCAAGTGGAATAGGCCAATGAGAGCTGAGCGAGGTGAGGAGTCAGCATCTAGAGCCCCCAAGAACTGTGCAGGTGGATGTGGGGGAGGGATGGGAATGTGAGGCGGAGCCTGGTGAGAAGTCTTGACCCAGACCTTGGGTTCCCCTCAGGTGATCAAGAGAAGACACCCAGCGTTCCTGGGTGGTGAATGGTATTGTGGATTTGTACTCTAGAAGGGCTTCCTCTAGAGACCACTTGAAGGATGAGTGAATCGGTGAGGGACAGGGAGGCTGTGACTAGTCAGCATGGCATGTTAGAGGTCATAGGATCAGGACCAGGTGGCATCCTGGGCTTCTGACATGGGCTGAGAAAGGGGATGGTGGTGTGTCCTGCCATCAAGTGGAGAAAGCAGGGTCCCACCTGGGCAGGGAAGACCTCAGATTTGGAGGATGCTGAGGGAAGAAAGCCAGGAAGCTGCTGGACATTTAGGGCTAAGGTTCACACAGCCAGAGACAGAGCTCATGACAGAGGTGGTGCTCTGGAGATGGAAAGCACAAGAGGAAGTAAAGGGCAGGACCCTGGCAGATCCCTGTGTGGCGTGGACAGTGTCGAGGAAAGAAGTTCCATGAAGGTGAGAGGGAGGGGTGGCTCAGGAGTCAGAGGAGAATCACAGGGAAGGGCACCATGGCCACTGACACAAATGGTGACACCTACCCATGGGAAGTTTATTTTTTATGACACTGAATCTCAGAGAGCTTCCAACTGGTCACCCAGCTGGTCGGTGCAATGAGCAATCCGAGTTTAAAGAGAGATGTATTAACCAAGCCACCCAGTTTAGATTGGTTTTACAGCTTCTTAAGAATTACATTCACAATAGTTACACGTTTTAAAAATATTATATTAATATACATATATATTTTTCATGAGAAAGAGTATAAATGCATTGGAGAAAATTGGAAAATAACATCAACCATATTCCTCACCTATTACCCTGTCACTATCAAGGTTTTGGTGTGACTTTGGTGATCATTTTTCTGATTTAGGTTCTCATCTTTAGAAACCTCATACTGTAACCAGTTGTTGAGGTTTTGGAGTCTCAATAACCATCCTTTTTAATGGTCACATAAAAATCCATTAAGTGAATGTGCCACTTACTAACTTGAATGTTTTCCAATTTTAAAGACCTAGGTTGTTTTCTCTTTTGTCACTGCTGTTTGGGGTAATATTACTACACTGTACTGAACATTTTTCTGAATTAAAGATTATCTCCTCATGAAAGTTTCACAGTCAATATTTTTATTGGTCTTAATATGTATTGCCAAATTGCTTCATAAGAGAGCTGTACAAGTAGTTACTCAGTAAATGTGTGACTAGAGATGTTTACTTTTTAATTCTGAATTTCTTCATTGGAGTCACTGAGCTCAGAGAAATGGAAGTCAGAGGCCTTTTGATACCACTCATAAGAAGAACGCCACCTTAGATTTGTCTTCTGGCTTCATGTGTTAACATTAAGGTGGTGGGAATGTAGACACATCCAAACTGATCTTCAGTGGAAACTTCACTATCAATTGACAGAATTTCCACAGGCATGAGAGAGGACAAAAGGGACCTGGGCAGGACTGGGAGGGGGAATGGGTGGGCAGGAGGAAGACATCTTGCCAATGGGGAACCAAGAGGGAGTGAAACAGCTAAGGGAATGGTGGCCCCAAATATTATCTTGGATCATTCCTAATCTCTCCAGAGAATTCACCGCTGGAGGCCATCCCCTTGGAATTCTTGGAGGACTCATTTATTGGACTAGTTGAGGATCTTGCTGGATCCCCCAAGGAGCAATAGAATCCTAAAGGGGCTCTCTTGTCTGGCCCAGTGCCTGTGGAGAGTGAGACCCCTCTCTATGGCTCTGTCTGTGGTTCTTGGTGCTGCAGAGCCCGGCTGTGCTAGTGAGGCCTGGGCTGGTGTCTTGGATCCAAGACCCATCCACATATTACCAGCTGGTTTGAGGTGAAAGGACACACCTCTGCATGCACCTTCCTACTTCTTTGACTCCCAAAGTTCTTTAGGAAGACAATGGTAATAGAAGAGAATTAAGAGAATAGGAAGGGGTTGTGTGCTGGCTTCCCTTAGACAGGATACGACAGTGAGAGCTATGCATTGCATTGCCAGGAAGAAAGGGGAAAGCGACCCCACCCTGTCCTTGACACACACCTTGGTAAACCAAAGCAATTAATGGCTTGGGGATGCTTTTAAGCTCCATGTGCGTTCATGTGCTTTCTGTGTGGTGTTTTTGAGTTCTGAATACTGAGAGGTTCAGATAAGGACTCTGGATTCACGAAGGAATAAACACCGCACAATTGATGGCAGCTTTCCAGAGAAGTCTTAGGACAACAAAGCAGTCCTTAGTGGAAGAAATATACTGTGGCAGACACCTATATTTTTGTTTAGTCTTTTGACAGGATTGGAATGAAAGGAGTTATGCAATAGGGGGAGAAAGTCCTCCCTTCATTTAACTTGCTGAATTCTGTGGGTATAATTACCTCTAAGTGTAATTACAGGGAAGAGAAATGGCACTTTTAGCTGTGGTCTTAAAGAGCGAGTTAATTTCTGACTTTGACCAGAACTATGTTAATTAGCCTTGGTGCACTCTCCCGCTCTCTCTGTCTGTCTCGGAGTGCAAGTTCCTCACCCAGGACTGAGCGAGGCTGTTTCTTCTGTACTGTTGAGTAATGGAAGGACATCACACGCCAGTGGAATCAGGGCTGCTGTATTAATAAGGCGACTTTCCTGTCCATTTATCATCAATTAAAGGTGCGCTAGTTTGTAAAGTAACCCCACCTTCAGCCTGGCTGCCCAGAATGGCTGCTCATTTATTTTCTGCACGGTTTCCATTGGAGTTAATCCCACCTTTGCAGCTCAGAGGTGACAGGCGGCATGAAAAAGTACACTAATTGAGACATCTCAAGGGAGAAATAGAAGAAAACTGAAATGGTAATTAGAATGAGAAGATTTTAAGCTGGGTAAGGAAAATCGAATGGAGGTGCATGTTAGGGGCTGTTACAAATGGGATGAAACTACTGGGGAGACAGAAATGGATATTAGGGTAGAGCGTCCCCTCTTAACCCTTCTGGGAGAGAGAGGAGAGTAAGAAAATGCATGGGGTCAAGTGCATGGACTTGTAGGAAAAGGGGTCTTTGCATGCAGGCTGCAAAGAAGGGCTAGTAGGGAAATCTGCCAGAAGATTGCTGGGCTGATGTTGTGGGGAGAGATGTGTTGGTCTCAGGTAGCAGACGTAGTTCTAAAATTGAAATGTGACTTCAAGTGCTGCCAGGCCTGTGTGCAGAGGCAGTGAGAGGCTGCAGCGAGATTTCCTGGGACTCCCACCGGAGTGCTCCTCTGCTTCCATCGCAGCGCTCTCATCAGTATACCCTCAAGGCTGAGTCCTCACGGGACCCCAAGGACCTCACCACGAGTCCAGGTCCCCCCAAGGTCAAAGGGGAATGGGTCAGTTCTCCGGCAGCATCATGCCTTCTTCATGGGTCCATGTTTTCTTTATTTACTTACTTATTTACTTTTTTGGTTAGAGGTTTGGATTCATATTCTTTCTGAAATATTAACTCCCAGGAAAAAGATACAAATGGGTCATTCCCAGAAATATTCCTTTTCGTGTGGGACTGCTTATGTATAGAAGCTTTTCACATTCTGGAGAAACCGTATTTTAGATGTCAATGGACATGATCATGAGAGTCTGTGGGTCTGGATTCCATTGCATGGTATATGTTTTCTCTGTCTCCACTGTGCTCACTTTGCTGTGTGTGTCTCCTCTGGCTCATCTGGCTTGCTGAGTGTTTTAGGGTAAGACAGCGCCCTGTGGCACTTCCCTACACAGGGTGATCTAGAGCTCTTCATGGGCACATGTTAGTTCTTGACTACTCTTTATCAGCCTGCCTGACTTCCCCAGGCATTGTCTGGGAGGGTGTGGGGGAGAGAGATGCCACTTGGCCAGGCAGCCCTTCCCAAGCTGGGCTGGGGTTGTGTGCTGCTGCTGATCCTCAGGATTGTCCATGCTGGGTGTGGTGGTCTCTGACTTGGAATGACTTCGATCCTGCCTTCATTCAGGTTGTTGTAACAAAATGCTATAGACTGAGTGGGTTCTAAGCAAGGGACATCTATTTCTCACAGTTCTAGAAGCTGAAAGACTAAGGTCAGGAAAGTCAGCTTGCTGACTTAGGTTCTGGGAAAGGCTCTCGTTCATCTAGGTTGAAGATTGCTGACTTCTTTTTTTTTAAAAAAATGATTTCATTTATATGGAATGTCTACAATATGCAAGTATACAGAGACAGGGGCTAGGGGTAGGTGGTCAGGGTATGGATGTGATGAAAAATATTCTAAATTTGATTGTAGTGATGGAAGGACAGTTCTGCGACTATACTAAGAATCTCCAAATGTCAGACTTCAGATGGCTGAATTGTGTGGTGTATGAACTAGATTTCCATGAAACAGGGTGCTGTCTTAGCATGGCTTCATGTGGTAGAAAAAGCAAGAGAGCTCTGGGTGTCATTTTTTTCTTTCATTTTTTCTTTTCCTCACATTTAAAAGAAATGACTTTATTGCATCTACATTTAATGATTCATTATTTTTAATTTTTTTGAGTAATACAGAAAGGCAATACAAAGAAAAAAGTATCTACAAAATCCAAATAGATAGAAGTAACTGTTACTAGTGAGTAACATTAGGTGAACATCTTTCTTCTTGTTTCTCTCTGTGTAGACACTCAGATATGAGCAGAGATGGATGACATAG
>NW_004624768.1:5963816-6004128 GCF_000247695.1 Heterocephalus glaber
ATGTGGGAGTGATGCTTTTGTACTTTTATATATTCTAAACAGAAGCATATATATGTACAATTTTTGTTTAAATTTTTTACAGCTTTAAGTGGTACAATTTAAATATAATAAGCTGCATTCATTCAAGAATAAAATTTGGGCCAGGGATTTAGCTCAATGGTTTTGCCGCCTGCTGCACAAGCGCAAGGACCCAAGTTCGATCCCTGGTACCAAAAAAAAAAACACTGAATAAAATTTGATGAGTTTCACAGGTGAATAGAGCTGTGGAATTATTCCCATTGTCAACATATTGAATATATCTGTCACCACAAAATTTCCTTCATGTCTCCCAGTAACTAATCTGTCTTTTCCTACCCTAACCCCATACCTTGGCAACAAATGATCTGTTTTCTGGTCTTAAACTGTCTTCACATGAAATAAATAAATTTCAGAGATAGTACACTTTTTTGGTCACTGTTGACAAATTGCACTAAAATTAACACATGTTGTAACACATGGTCCTTTGTTTTCAACTAATAGTGCAGAGAACATAGGATTTATCACATGAGTTAGACCTAAGTTGACATGGCCTCAACAGGTCTATACTATGTTCAGGAAGACAACCTCACGGCCAAAGGGCTCAGATGGTAAATTATAATATTAAACTTCCATATCGTTTCTGGAGGCTTGTTCTTAACTTCTATACTTCTCACATTAGGTATGGACTAGTAGGAGCATCTTGGCCAGTGCTTCTCAATCGCTCACACTTTGAGTAGAATTGCTAGTTTCCTAAGTCTAGATTTGTTGATTGCATTCTTGTGGTATCTTTAACATGTTCTAGGAAGCCACCATTTTCTGTAAACTGATGATTCTAGAAGCTTGATATGATCTAGATTCATTTTTTTCTCAGAAGTATTTATTTATTTTTTTTTGGTACCGGGGATCAAACTCAGGTCCTTGAGCTTGCGCAGCAGGCGATGAAACCACTGAGCTAAATCCCCGGCCCTCTCAGAAGTATGTTTATCTGCGATGTTATGTATTTTCTTTAGAGAGTGTATAATGTCCGTTTCTCTCTCTTTCTCTTTCAGCATTGGTGATTCTTGACAAGATTCATTAGTTCACTAGAGGTTGAAAAATGCTGTTATTCTAATTTTATCGTTCAATTTTTAAAATCACCTTCCGTATCTCTTTAAAATGACACTTCCACTCATCAGCCATTGGGTTGCTTTCCAGTAGCATTCACTTTTTTTGTGTGTGTGTGTGCCAGGGATCGAACTCAGGACCTTGCGCTTGCGAGGCAGGCGCCAGAACCACTGAGCTAAATCCCCGGGCTCCAGCAGCATTCATAAAGAAAGGCTGGATAAATACTTGCTTTCCCTATTTTATTTCCCACTTTTTGAAGCAATGAGTTCGTGACCTAGCATCTGCCAAAGAATTTAAAAAGTTACCATGAACTCATAGAAATATTTTTGATAGGTTTTTAATCCATTTCACTTATTGTTTTTATGTTAAAATTGTACCTTCTTTGGCCAGTGGATGATCTTCCAAGATGGGTTTTGTTGTCTTTTGGATACAATCCTATTAGTGTTAAAGTGCCTTTTAACTTTCCAATACAGTGCTCCAGATTCATCTTGCCCATGTCTTGTTGCAGACATGGAGTCAGGAATACTGGTTTGTCTTCAGTGGAAAATGGTATTTAGAAACAATAATCTGGGTACTAGGAGATCTAAATAATTTTAATGTGTACACAATATTCAAAAATATATCAAGTTTAATCTCATCCCAAATGATGTACAATGAGTACTCTTTAATACTGGCCTGAGTCTTAGCTACTAAATAACTGCTTTTGTGCCTTGTATTAGTCATTCAGCAGAAGAAAGAGACCAGCAAAATAACAAACTGTGCTCCAGTGTAGATGTATTTATTAGACCTCAGATGTTCATTGCTCCATCGGTAGGGGGAGCTGTGCGGTAGAAATTCAAGCTGGCATAAACTTTGTTAAGTCTCTGAATCATAAATCTGAAAAGGGGAGACAAGAATAGAGTCTTCTCAATATGCATTAATCATTGAGGGACTGATGAGATAAGTTCCTTTTTCCTACGTGTAAGATGAAGTATCATCTGTAGAGGACCCTCTGCTCTGGCAACCATCTGGTAAGGCTTATCCAGACTCCGTGGGTTTTCTTGATCTGATGAGGCCAGCTAGAATCTGTCACTTATCAATGAACATTGTTGCAGAGAAATCTTTGCATGTGGAGAATTGTGTGAAAAAAACATTATTCTTTATCAAAATTAGGAGGTGAAGGAAAAATGTGGGCATAAGAATTGGCCTTCTGTGATAAATAGACTGCTTAGATTTTAAAAGTGGAAGAATTCTTCCTGGAGAATGATTTCTTTTGTCATTTATTCGTTCACTCATGGACTAAATACTGAGACCCTGTTTTATGTGCTGGGCCTCATGCTGGCTTCTGGATAAACAAAGGTGAATAAAATAACATGCCCACCCACCTGTACAGTTCACAGTCTTGTGGCAAATGTGAATGTTTAAACAAAAAGCATTACAGTGCCACTTGAAATACAATGTGGAGCAGACAGAAATCTACAGGAATGAAATGACATTTCTGGGCTGCTGACAGGAGAAAGGATGGATGCTATAAAGACAATGACATTTGAGTTTTCAAAGAGGCAGTTAACATCATGGTAGAGAGCTTGGAAGGGGCCTCTTAGGTCTGGGTTCTTGCTTTACCACCTCCTTGGCCACTCCTGGAAATGGCCCAAAGAGGGCCATGGTGGCACTGTGAGCTTTCAATGAGATGGTGTCTGCGAGATGCTTAACGTGGAGGAGTGCACAAAGTAAATTTTGCATAAAAGTGTGGTCTGTCATCATGGTCCTGGCTGTCATCGACTGTTGCAGAAAAATAAGTAGGAACTTGTCAATCAAAGAGAAGGGGGAACAGAAAGGAGATGAAGGAGTTTAATAGGCAGGCAGAGTGGAGGAACCATATTTAAAGGTGGTGGTATGTGTAGAGTATCCTTCCTCTACCAGTAAGAGGGGGCTGAATCCTGTTTAATTTTGGTTTGTATTTTGTGGAGCAGGGATGTAGATGTTGTTTAAAATCCACAAGGACTCTTCAATTAGTTCAAAAAGATGATTTGGTCCAAGCTATTTCAGTACCCATTTTTAGGAGGAGTGTGCAGAACCACACATGAATTGTGAGTTTTCAGAGTGGATTTTATTTTAAAATGCATTTTTTTCCCTGGTGAAAAGCAGGCAGGTTGGATATCAGTTAAGGCATGTGCTAGGCAAACTTACACATATCCCTCCACCTACCTGAAATCATCTCTAGGTTACTTATAACACCTAGTGTAATACACATGACATGTAGAGAGATGTAACACTGTATTGTTTTTTATTTGTATTACTTTGCATTGCTCAACCATTATTCTTCTTTATGTTTTTCTGTGTATTTTCTATCTGAAGTTGGTTGGATCTGTGATGTGGAACTGCAGAAGAGGAGAGCTGACTATATTACATAATGAAGGTGCTTCTGGCTTGCTTGAGTTGTTTCCTGCCCTCATCCAATTTAACTTTCATGTTCAGATTTATCCATCAATAGGAACAATTTATGTGCCTTTGGACAATATATAAAACTCTGTTCTGCTCTTGGTCTTCTCCCTTCTCTCCACCAGCTTTGGTTGACTGTTTTGAGCCTTCTGAGCCTTGACACTTTCAAGCCTTCCCAGTCTTCGCTCTTGGGGTGCCCAAAGAATTCACCTCTTTCTGCGGTTCTATCTGGACACTGTGAGCAGGATGCCACACCTCACAGATCCAAAGGCAGAGGTTTCTCCTGTCCATGGGCTGAGCCCACACTCCATTCCCAGGCATGAGTGTCTGTACGCATAGGGCATCACTCCTGGAGGGAAAGCCAAAGGAAAGGCAGTTGCTGAAGTGGTCCAAACAAGTTCTTTCTAGAAGCATCAAATAGTGCCTTCTCCCCAGAATCAAGTTAAATTAATATGGATTACCTTTCTTCCCAAAAGTATGATTACTGGACTGCAGAGGTAGAAGCTGGACCTTTTGATCCTCTGTTAAGTACTCCCTGGCAGTTCTGACTTTTGGATTGAATTCTGGGCAGATTTGCTCAGATTGTTTGAGTGTAGCATCCATGGGCTGAAGGATACAAGTGCCCTTCTTGCAGGCTGCCAAACTTCAGAAACTGGCACTGTACGAGGTGGAAATATTTGCATGGTTCA
Organism: Heterocephalus glaber; assembly: GCF_000247695.1. Next base: position 5,968,049 of record NW_004624768.1, read on the forward strand.
GTGCACAATGATTGATGAGGGAATGAAGATCAAAAATAGTAAGACAGAGAATCCTACTGTCAGAAGATGGCAGAAGTCTACTAACTGGAAAAGAGAGGGCATATTCTTCATATATAAAGGATCTTATATGTGCATTTTTTATATTACAGGAAAATTTCTTAGTTCTCTAACCCCATATAAGGAAAAAGCCCTAAAAACGTATGCTCCGATGACCACAATAATTGCAGATTATTCTCCTACATCTAGCAGAGCATCTAAGTAATAAAAAACCTAAGCATGACAGAAATAGAAAAAAAATTTCAAGTTACATAAAATTCAGTATGCAGAGTTGGTGATTTTTTTATGTTTGAGATGTTTTGACTGAAGCACGACATGATTAATTTCAATAAGTAAAAAATGATTGTTGCACAAGCACAAGTACCCGAGTTCAATCCCTGGAACCAAAAAAAAAAAAAAAAAAAAGATTGTGAGCCCAGCCTTTCTCCAGTGAATACTGGCTGTAAATGAAAGCTCACATGCGGGTGCTACAGCAGAGAACACATTGTACTAGTGATCCTTTCTACTGGCTGTTTAATAATGCAAGCTTGTTAATTGTGGAGGAAGACCGCATGGTGTTGCCTGCCCTTTATAGCAAAACTACCCATGTTTTCATTTCAGAAAGTGAGCATCAGTGTCATTCCATTGAAAAAACAGTTAGGTACATTAAAGCTATTTTTTCTTTCACTTTATTTTGGAAACATGTCATACCTTTGGAGGGGTCAGGATGGCTGAAAAGTGGTTAGATGGACAGCACTGTCTGACAGTTATCAATAGACTGTCTTGGAGTATTAGCTGTTTATTTCACTGACATATTCTGAAGGGTCTGTAGGGGGCTTTTGCAGAAGTCAGGACCTCAGTGTAATATACAAGCTTTGATTCTGATATTTCCCTTGGTAACAGTACTTGACCATATTGGGGTCGTAAGTCAGTAAGGTTCATTGGCTGCTGCAATGCTCACTGTCACCAGTAATAAGAACAAAGGACCAGCTCTAAAAGCTGGCTTATAAAACTTTAAGGAAACTTGGATTGCTTAAGTGAACTTTCAGGACTCTGGGGGGTCCAAACAGACCTTAGTTGTCTACTTATATTAATTTCACAGAGTTTAAAGGGTCAAGAAAGGCGGTTGGTTATGCTTATTAATTTATGAAAGACAGACTCTTGTCTGACTCACTCTTTTGCTTTGACCATTCTGCCTTTCCTTTTTAGAAAATTTAATATAAATTAAACCTTACCAGACAAGAGTGCCCTAAAGGATTAAGTCTAAAGTTCACAGCTGGACTAAAACGATCCAAGGATGCTGTCTTTTTGCTGGCACAATTTCATTTGAAGTGATTTTTGAACAATAGAGCCTCATAGTGGACATAAAACATGAGAAAAAAAGCAATTAGAGGTATACCACAGTTAGTCAGGGATTAAAATATTTAAAAAATATAAAACATACTTACTTTTAAGGATTTTATGTTCTTCTTTCCTCAAGAAATAATGGCTTGTAACAGGAGTATCTTCTTGGCCTTAAACCGGGGCATGGTTCTTGTTAAAATGGGATTATTGGTGTGGCACAGCAGTGTCTCAAAACATATCTAACTGTCAAGGCCACACTGCTCAGGAGGAATGAATAAAGGGAACTAGGACACTGCCATAGAATCTGAAGCCACGTTTACTAATGGGAATGTTCCTTCTTGGTTGATTTACTTTTGAGTAAAGGCGAGAAGGCTAGAATCACGTAATGACAGGTATTTAAAAATGCAATACCTAATTTAGCACTCACAAAAACTTTGATTTTTCTCACTCATTTTACAGATGAGGCATTAAGATGCAGAGGGATCCATACATTTTTTAGCTTGCACAGTTAGAAAATAAAGGCTTCTTCCTTTCCCCTCCCCTAAATTATAGGACCAGATTGAGGGTCACACTCTCCTTTCAGGAAGCCCTTTTGAGCAAACTCTTCCAAGGAAGGGAAAAGCATGTGTGCCCAGAGGATGGAAATCGGGCCAGCCACAGTGCAGCGGGCATGAGGTGGCATGGGAAATGAAAATCAGACTGAGAAGGACAGGTAGGTATGTGGGGTCTGGTAAGCTAGTAATTTCATTTTTTACTTTTAGAGCAATGGAGTGATTTGGAAATTTGAAGCAAGAGAATACTTTTATGTTTAGATTTATGAGTTTTAAAAAGGTTACATTCACTTCTCCTGTTGGGATGGAGTTGCTGGTGGTGGATAATGTTTCTATAGAGAAAAACTAAAAAGCTGAGTGTCTTAGTCCGTTCAGGTTGCTGTGACAAGATACCACAAAAAAATCCCAAAATAAAACAAAAAAACTAAAATTGAGTAGCTTATGCATAACAGAAATTCATTTCTTATACTTCTGGAGGATGGGAAATCCAAGAGCAGGGTGTTTTCCAATTCAGTAACTAGTGATGACCCACTTCTCACAGGTGATGCCTTCTTGCTGTGTCCTTGAATAGTGGAAGGGGCTATCTAGCTCTCTGAGTCTCTTTAAGGGCCCATTTATGAGGACAGAGCCCCATGACCAAATCACCTCTCACTGACCCAGCTCCTAATAGCATCATCTTGGTGATCAGATCCAAACTTCTAATATCGTCACCTTCTAACACAAATCTTCAGACCATAGCTCCAGTTAAAACTTAGAAATCATTTGTTTGAAGGCAGAAGCCAACTGCTAAGGCAACCTGAACTCTAGAAAAGTGAACTGATTTCTTCAGCCTTCTTTAGATGTGTTCTACTGGAAGCTGATCAGATCCCCAGTCACCTGACCAAGGGTACGGTGGACGGATTAAAGAAAAAGACATGACATAATGCATAAATGGGGAGCCCAGGATGGTCAGAGCTCTTATCTGGCTAAGACACCAACTCCTGGAGCTCGCCACTATTTATTGAACATGCAGGTTCTAGAAGGGGTAAGGGGTGGTGCAGGCAACAGTGAGGTGGAGAGCATGGATGTGAGCAGGGAGGGTCCTAGCAGCCGGGGAACAAGATAGTCTAGCAGGGACAGATCATTGATTAATGGGAAATTTGTTTCTTCCATGGATTGATTTTTGCCTCTATAGGAGTTTTCTGTGTGAGTCATGCTGCCCTTAGCTGCACTATTGTCTTGCCATCCAAGACTTCACAGCATCATGGACCACTGAGAACTCTGCTGTAACCAGTGGTGTGGGGAGTTATTCCTTTCCCACAAACCAACTGCTGGCTCTTCAGGCAGCCATTGTGGGCCAATAGGCAGACTCAGACTACCAATTTATGAATCTGTAGCTCACTCAGAGTGGTCTCCATCATGTCTACTACTTGTTCTAGGCACAGTGGGAGGTAGAATATGCAGGATTTACATTAGTGTTAGACTTTGCTAGTTAGGAAAAGAGGAACAAATAGAACTTGTCTCAGGGTCTCAAGCATGCAGCCAGGTTTGTATTCAAGATAGTTAAATTCTAATGCTACATAGGGTAGGAGATTAAATAAAAAAACCTAAACAGGAGTCCTTAGAAAAAGAGCACAGCAGAGTTTTCACAAAGAGACAAAGATTTGAACTCAGAACTCACTGTTTAGGGTGATGGTGGGATCCAGCGAATACATCAGACTTTCAGGTGAAAACCTTGCAAGGCTATGCCTCAGATAAATATAGAAAGGAATCAGACTGAACCCTAACCTTGACTGTAACACAGACTTGATAAAGCACGATCTCCAATTAGATGATCAGCAATTACTCTCTCTGCCTGAAGGAGGGAAGAGAATATGTAACATCTTCTAGGATGGTGGTGGTGGACCTATGGCATGCATGCTACACTGGGCTGTTTGCATCAGGCTGTTTGAAATTGGGGTGTTTGAAAGCTCTAAAAACTCACCAACACTGACCTAGGGTCTCCAAAAGTTTTAGAAACAGTGTCCATTAAATTAATAATTAATAGATATACCAAAGCACAGGGCCACATGAGTGAAAACCAAGGGAAAAATGATCAAAGCAAATAGGCCCACAGATGATTCAGATATAGACATTAGTTAACAAGACATTAAATAACTGATACTTATACTTAAGGATGTGGAGAAGAGAGCTGAAAATGTAAGAAGATGACAGCATTTTCAATCTATAAAATAAAGGAGGAATTCTAAAATAGGATAATAAAATATCAGTAACAGTAATCCTGACGTAATTGTAAGAAGAATTAGTGAATTGGAAGAAAGTTCATTAGAATATTTGAATGCTAAAGCACACAGAGTGAAAAGGACAGAAAATACAGAAAAGAGCATTAAAGAAATGTGGAACTTGGTCAGTATATATAACCTAAGTAAAATCCCAGTGGGAAAGGACAGTAATGGATCAAAGTCGATATTTAAGAGGCAATGATTGAATATTTTTTCAAAACTGGTGAATGATGTTAATCTATAGGTTCATGGAAGCTCAGTGATGTCATTAAGTATGAATATGATGTCAAAGAATTGTAATGTAAGTAAACATCACAATAGGACTGCTGATAATCACAGACAAAAAGAAAAATGCACATTACCTGCAAAGGAGCAATAATATGTCTGACACTTAACTTATCAACAAAAACAATGGAAGGCCAAAGACAATGGAATTATATCATTAAAGTACTAAGAAAGGAGGATAGGTTTGGGGGTTAGAGTTGGCTAGACAGGATATGGAAAGAACAAACAGTAGGCTTTTAGACTATGATAGTATCTTGTAGGAGGTGACTGTGGATTAGACAAGAGCAATGATGAAAATCTAGAGAAGAAGACTGATGCAATAAATATTTAGGTCAAAACCTTCAAAAGAAGTAAGACAAACTCACCCATAAGCCCTCCCAAAGACCCTACCTCATCTCCATGATTGCTTTCTTCTTTTATTAGAGGTTTCTTTAGCCACCTCATGGATCATGTAGTTGACTGAAATGAAAGCACATCTTTTCCATAAGACTGTCTCTTCCACAACCTTATTCTCTCTCATTGTCTTCACATCTGATGCTTAGACAACAGTTGAGTACATCTGTGATTCTCTGTGGAGAATCCCATGTGACACTGTGATAGGAATTTGGTAGGGGATATCAGCTTCCATCTCAATCCAATCCCCTCTTATCCAAGTGTGTGATGGAGGGCAGGGTTATAAAGAAATGGGCATAACAATAAATCAGAGGCTGGGTTAGGTAGTTGTGGTGCTTTCTTAGAAGCCTTTCAGTTGAGAGAAACCAGGACAAAGATAGGCTGAGTTCGTTTCAGACTTCACTGTATCCAAAAGACTCAACATCTTTTACTTGTAGAATCAGATTGCTGATATAGTAGTTCCCTCTTATCTATGGGTGATATCGTTCAAGGTGCTCAGTGCATACCCGAAACTGTAGATAATCCTAAACCTTATAATTTAAAGCCTTTCCCAACTTAACTAAGGACTTATTAAGCACAGTGGCTGTAACTTTTGCATTTTGAAGTGTGACAAAATACTAATTAGAATTTCCTTTTTCTTCATAATTTCATGAAAAGACTTTTTATATTATCACATATCTTCATAATCACAACATACAACTTTTTCTTTCCTTATTAAGTTGAGAACTTTCCCTTTTTCATTTAAAGGAAGCATTCTGTAGCTTCTCCTTGGGATATTTGAATTGGCAGGATCAGTACTCTTGCGTATTGGAGCTATTATTAAGTAAAATCAAAGTTATTTGTACATATGCACTGTAATATGGCAACAGTCAATCTAATAAGAGAGATGGCTACTAAGTGATTGATGGGTAGATATCATGTAGAGCATTGATATATTTGACAGAAGGAGACTCACTTCCAGTATGGGAGGAAGTGGGATGGAGTGAGATTTGTTATTATGTTATACAGAATGGTGTACAATTTAATACTTGTGAAGTGTTTATTTCTGGAATTTTTCATTTGATATTGGTTGGCCATAGGTCACTAAAACCTCAGAAAGAATAATTGCTGACAGAGTCAGAGAGGGGTGCTCTCATAATATCTACACTAGGTGGTCACAGATACAGGGTCTGGCACATGTCAGTCAATGCAAGATTATACCCCCCTGGGTTGGTGGGATTGAGGAGAAAGACCATGCATCAGGATGAGGCCCTGAGGGCTGCAGACTATCCTGGCTGTTTTCTTCCCATGTGCACCGGGATCTTTGAACATGCAATGTTGTATCTTTGGGCAGGAAGCAAAGGGGAGATCGAAAATATGAGTGAGGTCAGGACCGTTTGAGCAAAATATAATCATGGCAATTAAGAAGGGGAACAGTAGTAAATATTACTATGTTTTTTTAGAAGTCCAACTTAGCTCTACCTAAAAATGGAATTCTGCTCCATTAGGTTCTGCTCATGCAAGTGTTTGAAAAGCAAGAGCTATTTAAGTTATATATTTATTTCCTATCATTGCTGTAACACATTCATATAAATCTGACGGCCTAAAACAACACAAATTTATTCTTATACAGCTCTAGAAGTCAGAATTCTCAAATCAAGGAGTCTGTAGGGCTGTTAGGGTTTAGGGCTGAGCTGTCCCCCGAAGTCTCATGTGTTCAGGGATGTGGATTTTGGAAGGTGACTGGGTCATGTGGGATATGGATTAATGGATTGAGCCACTGATGAGTTCATAGCTGAATGTGCTGTCAGAAAGCTGTCTTGGTTGGTGGAGGCCGACCGCTGAGGGCGTCATCTGGAAGGATGTACCCATGTCCCTGTCTCCTACTCCTCTCTGTTCACTTTTTGGCAGCCAAGGTTTCAGTAGCTTGAACCTTGCCATGCCCTTCTACCATGCTGTCTCTGCCTGGGAGCCAGCTGCCCACACATAGTCTGAACCCTCCGAAAGCACAAGCCAAAATAAACATCTCCTCCTTTAAGTCATGGGTGTGGGGGGTGATGGGAAAGTGACTAATACAGGGGCCGTGCACCTTCTGGAGTCTGGAGAAAATCTGTGGTCATATCTTCTTCTGTTTCTGGAGGCTGCCTGTCCTTCCTCCTCGGCTGGTGCGCCCTTCTCTGCATCAATACCATCTCTTATGAGCCATGTCGCATCTGCTGACTGATTCCTGCTTCCCACCTCCCTCTTGTGATCACTTCAGCCTCTCCAAGATGACTTGGCTCAATCTCTCCATTTTGTTTTAATCGCATCAGCGAAGTTCCTTTTACTATGCAAGGTAAGGTACTAACAAGTTCCGGGGACTATGATATAGTTATCCTTTGGAGGTGTTCTTATTAAGCTTGGTATAATTTGATTTTTTTATCGTGACAAAATCTACATAGTTATAAAATTTACCATCCCTAACAATTTGTAAGGGTACAGTTTTGTGGCATTGCTGTGCAATGCAATCTGCTTGTAGGATGTTTTTGTCTTTCCCAGTTGAAACTCTGCATCCATTAAACATTAACCCCTTATTCTTTGCCCCTCACTCCTAGCTCTGGAAGCTACCATTTGACTTCCTATGAACTTGACTACTCTAGAACCCAATATAAATGGAATCAAATATTTGGCTTTTCTTGACTGACTTATTTCACTTTGCACAATGTCTTCAAGTTTCTATGTTGTTGTATGCATCAGAATTCCATTCTTTTAAAAGACTGAATACTATTTCCTTGTAATATATACCACATTTTTAGAAATCCATTCACTTTTGGTGGATATTTGGGTTGCTTCCACCTTTTGGCTATTTTTGCAGTCCTTGCTGCCATTTCTTCTAGGTATACACCAAAAAGTAGAATTTGTTGAGAAATTTTTCCTATCTCCTACTTCCATACTTCTGTTTTCTGTAATAACTTTCTTCATGGGAGTAAGGTGGTATCCATATGGCACTGGCTTTCATTTCTCTAATTATCAGTGAAGTCTGGTATTATATGGCTTCTGTTAGTCATTTGTGTATCTTCTTTGGTGAAATACCTATTTAAATTTTTTGTTCATTTAAGTATCAGGTTACTGAGTTTTTTAGTTGTAAGGAATATATATATATATCTATATCTTATATATTTGGTAGCAAATATTTTCTCCCATTTTGTCCCCTTTTTTCATTCTGTTGATCATATCTTTGATGAATAAAAGCTTTATATTTGGATGCAGTCAAATTTATTCATCTTTTTTTTTGTTCCCAGTACTTTTGCTATTATATCTATGAAATCATCATAAATTCAATATAATGAAATTTTTCCTGTATGCTTTTTTTTCAGAGTTTTGTGGTTTCAGCTCTTACAATCAGATCTTATATCTGCTGAGATACGTTTTGTGTATAATATGAGTCCAGTTTAATTCTTTTGTATGTGGATATCCAGTTTCCCTGCAAACATTTGTTGAAAAGACTGTCTGTTATTGAATGATCTTGGCACCCTGATCAAAAATTATTTGACCATGTATACCAGGGTTTATATCTGGGCGTTTTGCTTCACTGGTCTATATATTTTTTTTTTGCTAGTATCACACTGTTTAAATTACTGTAGCTTTGTGATAAGTTGTGAAATCAAGAAGTGCGAAATATCTATTGCTGTGTCGAGAGTTATTTTGTGGCTATAAGTTAGAAGGAGTCCTGTAATGGTAGAAGGTGAAAGAATAACGACCATAAAAGCACACAAAGCTGTGTGCTCCCTGACAGCAAAAGACGATGCATATTTAACTGTATGTCTTTTCTTCTGCTAGAACCATGCAGAAGAACTATCATTAATAGGAAGATGAAGTATGATTTTAGATCCTGTTGAAATTATTAGTTAGATAAAGCCTGAGGCTTCTGGCCTAGAGCAACCTTAGGAAAGGAAAGTAAAATGTCTTCACCCAATTTGACTTATTTTTGATTTCTATTCCTCATCTTTTCTTTCCTCTTAGCATAAAATTTATACCACTTGAATAAATTATGACTGGGTTAGTCTCCAGATAGCAGAAAGCAGAAGAAAGAAGTTTGATGGTATCTTAGGTAACAAAGTACAGAAGTGGTTAGTGCAGAGATGATGTGTAGGTAGCCACACAAGTTTTTAGGAACCATGTTTACTTCCAGATCTCTATTCTCCATTTCCAGTAGCTCTCATTCCTCCATTCCAAGATCAAAGCTGTATTTCTACTTGTACTATCACATTACATGTCATGCCCCAACACATCATTTATGTCTTATTACAAAAGTAGGAAGAAAAACTCAAACTCCTCCTTTCTCATGAGACTTCTTGGGAGAATTACACAACAATTTCACTTACCACTCATTGGCTGGCACTTAGTCACGTGGTTACATCTCTGCAAAGGAGGCTAGGAAAAGTAGTATTCTAACTGAGTTACCACTGACAGTTTTCTTAGTAAACAAGGAAAACATGTTTATTGTAAATCAACTTGAAGCCTGCCACACTTCTGAATACTTTCAACATAAACAACTATACACACAAACTTTTTTGATCCTTTTCTGTCCCATACTGTTATTGATGCATATGAAAATAATAAAGGAACAAAAGGTGGATACTCATCACTGCCACAGAGCAGGATATAAGTCCTCAGATGACTTCCTGGAATAAATGAGCATAAATGGCACAGGTGAGTCTGGTTGTTTCACTTTAACCCTAATTCAATCTGCTTTGAAGTCCTTAGCACTAACCTTACACGGGAAGGGACTGGTACTCTGCCTTTGCAGACATGTTGCTTTGGTAATCTCATGCATGACCCACTCAAACTGGGGAGCTTGCCAAGCATCAGATGGAAATGAATGCAACTGATCTGTCCAGCCCTCCTAGTTATCTGAATCCTGACTGTGATGGCTGTTGGAGTCTGTTGGATTCAAAGATCTAACTATAGAAAACATCTGAAGAGAATCTTTAACCTGGAGCTAAATTATTCAACAAAAGGATTAAGAACATTGACTTGAAAATAGAAATAGTAATTAATGGAGACTGGAAAAGGTGGTAGCTGGGGTGGGGTCCGTGGGTGAAAGAAAGGTGCCCGGAATTGATCAATGCACATCATATCCATGTATGGAAATATGACACCAAATCTTATTAATGTGTAAAATTAATATGTGTTAATAAAGAAGAATTGAAAGCTACACATAAATACAAATTTTGCTGCAGAGTTAAATTAACAAAGAGATATGCATCTATGCGCATACATTATGGGCAATCCTTTGTGAAGGAATTACTGAAATTCTTGGCCAAATATAGCTAAGGAAATTCCATCTTATTTCAGTTCAGATGCTCTTCTTTATTATTCACCTATTGCTCTTCTTTGTGTCCTATTTGTTTATGTTCTTTGCCTTTGCTTTGGAACATTGCTTCTTTGATTAAGTACTTTTAATTATTGATTGCAACAGCTTCTCATTGTTGTTATCAGCAAAGGCTCAGATCTACTTTTCCCTCCAAAGTGATTATCAGTTAGAAATTTTAGCTCTCTGGGTGTACAGTCCATGCAATGCTGCAGTTTAGTAAGACCTCCTATCCTGCAAAATAAGGCATGCCACAGTAGCTTCTAGAGAATATGGCCTGTTCTCTGAAGGTTTGATATCCCCCATTCTCCCTTGTGTTGCTTACTGCTGCTGAGGAGTTATCATGCACATTGAATGGCTTCTACCCTGAGGAGTCCCTAGTCTGTCTAATAATGATTCTGAATATTCTTGAAAGCTGGTCTTTCAAAGTAGATACAACGACATCTGGAAGCATTTTTTTCTTCAAATTTGAGAGCCAAATGTTTTAATTTTGCTGATATTTTCCAGGTAGATGGACTTGGACAAAATTCAACCAAAGAATATCAGTTAGGTCAGACACTGGCTGAACATTTCTCAACAAACACGTTATTTACTCACTTCCCTTCCCCCAAACACTCTCCATTCTCTGTAATTGTAAAGTAAATTGATTACTCTTTAGTTTATCTGAATAGTTCTAAGAGTATTGGGAAAAATAGTGATTAAAGAACAGAAATCCTAGATTGAGGACTCAAATATTGAATTTTGTTTGTGAAATGTGGATAAGACACTTATCCCCCCATCTTCCAGAATTACAAGAGAATAAACTTAAATAATGTATGTAAAATGCTTTGTATAGTTTAAAATACTATAGAAATATGAATTGTTATTGCAAGCTTTATGCTAATGTTTTCCTTGTGCCTCTTAATTTGAAGCATGAGAAGTTTTGAACTATTTTTATGGTTTTTAGTTTATGCTTCATCCCAAAAGAGCTCTGTTCTATGGTAGTTTCAAAGAAAATTAAGCAACAGATAAAACTTAAAGTTTCATCCTACTGATGAGCCAAATCTTTCTTCAGGCACAGTGAGATCCAGGAGCTCCATTACCGTCATCAAGTTTTTTCTCATTCTCTCAGGCTTTTGGGCTGATTCTGTCTGTTTGTGGACCATGTTTGTTTTTTTGGACTAAAGTTTCCTTCATTTATCCAGCTAGGGTGGTTACAGACATCATGGTATAACTCAACAGAGAGAGAGCTTCTTTTCTCTAATGTCCATTTATCAGTTGCAGGGAAATATACCGGGGATGGGCCTGATTGTGTGACTGCTGAGAATGATATCTGTCACGAGGGAGATGGGTTTACTTGCCTGAGTGGCTGCTTCCTAGGGTTCAGGGAGAAATAAGCACAGGGCCCAGTGGCTGACTGTCTACTCAGTGGCACAGGGTGGGAGAAGGGTAATTCTCCAGAGCAAGCATGTTGGACAGAGGTAAACTCCATGTGCCTTCTGAAAACGATGGGATCAAGCATGTCACAGAAAAGGAATACAAAAAGGGAATAAACACAAAAACACACTCAACTCAACTTCATTTGTAGACAAGGTAATGAAAATTGCCAAGAGATATAACATATCATGTATATTGGGAAAATTTTAAAAGCCTGAAAATTCAAATTTGGGCAGGATGCAGAATGATTAATCGACTGTTTAAAGTATCATCTGGGATAATTGTTTTGGAGAATAACCTGCCATTATTATGAAAGCTGAACATTCACATATATAAAATGACCTAGCAATTGTATTAAATATATTCTAGGGATTTTGTTCCTGGTGCATGAGGAAATGTGCAAGAATGATCCTAATCAACTGATCCAAAGTTGCAAAATATTGAAAGTAATTTAAATGTCCATTAGCAGGATGACTGACTACTAGACACATTTAGAAATAATCATACAATGGGATACTATTGACCAGTGAAAACAAACAGTAGTAACATGAATTAGAGTTGATTAAGCTTGGGAACTGGTTAGTGAGAAAGCCAGTTCCAGAGATTAACTATGGTATGCTGTTAATTTTTTAAAGCTCAAAACAAGAAAAGTATAATTATATATTATTTTGTTAATTAACAAAAGCAGTAGAATGATATTGTACTTGCTTATGGGCGATTTGGACTGGCTGGATGATGGTACTAGTTCTGGTGTTTTCTTTCTTTGTACTCTGGAGGTGAGTTTGCAGACATTAGTGTCATCATGCTTCATAAAACACACATATGCATTATATATTACATATATTTTATATTCTAAAATATTAAAAATATAAGCATGTAAAAAAGCATATGTTTACTGTAGCTCTTCCTATACTGGATAAATCAGAAATGTTAATTTCCACAGACATTTATCTGCATATATCTAAAGAAATTTAGGAGTGAAAGGATGATTTATAGGTGATCATTGCTGTGTATTTGAATGTACTGAAAGTTTAGCTTAGCCAAGAAGCTAATGGAGCATTTGATAAGTTACCAAACTTTAAGACACAAAGAAGTCATCAAAGAAGAACATGCCCTTCTCTGCCTGACCAAATGGAAATGTGGATTAAGTTGAAAAAAACAGAGGGTTGATTAGAGGAATTTATTTTGAATATTTTGAACAGACATTGGACATGGGACAGTTTCCACAGAAGGGCTTCAGATGATTGTTGTTTTTGCAAATATGGATGTTTAGTTGGAGAATGAAAGTCAGCATGAGTCATAGGCTGCCTGATTTTTGACTTATGGGAATTTCTAACTCCTATGACAATAGTTTGACTTTTGCCTTTTTAAATAGAATTTTAGAAAGGGAGTTTTGCATAGCCTGACATTTTCCTTAAAGGAATTATATTGGAAAGGAGAATTATTGAAAACAAAGAAAGGAAATAGAAAAATGGAATGGGGTAGGGGCATTAACAGAGATGGAGGGAAACAGAATGGGACACAGAAAAGGGCTGTGTCTTGGTGGTGAAGAACATACTGTGGTTTAAATACGGGCTCTTCCTTTTACTAGATGTGTGACTTGGCCAATTTCCTCAATCTCTCTGAATATGTTCATTCAGCACATCTCTATGTGGAGCATCAGCTTTCACCTCCCTATGTTGTTGGGATCACAGACTTTGCAAGCAGGGGAAAATTGCTCCAGGAAGGACCAATGATGAGATACAGAGATCAGCCATATTCTTAATGATGCACGTGTGTGTAACACGTACTACACAGTACTAGATAAAAGGGCAGTATCACAAGTATGGCTGTGAGTGAATGACTAGGATGAAGGAACAGTTTGAAAGTGAAACATTTTTAGGGAGTGGGATTCACTCTGTAAATGAGGTAAGTGTGTTAGTTACTTTTCTCTCATTGCTGAGACAAAATATCCAACACTCAAAGTTAAAGGAGAAAGGGTTTATTTAGCTCACAGTTCGTAGAGGTTTCAGTTCACAATTGGCTGGCTCCAAGGCAGAGTAGCACATGGCAGAGGGGCACCGCAGAGGAGAAACATGGCATCCACACATAGCAGAAGCAGCAGGGGAATTTAACAGCCTCTTTCTGCTCCTTTTATCCAGACTAGTTAGGGTATGTAGCACCCATACCCTTAATCCTAGTGCCCTGGGGTTCTGCCCTATGAATCAATTCCAGTGTCACACACTCTAGATCATCTCCTCTGAAAAAGCCCCACTAAAACCACATGAGGCATTGGAGGGACATCTAAACACAAGCAATAACATTCCACCTCTGGCCCCCCAAAGACTCATACATATCCTTTTATGCAAAAAAGCATTTGGTCCATCTCCAAGAGTTGCCAAAGCCCTAACAGTTTCAGTATTGCTGAAAAGTAGAAGTCCAAAGTCTCCTCTGAGATTTAAGGCAAACTCTTAGCTGCAAGCCCTTGCACAAATGAAAAGAAAGTTAAATACTTACAACATCCAATAAAGCAAGACAGACATTTCCAGCCCAAAAGTTATAAACAGAAATACAAAAGAATGGGACCAAAGCAAGTCCAAAATCCAGCAGGGCAAACATTAAATCCCACAGTTCCACTTCCAGCATCCTTGGCAATCTGTGGCAAATTGTAAACTCCAAAGAGCTTTGGTGGCTCTGCCCCTATGGCATTGCTGGTGGTTGTAGCTCCCATGGCTTCTCTCTGGGACCTGCTCCACTCCCTTTTTGCAGTTTTCCTTGGGCAATCCATGTTCCTGGCATCTCCAAACTTATGGAGTCTCCACTGCACCTTTGGCTTCACGTGCACAGCTTCACACACTGCCCTCTCAGGGGCACACTGCCTGCCCTCACACAGTCCTTCTTCTGAAATCAGGTGGAAGCCTTCCCAACAACTCTTGCATTTTGCTTGCACCTAAATTCGCACCACATGGATAAGGCCAAGGTCTGCTGCCAGCTGGAGCAGTAGCTAGGTTTTCTCTCTTGGCTATAGGGTGCCTATGAACCAAATCCCGAGGAAAACTTCTGTAGACCAATGCCTCTCTGCAACATGGTGCTCTGGGACTCCCTTCTCAAAGCAAAGTCTTTCTTGAAATGTTGAGGCTGCAGAGGGTGGAGTCCTGCTGCTTTTTATGATACCGTCAGGCCATCTTTTCTATTCTCCTCTCCCTTCTCAGCAATCAAGATTTCTCCTGCTCTGTCTTTGCAGTCCACAGCTTTACTGGTGCTTCCCTTCTGCCAAATTCAAAATATTTTAAATCATTCTGCTGGGCTTTTTGCTCTTGATTTTCAAAATAAATCTGGCTAAAAGCCCCCAACAGCACCCATGCCACGGCCTCAATATTATCCTGCCTTGAAATTTCTTCTGTGAGATTAGTTCTGCTGCCCTTAATCTCAGTCTGAGGTGAAGACTTTGGACACAAGCAAAATACAGACAAACTTTCTGCCAAGCCATAACATGTATCATCTGGAGTCCAACAGCCAGTGCAGTCCTTCTTCCCAGCAGAAACTTCCCAAACCTGGTTTTTACCTACTTTCTGGTCTTATGAGCTCTGACCAGAATTTTCCGTATAGTACGGCCCAGGGTGTTCCAGCTCTACTTTTTTCAGCTGCATCTCTGAACCTTTCCAAAAATCTTCCCATAAGCCAAAGGCTCCTGCACCAGATGGTCAAGTATAGTCACAGCAACATCCCACTCCCAGTACCAAATTGTGTTAGCTACTTTTCTCTCAATACCAACACCCAAAGTTAAAGAGGAAAGGGTTTATTTAGCCCACAGCTCGTAGAGTCTATAATCGGCCGGGTCCAAGGCAGAGTGGCACATGGCAGAGGGGCATTGTAAAGGAGAAACAGTTCATGGTGCCCACAGATAGCAAAAGCAACAGTGGAACGTAACAGTGCCTCTCTGCCCCTTTTACATTATCCAGACTATTTACAGTGGGTAGCACTCACACCCTTAATCCTAGTGTCCTTGGGTCTAGCATTGCACTGTGAATCAATTTCAGCATCACACACTCTAGATCCAGTCAGCCCTGAAAAAGCCCTACCTAAAACTGCATGAGGCTTTGGGGGGACATCTAAGCACAAGCCATAACAGTAAGGAAGAGATAGCCGGTGTAAATACAAATGTTATCTTTCGCCTGGCTCCTGCCTTGGAGTTGAGCTAAGAATTGTCCCTGTCTATTGGATACAGGTGGTTGTCTGGAATGCAGATGGGATGTTCTTGTAAGTCTTTGTGTTAGGTATTCTATCATGTTTGGTTGTGCTTTCCCAAAAACGAATGATACCAAATGATGGCTAAAAAGGAAGGGGAGATGTTTTTAGGTCTCTTGTTAAAAGTGTGTTAAAAATGCAAAAGTTCTGGCTTCAGACAATCAGGTATTCTCTCTGTTTTTTGGAAGTAGTGATGAGAAAAGAAAGAGCAGAGGATCTGGAGCCAAGCCCACCTGGGGTGCAACAGTTTGTTGTCCTTGAGTGTCCTTCCAAGAGTCCATTGTGATTGAAGGCTTAGTCTGGAGACTGGGGCTGGTGGGAGGTGGTGAAAGCCTGGGGAAGTGGATCCTCATGGGAGGTCTGCATCACTGGGATGTGCTTTCTGGATGCAGTTCTTTTCAGATCCCTTGAGTTCTCTCCAGAGGGCTTTGCAAAACAGAGCAATCCTGGCTACTCCTGTCCTTCCTGCAGTTATCACTTGTTTATTTTCACACTCTCTTTCCATGCCATGAGTTGATGCAAGCCAGAGTCCAAAGTGATGTCTTCACTACAGAACCAGCTACATGTTGTTTGTACTTTGATTGAAAGAAACCATTTTCTTCATAAATAGTGTGTGTTACCTATTTCATTATAGTGACAAAAATCGAACTCATACATGATGTTATGTTGTGGTATTTCCATTTATAGTTGAGTGACCTCAGACAAGCTCTCTGAAAGATGGGTAAACATTATGATTTCTTTTTGCTGCTTCTTAATCTTTGCTTTTTAACTTTGGTTTTTGATATTTACCTGTAGACTTGGTCATTGCATTTGGCCTTCTTTATTTGAAATGGGCTCCATTTCTGAAGAACTGTATCCTTCATCGCCTATATTGCCCACACCCCATTACCTTTAGTGGGGAGGGTTTTTTTTTTGGTACTGGGGATCAAACTCAGGACCTTGCTCTTGTGAGACAGGTGCTGGAACCACTAAACTAAATCCCTGGCCCCTAATATATGTCTTTTTTTTTGGTAGTGGAGATGGAACTCGGGACCTTGTGCTTTTGAGGCAGGCAGTGGAACCACTGAGCTAAATTTCCAGCCCTCACACCCTATTACGTTGAACCCCAACAGAAGGGCCTAAGCTTCATAGCAATCACAATAATCATTGCTCGTAAGCTGTTTTTGTCACTGAGTGCATGTCATGACAGTAGCTTCCTTCTAAGATTAGTTTTCTTTTTCCGTTGTTGAGAATCAAATTTAGGATTCCTGAGAAATTCTAATATCAACACATTTGCTCAGTAATTCTCTGCAGCAACAGTGACTCTTGCTTCCTAGTCCCTAGTTCTAGAATTATAAATCATCTTATTCTGAAGCCAAGACCCAGAATCCATGCCTGAGCATTCCAAGTGCCTCACCATTGCAAGTGTGGAGGATTGAGACCATAAATGATTCAACTACTACTCTCTTGTGTGAAGCACCCATGAATTCCAAGGGATTTGTCTATCGATTTTCTGTATTTGGCACCAGGCTCTCTGCTCTATGTGATGTGATTTTTATTGCAATCCTTATCACAGGCAGTGCACTATTTGGTTTCAAAAGCTCATCAGTGTTCTAAACTTAAAAAATATTAATGCACAACCCAGAAGCCCTTATGGCCTACAGAAAAGTGTACATCACCTTAAACTGCTAATATTTGCTTAAATCTTCCCCCTCCTCAGCTTGTCTTCCTGCAACTCAATGCTCTGAGACCAGGCGTGTGTTTTTCAAATGAAATTGCAGTTAATGGTACAAAATACTTGCATTTATGTCCTAAATCCAATCAGCCACAAAACTTTTTTTTCCTTTTGTAGTTTCAATATTTAATTAGTGATGGAGCACCAGAAACCTGCAGGGAAGAGGCACCCCATTATTTTTTAAGTTACAGTGTATTTACAACCCATTTCCACCTGCTCCCTTTGTCTCCACCCGTCTTGGCTGCACACGGATTTGTCTCAGCAGCCCCTCAGGAATACAGCTGTATCATCACATACTGTGGCATCCTAATATTTCATACCAAGCTTTAAACCAATTAGGAATGACTACTGGCTGTGCTGACTCATGGGAAGAGAAGGGGATAATGTGCCCTTCAGGTAATGAACTTCTTTGGGGACTTGACACATATTTCATTTTTTAGCACTGTTGGTGTTCCCTGGTCACATTTCTGTGGATGTGGCTCCATTTTATTTCATTGTGTTAGGAGGATTATGCAGAGATTAATTTTGGGAACTAAGTGTCCAACCTCTGAAGCTCTAGGGATGCCCCAGAGAGTTCAGGCAGATCTAACTCAGTGAATGTGTCTTTGGCAGGGAAGGGTGGGTGCTTTGTGTGGTTTGTTTGTCTCTACTCCGGTGGTTTTCAATCCTAGATGTAGCAGAGTCATCCCTTGGGCTTGTTAGGACACACTGCTGGGCCCCCAACTCCAGAGTTCCTGACTCAGTAGGCCTGAGGTGGGGCCTGTCAATGCCTAGATGCATCTGATGATGTAGGTCTGGAGCCACACCTTGAGAACCACTGCTTTCCAGCGAGGATGCCATGCTTTAATTCTTCATGTGAGGAGTCCCTCAATGGAAGTACAAGCCAATGTCAGATGTACCTTTGTGTGATTGTGTCAGAGGTTAGAACTCCAAAGCTTTGGGGGCCAGAGAGGTGTTGTAAGTACCTTAATGAATCAGAAGGCAGAGATGGGAGTAGGGAAACCTGTGGGACTGGGTCTCAGACCCTATCTACACTCAGCTCCATCTGAGCTCCACCAGATTGCGACACAGGGGAAGCTGATCTTTTAGCTACTCTGTGTGAGAGGGACA
Source organism: Heterocephalus glaber (assembly GCF_000247695.1). The sequence goes on from NW_004624768.1 coordinate 5,986,718, forward strand.
ATTGGTCCTTGGGTTGTCACTTTGCAATCTCTGCTCTAAACAAATCTACTGGCCATTTTTCCAGAGCATGGATAGGTTTGTTCCATATGCATAGATTTATTTTAGGGTTTCCTCTAACTTTGCAGCTTGACTATTCTTGTCCAGTGGACACCTGGGTCATGAGTCTCTGTTTGGGTCCTGGTGGTGGAAGCTTAAGTTGAGGGTTGGGCAGTCAAGCATGTGCTGGGCCAGCACATCATGGGCAGCTAGAAGGGAGGCCAAGTGAGAGTTACATGGTGTATTAGTTAGGGTTCTCCAGAGGGACAGAACCGATAATGTGTGTGTGTGTGTGTGTGTGTGTGTGTGTGTGTGTGTTTACACCTGTCGGTATAGTTACGTGTGTATAATATATATATATTATATAAAGTTATGAGAGGAGATTTATTAGACTGTCTTACATAATCAGAAGCTGAATAGTTTCACAATGGCCATCTGCAGGCTGAAGAGTCAAGTTCAACCCAAGAAGCTGTGAGCTTCAGAATAAGAAGAACCAGTGATGAAGTTCCAGTCTGAAGCTGAAGGCCTGGAAGGCCCCTGGAGAGTCACTGGTGCAAATCTACTTTCACAGGTTGAAGAATCTAGAGTCTAATGTTCAAGGGCAGCAGCAACAGCATGAAGTGCATCAGCTCAAGAAGTGCTAAGCTTGTGCATGCACGAGCTTGCTCCTTCTGCTTTTTCATTCCTTCCAGGCCCCTCGCCTGTTGGACAGTGCAGCCCACATTCAGGGTGGGTGCTCCTCATTCAGTTTACTGACTCAAATGCCAATCACCCTTACAGAATGATCCAGACCAGCTTTCTAGGTGTCTATCAATCCAGTCAAATTGACAACCAATATTAGCCATCACACGTTAAATGGACCTAACTCTCTTGAACTAGAGAGACAATTCCAGCCCATGGTAGCAGTTGGGTCTGGAACAATCTCTGAGCAGTAGATTTTCATGGATCAGGCAGCTACAGTCAGAACCAGAACAGGAACAAGGCTCAGGCAGCCTGACCATGTTCTGTTTGATGAAGGCACACATTTAGGGGCCCCTACATACTGTATCTTTTTTAATCTTTATAGGAAGTTCATGCGGTTACTATTGCTATTTTGCTGATGTTGAACAGAAGGTCAAATGCTTTTGTGGTTGGCAAGTGGTTAAGCTGTGGCTTGCACTAAGATGATTCGATATGAAGCCAAGTGACCCTCCACCTTGGATAATGTAAGGTACCCCTGTCTCTTGACTGGCAATATACTCTGATGAATGGCTAGATAACCATGGTTTTCATTTATTTTTTTATGATCCCAAATTTTATAATGGGAATTTAGCTTTATATTTGCTCATATTCCTACATAGAAAGAGCTTAATTTTTCTTAATTAGCATAAAAAATGACCCCAGGAGAAGTTCATTCCCAGCTCAAGTAACCTGTGTTGAAATAGGATGTTAACAGAAAGCTCATAGCCCACACCTGAGTCATTAACACCCTCAAGTTTGAACAGGGTAGGTTTTAATTCTTTAACTGAGATTTCTTTGCTCCACTAGGTTCAATCCATGTTGGGGCTATTAAAATGTTCTTTCAGTGCTTAGTCTGAAATTACCCCCTTTTACAAATTTCCCTTTTACATAGATCTATAGCCATTTGGAAAACAAATGGCTTTTGGTGATGGAGGTGGGATGCCTATGATTTTAATATTATTATAAGATGTGTCTTAATGAATCAATGTTCAAGAGCCACATAGCTCTAAGTAGCTCTAAGGTGGATTAAAAGTAAATAAAAATGAACTTGGAACTGAACTCTTGTCTCTTTTAAAAAATCCTCTGAAATAGAGATGATAGAAGCAAAGGAATGACAGTGCCTGCACCCAAGAATGTGGAAGGTTTAAGTGAGGTACTTAACATTCATCTGGTATTCATTGCAATCACATCAATCTTACCAAATTCTCCTGGTATTAATGTCGATGTTCTGCATTTAATATATACTTCCAGTGGAATTTCATTGTAATCGAGCACTAAATGATGTCCACTTATGGTAAAGTGGTTCCAGAATTTTCTGTAATAAATAGGTTTTAGTAGAAAAGGAGATCCCAAATTCGTCGCCGAGTCTATATTAGACTCTTTATGCTCTAATTGTAATTGACGGGCTTTCCTGTATTATTTCCAGGCAGTTCATAATTTCTCCTGCTGAACAAATGATGTTTTGTGAGAGGACTAAGACACTGGCTGGATTATGCGGTGCCACTGGTTTTTTCACTGCTCTAGCACTGTGCAATACCCTTGCTCCTCTGTATCTGCAGGTGCTGCATCTGTAGTTCCACATCCATGGACATAACGAACTATGGATTTAAAATATTTATGAAAATTGTGTCTGTATTGATCTTATATTGTACAGGTTTCTTCCTGGTTATAATTCCCTCAACAATTTGGTATAACAATAATTTACATAGCATTTACATTTTCTTAGGCATTATAAATGATTTGAGATGATTTAAACTATATAGAAGGATGTATGTAAGTCATATGCAAACACTATGCCATTTTCTATTAGGAATTTGAGCATTTTGGATTTAGGTATCTGATGGGGGTGCTGGAGCCCATAGCCCCCAGGATACCACAAAATGACCGTGTCTTTTAAAAATCACTTGAATCATCTCAGTTGGTGTCATTATTTTGTTGTTGTTTTTTTTTTTGGTACTGGGGATCAAATTCGGGTCCTTGCGCCTGCATAGCAGGCAGCGAAAGCACTGAGCTAAATCCCCGACCCATGGTGTCATTATTAATGGCTGTAGAATTACAAGGGGTGATTTGTATACCAGGATACAAATGTTGCAGGATAGCAAAAATATGTTGAGTGCTGACTACCTAACAAACACCTTGGGAAGGTCAATGGTTTGCCTTCATTATCTTATTGAAACCTCCTAACAGCATGATAGATCCAGTTCCTATTTGTACTTTAGTTAGGTAAGCAGGGCTTTGGGGGTTTATGAATTTGTATAAAGTCATAGAGCTCGAAAAAGGCAGCTTTGAGGTTTGAATTCATGTCAGCCTGGCATCAGTCTTCCAAGTCTGTGCTTTTAGTCACTCTACCAGCCAGCTTGTGTGCAGTTAATAGACATGGAGTTCCCTATAAGTAAATGGAGAAAACTATGGATATGTGGACAGGAGAGAAGTCCTCTTTTTCTTTTTTTAAAATCACAAGAATAGACTTGTTATGATTAATCAAGCAGTTCTTAAGAGACAGCTCCCCCTTTAGCTCAGGGATGACAGGGAGCTGATATTTAGGGAGAATATCTTTCTGAAAACGAGACACACAATGAGTCCACAAAGTGAACAACCAATAAGCCAAACACAGTACTCGGACTGCTTGTCATCCTCAGGCTGCTGATGCGGAAGCTGTGGAGGCCCCACAGGAAAGGCTGTTCTAGTGCTAGTGCTCAGCAGCTGATGCCCGTGACTTACCTATCTCGTCTGCAGCATAAGGGAGCTGAGCTGAACTCCATCTATCTAGATTGGCATGGTATGTCTTTCTGTAGGAGAAGTAGGATGTAGAATGCTAATATGGAGAACAAATGAAAGCAGAACATCTCTGATTGCAGTAGACACTGCCTTCTTCGCTTCTCGGCTGAAAACTTCCTGGGCTTCCTTTCCTTGGTCCAGATTCCCGAGATACACTTAGACTTCTCAGGACAAGTCAAGAAAACCCCTGGCCTGGCAGCTCCCTCAAGCTCATGCCAACCCACCCTCTGACATCAACTATATCTAGATATGAAGTATCCAGGAGGATGTGTATAGTCATGTACTAGACCAATTGGTCTGTTCTAACTGGGAATTGGTCTTCAATCAACTTTCTTTGGCCATGAAGTCTGTTAGCCTGCTGAGTTACTTAGGACAAAGGTGTGAGACACTAAGCTTACGTGTTTTGGGATTAACCATATTTTAACATTTATGTCCTCATCACTTCATATTTTTCTTCTTCTTTATTTCTAACACATGTAATTGTGTGTTTAACACAGTTCTGCAAGCCACTTTAAGATTTTTCCTCTTTTTTTCTTAAATAATGTGAATTAGGAGACTAATCTAACGTAAACCAACAAAAATCGCCCCCAATCTTTTCTTATATTGTTATCTTCTACAAATGTTGCAGCTTGGAGCTCAAGTGTCACTTCTACCTTTATACACATCACTGCCTCTATTCCTGCCCTCATCACGCCCATAGACTCTTTTTCTGCTTTCAGCATAGCTTATGATTCTGAACCTATGTGATTAATTCTATCCTGAGCTGAAATTTTAGGAGAGGAAGCTGGAAGAGTTTGAGTTAGGGCCCAGTTAGACTGGGGCCTTGTGAAGGTGTTTGGCCTTCACCCTGAGGAGTTACAAAGTTACCCAGGCACACAGTAGGTTCTCAGTTAACCACTGAGATGGCAGCTAGAATCAAATGACTCTTTAGAGACCTAGCAGGAAGCTGCTATGGCCACTTAAGTCTCCACAATGGGAGAAGGCAGTTCCTTATTGTTAATGCTAACACCTCAGATAATATACTTTTTATCTCTGCTCATAATGGTAATGTAGATAAATTCCATAAATCAAATCTCAGCAGTAAAAAGGTTAACACGTTTATGCTGTATAATTGAAAGCCATACTGGTGATTAAAAGGATTTTATATATCAGTTTTCTGGGTCACCAACTAATTATTTTCAATGGCCGGTAATAAAACACAGCACCATGCCTGGCTAGACATTGCAAACTGTTAGATGTTAAATCATGTAGAAAGGACTTGAGCAGGTTACCTTAAGTTGGCTGGGTTTTCCCTTGGGGCCTGAAACCAGTGAAATCTCTGTTGTTTGTTTTGTGTCAAGCCTCCATGATGCTTTGGGGTTCTCTTCTAATAAAATTAAGGAAGCTAGGGAAACCTCCCAAATGGGAAAGGACATATTAAACTCCTGGGACTTTGGGACAGCTGTAATCATTCATATTTAATGTTTCATTTACAACAAGAGCATTGCTACAGTATGGCACATACTTGGCCATACTTGTTGAGAATGGAAGATTTGCAAAAGAAAACCCAAGTATGTGATCTGGAGTGGATTACCATTTATTGACTACCTAAAATGTTCAGGAAAGAGTATTTTTAGATTTAGATCCAGTAGAGGCCGATAAGGTACGCCATGTCAGCCCAGGGGAATGGTGGGAACATTGAGACTTAGCAAGTGTTAATTGCTAAGAATTGGTTAAAATTATGACTTTAATGCAGCACAGCTACCGTTCAAAGTCAAGTTTGTCAGATTCCACACTCAAGTGATTCCACTGCTGAGTTATATATTTTTCTTCTGGTTTTGTGGAGTACTCTATGAAAATACAAAAACAGAAATAAATAGTTTATGGTTGGTGCCAGGCTTGATTTGGGTTCCAAGCTTGATTTGTGTCACCAGTGGTGGGGGGAAACAAGGTTGCTGTGTTGTAGGAAACACACTTTACATTTTAGGTAATTGGAGTCGCACAAGGTGGCAGAAAGTGCATAAAGGTGGGATTTCCAACTTTGGGGTGTGTGTGAAGGTAGATGGAAATGGGACAGGTGACAAACATGGGGGAAGGAGCATTTGTTTTAACTTCCTTAAGATATTGTTCCTTATTCCTTAAGAGTGGCCCTGATATGTCATTTAGACAAAATACCATCACCTATAGAGTCACAAAAAAATCTTTGCAGAGTTTATATCAAAATGAAAGCAAAACTAAAGTATAAATTTAAGTATGAATTAGTGGGCATAGACCTACAAAAGTCATTAAATTCTATGTCAGTGTCTCCTGTTTGACCATTGAGTGTGTCCAATTTGCCCCCATTATGAAGAGGTATTAAAGTTGCAAAATTCCCTGTTATTAGAAGTCTTTATTTTTTTCTCTAGTTCTTTATCAGGCTCTGGAATTACCTTGCAAATAGGCACCTTACTGGGTTGTGTGTCTGTGGAGGGAGAAATCTGGAGGATTTGTAAAACCAGTCCAGTGGGGCTTTAAAAAGTCAGCTAATCACAGATGAATCAGACAGTTTGAATTACTCAGTTATTTCATCAAAGGCAGATGACTCGCGGATGAAACAATGAAAATTGGAAGGTGAAAGTCATTGTCTTTGCTGCAGAATTTAGTCTTTTAATGAATTTAGTCTTTTAAGAGTATCCAGGATTGCTTTAAAAATGTATTTGACAGATACGTTAATCAAACCACCAAATAAGGGAGACAAGCTGAAAATGGCACTGAGACTGGGCGTTCCCAGAAGTCCCCATTAGCTTGGTAATTAAACTCAGGTGCTTTCTTTTCTCTGCATCCAGTGCTGGAAGGGACTGACCTAACTCCCATCTGCCATCAGGTGGTTTGTGAAGTGCACGAGCAGCCTCCATTCTTCCTGGAGGAAGAAGGATATGTGATTAACCCAGTGACCTGGTGGTGGTGGGGAGAGACTCAGAAGAGTGCACAGAGGAAAGGTGGAAGAATCTCCTTGGGGTCAGAGTGGAGCGGTTCACGTTGCTGGGAAAAGTTGGTTTCTCACATTACAGGGATTCTTCTGTCCATTTGTGCAATGCACATTCCAAAACTCCTGTTAAGTGCTCAGCTATATTTTAGAAAAAAATATTGATAATAAGGTAGGGAATGAGGGGTGAGGGGGGAAACAGGTGGAGAAGAATGGAGGGTCAGACTTAAAGGGCAGAGAGAAAAGGAGAGAGAATGACACATATATTTCCATTAATATGAAAACACATGTACTTCAGATGGCTTGAGGCACAAGTGACATTTATCTTTAATGGGGAGCGTATTTTGAATAAAACCCAAAGAACATCATCTCTCATCCTTCCTCCTGACAGGCCTTCACAATGTGTATCAGGGCCTCGGTGACTCATGTGGGGGTTGGAGGTGAGACCTAAGTCAAGAGGTAGCAGTTTATTTGGGCTGTGGAACACAGGGCTTGGGTATGGCTGCGCCTCATGCGTAGTCATGGCATGGCATGGCATGGGCTAGAGAAACCAAAATGGCACCACACACCAAAGGTGTCCATGGGGGACTGCTTCCTCCATGAAAAACCCATCTGCGTTAAGAGTGTGGCCATTGCTGGTGGCTTGTTTTTACCCTAAAGGAAGCTGATACAAAGGAAGTCAGAGGGAGAACAGGGACTTGACTTAACCCGTGAGAGGCTGTGAAAACAGTATATCTAGTGTGATCGGAAAATAGGGTAGAAGTTTAATTTTTTAAAAATTATTAGAGTAAAAGGCATATTGTTATTCATGACCCCAAAATACTCCACCTTGCTTCCAACACTTTTATCCCATCACTCTGGCCACTCTTTGAAGCGGATCTGGAAGTTCTCATTCATGAGTGCCTTTAGTTGCACTGCTATGGCTGTCATGATGTTCCAAATTGATTGAAAATGTTTACCTTTCATGGTCATTCTGACTTTGAGGAAGCATCAGAGGTCTCCTGGCGCTACATCTGGTGAATAAGGTGGATGAGGACACCCAATAATGTTTTTACAAGCCTGTCTTTCCATTGGATGGCACTTGACAGCAGCATTCACTATATTTTTGGTTTTATCTTCTAAGACATTCGTGAAAGAGAACTTCAAGAACTGCTTCAGAAAGTGGCAAAAATGAAGGGATAAGTATGTTTGAAGTGGGGAGATGTGTTTTAAGGAGATTAATGGCAATGTGTCTTTCAGTATAATAAATTTTAAATTAAAAATTTGACTGCATAATTTGATTGCCCTCATATTTTTTTTTTGCTTAAATTATTTTATTGGTACATTTTAGGTATACAATACATTTACTTTTGTCTTTGGGTGCTTGTACCTGTACATGATGTATCTTAGTTCTTATTTTTTCCCCATTACCTGTATGCTCTTAACCCCTCTGCCCTTCCCTATTTACATACTTTGTTTCCATTTTTTTTTCTTTTCTCATAATTTTTCCTTTCCATTCTTTCCTTTCCCCATCTCCTCCAACCACCCCTACCCCTTTGGACCTTTTCCTATTTCAAAGTATCAATTATTAGTTATTAATCCTTTCAGTCCTTATTTACACTCTCAGTTTCTCACACTAGAGAAACTATTCAGTATTTACACATGTGTGTCTTATTTATTTCACTTAAGAGTATGGCCTCAATATGCATCCATTTAGCTATAAATGACTCTAGTTTCTCGTTCGTTATGGCTGAGTAGTACTCCATTTTATAAAAAAAACACATGTTCTTTATCCAGTTTCCAGTTTATAGGCACTTGGGCTGTTTCCAAGCTTTAGCTATTACAAACTGTGTTGCTATGAACATGGGTGCACATATATCACTGTGGTATGATTCTTTTAATTCTTTTGGGAAAATACCCAGCAGGGGAATAGCTGGGTTAAATGGGACCTCCAGCCCTAGTTCTCTGGGGCATCTCCATACTGATTTCCACAGTGGTTGCACCAGTCTGCACTCCCACCAACAATGGAGAAGGGTTCCTTTCTCTCCACACTCCCACCAGCATTTGTTACTGGTTGATTTCTTGATAGCAGCCACTCTTTCTGGGGTGAGGTGGAATCTCAGTGTTGTTTTCATCTGCATCTCTCGAATGACCAGTGATGTTGAACATTTTTTCATGTGTTTATTTGCTGCTTTTACTTCTTTGTCTGAGAAATGTCTGTTCATTTCAGATGCCCATTTTTGAATTGGGTCTTTGAATTTGGGAGGTCTGATTTTTTTCAGTTCTTTATATATTCTAGATAGTAGACCTTTGTCTGAGTTACAGCTGCTAAAATTTTTTCCCACATTGTAGGTTGTCTCTTAGCTCTGTTGGTGGTTTCTCTTGCAGTGCAGAAGCTTTTTAATAAGATGAAATCCCAGTTGTTGATTCTTTATGCTAGTTCCCGTGCTACTGAGGTTTTGTTCATAAAGTCTTTTCCTATGCCAATATCTTCAAGAGTTCTACCTAACTTATCAACCCCCTCATGTATTGTTTCTGGTCCATTCTCTCCCTCCAGGACTCAGAGCTTCCTGAAAGCTGATTCTTAACTCTAGTTTCTCCCCAGTCAAAAGCTTTATGCACTGTTTCTTACTTCCTGGTCATCTGATGAATACAACTGCTCTGGCATAAGAATTCTTACCAAGGGCCTCATCTGTTATTATCATGATAGGAATGAACTAAGACATCAACAGAGCCTGCTGGGATGCAGTCCCCTTGATGAGGGAGGGCTTGGATGGAGAAAGTTCAACCACTGTCACAGGCAGGCAGGAATAATAGTGGTGGGAGGCACTGGCCTTGAGTGAGTGCACCATCTCATGGGGAGCAAAAAAACTCCCTAATTAAGATAAAATATTTTATCAAGTTATTTTAAGGAATAAAAATTAATCCAAAAATCTATGATGAACAAACATTCAAGTTTTAAATACAGAACTCTTGAATCGGATCATGAGTAGGCTGAGGAGAGTGAGGTCCTCAGTCCAGATTATACAAGTGCTTGGTGCATCTGGGTTTTGTTTAAAACTTCGATAATTGTTCTTGTAGAGTTGGGGCTAGTGAGGCTATGACAGGTCAGTGTCTGCTTCTCCAGCTCTAGCCCCAGCCCCCTGCTGCAGCCCAGTGAGATGCTCTTCCTGAATTAACAATGCACTGTACAATAAATTCCCTGGTTGAGTGGGGTTGTTTCCAGTGACCAATAATGCTCAAATAAGACAGAAAAAAAAATGCTCATTTGTGTCCTTTCCAACTTCACAGAGCCCTGTCAGAGAATTGAAAAATCTTTTCTTCTTGATTCAGTCTTCGGTTTCAAGTTGTAAAGAGAAATTTTATAGCAAGAGGAAAGGATTTTCTTTTTTAAAAAATATATTACCTCAATTACCATCAATATAATTTAGTGGTTTTCATTTTTGCATGTTCCTTATAAGAGCAGATCATAGTCTTTCATAGTCACGATCATAGGGAACATGTAATTTTGTAATCTTTTTTTTGGGTGAACTTTGCATACTCCAAATCTTCCATGTTGTTACACATCGATGTCTGTAGGCCACTCTATTGAGTTTTTGTTCCATATTTTACTTATTAATCTTTTATTGTTAGTGTTATAAATTTTCTCCAAATTTCCCATATAATAGATAATGTGAAAATGAATATTGTCATCACCATAGTTTTTATTTTTCCCACTTTTCCTTAAATTAGGGTTCCAAAGGTCTGATTTCTGAGTCAAAGTCTATTGCTGTGCTTCTTAACGTATAATTTTTATTGCCATATAAATTTTCAACAGGATTTGAAATTTATAGTGCAAATAACAGAATTTGAACCAAAAGAATTTTGATCATAAACTACCTTACTTCAAATTTAAATGGAAGTGGGGAAAGTATGAATCTTTTAAATTTGATTTACTTATGATATTGTTCAGCTTCAAAATTAAACTATTGATGGATATTTTTGTTTTTCATTAGCCAGAGAGCCTTACAGATACACGAACTTCCTTCTCTCTCCTCAGGTCATTCTGCAAGTCAGAGGAACATCATATTTTATGATTTTCCAAGAAACTAGTTTTGACTTCCTTGGTGATGAACAAATAGTCCTATGATTTGCAAATTCAAATTGGAATTCTCTCTATATAGCAGATACTTAATACCCAAATATTAATTTAAAAATCAGCATTAGTATCATACCTCAAGAAAGAATTAAAATATTCTATTCCAATCATGAACATATGCTGCTGTCCAACTTCCCCTATACTCCTCAGTAATTAAGAATATGCAAATGAAAATTTCAAGGCATATCTCGCACTTCTGTGGTTTATTTTTATTGAGGCACTTTAAGACCATTCTTAAACAAATAATAAATACAAAAGAAATTCTCAAGGTCCCAAAGAGCTCCATTTTCCCAAATCCAATCAATGACCGAGTAAATAAATATTGCTCATACATGGGTCCTTCTATCAACATTTTCCCTAAAACCCACATTTTGACACATGAAACTCCATTTCAATGTAGATGAACAAAATGGAAGTAGAAAGGCAAAATATAACCATGGAAGATTGAGTCTCTCAAAAGCACATGTTGTTCTGGCTACATGGAATGACAGAAATGCTTTTGACAAAGTGTTGAAAACCCAAATGCCTTCCAAAAGGAGGATCTTCTGGGGGTAGACACACAAGGAGAAGACAAGTGAAAAAAGAGGCTTGGCACATCACAATGATGACACTCAGCCAAAGAGTCTAAGGAAAAGCTCACTCCTAAAAACAGAAACAGTTTCAGGTAACAGGTAATATTGGAGATAAACTGCCTCGAGGTCAGTGAATGCCTCCAGGTGAAGAATTGAAGCTTCCGTACCTTGTCCAGTGTCACATGGATGGATTGTTCCAATACCAGGCATGCAATCCAGCTTTTTGGGACAGAACTCACCATCAGTTCATCTCACTTCCAGATCATGGAACAGTAGTGTGGTCTTCCTGGTGACAGGTTTCCAATCCTATCCCTCTTTTTCCTGTGGTACTCAGGTCTATGCCCTGGGAAGCAAGTAGAGGAGTCTCCATGTTAGCTAGTACCGTAGCCTGTGGGCAACTAATACTGGCTGACCTGGTAAGATCACTCCCAAGTTCTCTTCCTCTGTCCTCTCAGGGTGGGACCCTGTAGTTCACCAAGTTAGTCACTGTTTTTCTTAGCTTGCATTCTCCAGAAATTATTTCATGGACTCCACAAAATCTATGAATTTATTCTTTTTGAGTTGGGTTTGTCTACTGGTCCCTTCCAAAGGAGTTGAATCATAGTTCCAAACAGGCAGTTGTCCACAGTAGACATGATTGAGCATCATTTCTGTGCCCTGTATTATGATACATATAGAGTCTTGGCAAGAAACAGAATTCAGTCAGGGCTTTGAATGAAGAAGCTTTCAAGAAGAAAGTACCTGCAGAGGAATGGACAGTGTTAAGAGACCAAACAAAGGATGTTAAGGCACACCGAAGCCAGTAACAATGGGAAGTTGTTGCCATTGCTCAAGTAGAAAATGGAAAAAATAGTGTTATAGAATCTAATGTGAACTGGAGCCCTGTGATCAGAGAGGCCTGATGAAGATGTAACCGTAGAGGATGCTCTAGTGCCAGAGATGCTGCACTGAAGCAAGGAGGGCCAACAGAAAGGAGTAATACCCTTCCCTCTCTCTTACCACTTTCCGTGACCTATGGGCTTCCCATTGACCAAACCCAAAGGAAGCTGGCCAACAAAGGAGCCGGGATGTGGTTTGTGACTGCTGGCCTCCCTGGGGCACAGAGCAAAGCAGAGCAGAGAATGGAATTGGGGAATGAAAAGGAAAATATCAGCAAGTATCTCTCTGTATGTCTTCTTATCTAATATTCAAAGCAGTCCCATTTTACACTCAAGGGACTCAAGCCAATTTGATGAGCTATTTTGAATTCTTTCTGAAATAAGATAGCCTATCAATCAATATATTTGCTCATGGTTACAAAGCCAGCATTCCACTGGGACATGAATATGTAGGTTTGTTCCCAAAGATGATAATAATCACTAACACCATATAGGTCAGGTAATATCAAGGCACTGTGCTAAGACATCCACAATCATTGGCTCATTTAATTCTTGCAATAGCATGAGGGATAAATGGTGTTGTTATCTTCATCTTCCCACTGGGAGTGGAGTTTTAGGGAATTTAAATGTAGTCAACACTTGGTGTCTGCAAGCATTTGGTTTTACGTACATCCACAGATAACAAAATCTGCAGATACTCAGGTCCCTTATGTAAAATATGTTGCATTTGAATGTAACCAGTGCACATCCTCCCACAAAATTTTAATTCATCTCTAAGTTACTTATAATATGTAATACAATGTTAAAGCTGTGTAAATAGTTCTTATACTGTATTGATTAGGTTACAGTGTACACATTCATACAGACACAGTTTTTCCTAGAATATTTTCAATCTGTGGTTGGTGAAATCCACCAACACAGAACCTGCATGTGCAGAGGTCCAACTATATATTGTGCACCAGCTTGTACCATGATAGATAGAATTCAATCAACTCCTGTCTGGATCCACTATCTCATGTGAGTGTCCAGTCTCTGACCTGGATCCAGTTTCCTCTGAGGATGCTGAGGTGGGAGTATCTGGTCCATCTTTGGGAGGCTACTGGAGGGTACTAACAGTTATGTGATGTTATCTCCTATAGAATAATAATAAGCACAAAGGATGCTTCCCCTAATCTGCAGAATGAGTCTGAAAGCAAGTGCTATTCCTATTTTGTACATGACAAAATTCAGGTTTGGACAGATTTGTGCCGTAAGCAAGCTCATATGGTATATGTTGCCAAAAGAATTTGTAGCCAGGACCATAGCACCTATCCACTAACTTTTAATCCACACATGACACTTTCTCATCCACTACAAATCAATTAAATTCTTGAAAAGAGACCAAGTAGCCACCATAGATGTGATATTTGGCTCATAATTCATCTATGCAGGAGGACTCGAAACCTCCCTCCTCTTTTTGTCTTCTGTTGGATAGGGTGGCTGGTAAAAGTCTATGGAAGAGTGATTGGGTGAATGAATAAATAGATTCTGACCCTGAGAAATCTGACCCTCATTCTCATTCTGACCCTGAGAAATCTGTGACTACAATTCTTTCTTGTGTCACTAAGACCATGGGACAGGTAGTTGCTTCTGCTTTACTGAAAATCAGGCATGTGGAAGATGAAAGCTCTGTGCTTTTAAATGTTTTCCTTGTGCTTTGGAAGTTGCCTCTATTATTGTTGAGAATGGAGAGGGCTGAAAAAGCCTGCAGTACGTATTTAATAGACATATTTATTTGGTGTCTGGACAGAGTCCTTTGAGGGTTTATAATCTGAGAAGTGGATGTTCAATCCGGCAAATTAGTGGGGCCATGCAACTTGTCCAAGGTCAAATAGCCAATTTGTGGCCTCTGAGAGGTGTAGTCCAGCTTCCCTTTGGGACAGATGACTGCCCCCTTTTGGCCATGAGGTTGTCCTCTTACATGAGCTTTGAGATTTAAGAGGGTATATAGAGCTGGGGCGGGGGGCCAATGGACACTTCACTGGGCAACTCTGAGTCTCCCCTGAGACTGTCCTGGGGGTATGGAAAAGGCGCTACTACCACAGCTATGTTTTGTGCATTTCTGGCACTTAAGAATCACCTGGGGATCTGGTAAAAATAAAGATGTGGATTAGCTTTGTCTGGGGAAGAACTGAGAGTCTTCAGTTGTAAAAGTTGGCAGGTGGTGCTGACATGGCTAGTCCATGAACTATTATGGTTCATCACTGAGTAGCAATCTTTGAGGATATGCATGTATTTGATTGGTATAGTGGTCTTATGATCAGGATAGTGATTTATCAGTGGCTTTACTTGGGAAAGGGCAATGTATATAAAAGCATTTGATGGTATGGAAGTCATTGTCATTAGTGCTGGAGACATCTTGGAGTCATCATTGTTACTACTACTCTTTGCTGAGGATGTAATCAAAAATATTTGCAAGCACAGAGAAATTCACTTAAGGAGGATTAGATTGAAAAGAAAATTTATTTTAAGATACAAACACGTGAGTTTTGATCAAAAATACAGTGAATGTTCAAATCAAACAATTACTACAGTAAAAGACACATTTCAATTAATCCCCCTGAAAATATGCCCCTTCCTTCATGAATATGGCTGGTTGTGCTGTTGTGGCTACCTTAGTGTCCAAATCAATTCAAAGTGTCCACCTCTCATGTTTATTTTATCTTTGAGGAGGAGTCAGAAGTTCCACATTGCCAGACCTTTGAATAAAGTGGATGAGGACATATTGTAATGTTTATATGAGCCTGAATTTCCATTGGATGCAACTTGGCAGCAGCGTCCCCTGTATTTTTTATCGTATCTTGGAAAGATACAAAAGAGAACTTTCAGAACCGCTTCAGAAAGTGCCAAGAACGATGGGATAAATGTGTCCAAACCAAAGGGCAGTATTTTGAGGGGGATTAATGGCAATGTACATTTTACTGTAATAATTTTTTCCCAAATTTAATCATTTACTGTATATTTTGATCATACCTCATTAGAACCTAATTATAGCCACATATGGGCTGGCCTTAGAAAAAGCAATTCTCTACCTTCTTTTCCTCCTGCATATCTTCTCATTCCAGCTCCCTCCTAGCGGTGGCTTTGGTAACTGAGTCTGTACAATCCAGAAGTACATCCACTCACACCTAACTGATGCACCTGTGAAGTTCCAATTCCAATTCTCAGATGCCCACTGATCTAGATTTAGTCTGCAGTTCAGCCTGAGAGGGACATAGGCAGTGTGATGTGTGCCAGAGCCTGCCAGGTCTGAGGGCGAGGGCAGAGGCATGATGGGTGTGTCGACTGTAGCAGGCTTTAGCACTCTTTTCCTTGTTGAATACATGAGACAGGAGTGGCTTGAAAATGTTCTAGCTAGTATAGCCATTCAGCAAGTGAACTGGGGTTTACACCCACATCTTTCTCATGTTCTAGTCCAGGAACTTCTTATCCTGCTAGTATCTTGTCATGACTTGTAGGAAAAGTCCTCTGTAACCTGTCCCCTCTCTATCTCCTTTAAAGAAATCTTTATTTTAACACTTCTCAGCAGAACTGCAGTTGAGAAGATGATAGTGGAACTGTTCTAACCTGCTATTTAATTGTCAATATGTTTACTGTCTGTGTGCCCCACTAGATTTCAAGTTCTCTGGGGAAGGGGTTGGACGTCTTGGTGACCCCAGGGTCTCCTGTGTGCCTGGCATGCAGTGACTGCTCATTATGTTGTCACTGGCTATATGGAAGCCTGGATAGAAGTGGCAACATCTTTCAGACTGTGGGATTGGTTTCTGGTCCCATGATCTTGACAGCTGACTAAGGAACAGGGTACTTGGCCACAGTTCAGGTTTTGTCCTTGGCTTGAGAATAAGCAAAAGAACAAGGCTTGTAAGTAGCTTTTGACGAAAAAGCTGGTTCACTAGTTAGCTTTTCTCTAGCTGGGACAAAATATCTGATGCCTTTGATTAAAAGAGCAGAGGTTTAGTTTTGGCTTACAATGTCAGAGGGTTAAGTCCATGGTTGGTTCATTCCAAAGCAGAAGTGCAAGGCAGAAGGGCCTGATAGAGGAAAGTTGTTCAACCCATGGTGGGCATAAAACAGAGAATGAGGAAGAAGGAGGGAACTCCTCCAGATCATACCCTCAAGTGACTCATCTTTGCCAACTAGGCTCAACTCTTAAAAGCACATTCACCTATAAACTCATCAGTGGATTATGAATGTAACACTTCCACGATCCAGTTGCCTTCCAAAAGCACCAAGTTTGAACACATGAGACTTTTGGGTGACATTTTGCATCTAAACCATAACAGATGGGAAGTGAGATCATGAGGAATGTGGTATGGAAATATATTGTCACTTGTCACATGCACCTGGTGGCAAAAAGCCGCTCATCAATAGACTCAGTCTGAATCTTTGCCATGTTGCTTTTCCTCTCCCAGCATCAGTGTTCCCATCTGTAATGGTGAAGTAATAACACTTGGTTGATAGAGATATTGCTGTGGTATTAACTAAGGTAAAGCCAAGCAAGGTTCCTGACATTCAGAGAGCTATTTTTATTATATTATCACTAAATTAAAAAATTGCATAACAGTAAAATTATTACCATGGCAATTCAGTATACTGTAGTGTAATGGAAAGGCCATGGCATTTGGAACCCAAGAACCTTGGCTACAAAAAACTGGATATTTCTTTTAAGTTTGCTGAACCCCATTTAAAAAATCAGTTCTTGCTACATGGTGACAGGAAGGATTAAATGAGATGATACATCGTAGTACATTGATTAAAAGTAAGACACTATTCCAGAGTAGGTTTTTCCTAACCTGTGATGGCTGGGAAGATGCTAGCTCAGGTAAGATTTAAGCAAAAAATGATGGAAGAATTGAAAGATTGTAATTCTTCTTCAACTCTATTACACCTTTTTTTTTTTAAAAGAAGTAGAGATTTTAAACAAAGCAAAGTAAAATTTAAGTTAACAGTGGCTTCAGTTTTCTTAGTGATTATCTTCCTAAGTGTAAATTCTGGTGCCTCCGGCAAAACATTATACTCTTTGTTAATTGTAACTTCAGTGTCTCCTGCAGGAACATTTCTTACCCACACCCCTGTAAAACAGTGTGTATGCCTGTGGCTGTCTCTACAGCCTTTGAAAATGCTGTAAAAGAGACCCACAAAAGGAAAATCGAGCACCTAGTGACATTTCCCCTCTCCCTTTTCACCTTTCAAATTTCATTGAGCATTAAAGGTTTTTATGAGTAACGAGGAAAGGCATTTTGCCACTTCAAGTTAAGGTGTGATTCGAATTACAGGATGGTACAGTCCATTTCCAAAGTGGTATTTAACAAGTTTCCATATACATA
>NW_004624768.1:6004228-6022071 GCF_000247695.1 Heterocephalus glaber
TACATTTAGGTAATTAGTGATAAAGAACACATCTGCTGTTGTGCTACTGAGTTTTGTTTTGTTTTTTTTTTGGTACCAGGGATCGAACTTGGGATGTTGTGCTTGCGAGGCAGGCACCAGAACCACTGAGCTAAATCCCCGGCCCTCCAGATATATTTTTTATAGGATATTTCTACTGATGCAGAGAGGAGGAAAAAGTGACAGGCTTAGAAACTCTCTGCCACTGCCCTTTTGCCCTGCCCTTGGCTGTGGTGCATCATGGGCCACTTTGTCCTTCAATCCTTTTTTCTTCATACTGGTTTGAATAACCTCAGTATGCTTTCCCCTGAATGAGCTGCAACCACTCACCTATATAAGCTGCCACCTTAAGAGACACATGTACAGGTGAAGGGGCTGGTGGGTAGTGAAAAGAGCCTGCTTCAGGGAGAGTACAGTGATTGTGTCCAACTTCTGCTGGGCCAATACTAAGAGCTTGGCATTGTACCATTTGCATCTAAGCATTGTCTTAACATTTGTTCTATATACAGCAAAAGGAAACCGCATGCAGATTGAATACAGACCAGTATCATTAATGGTTGCAAAGTTTTGCTTCATAATGCTGCAGATAGCTTTAAAAGAACAAATGAACAAACAAACAACCAGAATCACCTCCTTTTTTAGCAGAAGGGGTAAGTATTATTGACACAGAGATTAAATTAAAATATTCCACCAATGTAAGGAACATGAACAAATGAATACCTACAGGTCATGAATGAAAACTTGGCAGTGGCTCTTCTTTCCTTCTCAGAAGCAATGTCCTCTTGCCAAGGGCATAACTAGCACATTATCTGGTCAATAATTCAAAAGATTTTTTTTATGGGAGAGCTGATTTATCTTGTTTGTTTTTTTATTGTTTGTCAAATTAGCTGGATAATGACCAAATTGATACTTTTCCCTTCACAAGCAGACCCAACTTGAATGTAGAACAAATTAAAATGCTCTTCCCTGGCAATTAGAAATAGAAGCAGTTCTTACTCACGTACTGTAGAATTTGTGGTGATCTAGAGAACAGGGGCATCAGGGACATGGGGATGAGGAAACTCTCGTGTTCTTCTTTCATTTAGCATAAAACCATCTCCATACAGGCCAGATAGCTTCTTTGGTTCAATTCATATTGAAATGCCTTAAAGAATTAATAATAATAAAATCCTCCCAAAGTCTATTTACGCATATTTACAACTGAACTAAAGGACATGGGAGACAAATTATGTTTTAAACTCTCAAGAGAAACCTCTTCTCCTCTTAAAGTCAAGCAAATTTGAGTTGACTTAGATCATAAATTCAGGAATAAAAAGTTATAAATTGATCAGATGAAGGACATTCTCTCTTTTCAAGTGACATTTCCTTACTTTAATGGATTTGGCTATGGCAGGGAATCAGAGAAAAGCTGTCTTAACTAAATCTTTGACTGATTATGCATTTTTTTCCCTATTCATACAAGATAGATTCATCATCCCAATTTGTCAAGCTGGCGAAGTTCCAATTAATTATATCCGGCAAACCTCGGCTTGTGTTATGGCCATGTCAGGCCTAATCTAGTGCCTCATTTGCTGGCGGCTCGATGAAGAGGCATCAGAGGTGGCGTTCTTTGTGGTGCTTACTGTGATGAATGCCCCTGCAGCTTGGATGGTGGCAGAGGCAGAGCCCTGGATGCGTCGCCCCTCTAAGCCTGAGGACTCACTGCTCCTGTACTAATTTGAGGGCCCATCTGTATAGTGGATGTTGTTACAAAGTCTATCCTTCACAGCCAGGCTGAAGGCTTTGCCTGACATGTGGGCTGTTTAAACATTGACACACATCTAAACACATCTGTGTTCTGTCAGCTTTGTCCTTGCAAACACGGAAACTAAGAAGGAGACTTGTCCTCAAGCTGAGTTCTAGAGCCCTTAGCGGCCCCTGTGTGTTGTGAGGGAGACCCATGGGCACGAACTAGGCATACTCGAAGCATTTCTGATCATATCTCTGTGTTCTCACATTGCCATGGGGTTTGTAGGGAGTGCTGTGCTCTTTTGACTGTGGTGATTTTGTTTTTAGGCTTTTAACTTCTCAGGCAATGACCTGCAGGCCAGTATTATTCATTAATGAATGTGAGGTCCACTGGATGTTGATATACATTCCTACTGCATGCAGATTGCAGATACTAATGTTTGATTGAGTGACTCATCAGATGTTATGCCAAGTGCTACATTGGCATAGTATCTGTAGACCAATGGTTATTATCCCTGTGTAAGATGGGAAATTTAACTCAGAAACATTTAGTGACACACCCAGAGTTGTATACATTATAAGTTGGGGAGATTAGATTTTATCTCATTATAAAGTTGAACTCTTTCCAGGATCCCAAGGTATGTTTCTGAGGCACTATTTATTCCTTCTCCTGCTGTCCATACTCCTGACCCACACAGTACCTTCCATGTGATCAGGTTTGCAGAGCCCCATGATGCTATGCTGCTGCCAGAGCTGTTTTTCCACTGGGCCATGAGACTGTCCGGCACTGGATGTATTAGAGCTAAAGGTTGGACATGTTTTCAGATCTCCCTCCCATACCTCTCCATTACTGGCTTTGGATGAAATGTCACCCAAAGGACATGGAGTGTAAGTCCCATAGTGGCCCCTGGAGGACTGGATGGTGTGTCCTAGAAGAGTCGAGCAGTTGGCCACACACAGGACAAATTTTGACCCATGGCAAACAGGAGGTGGGAGGAAGTCACGCAGATAGAGACACTCCCTTTTTGTATTCATTGACTGCCCTGGGATGTGGCTACTTCTTGTTTCCTTTGGAGAAGAATCCCATGTGTTAAAAGAACACATTTGCTGAGCATTGGGCTGGGTCTCTGTGGCTCACTGTGGATCAGTGGCCAGCGAATCCACCGAGTCACACACTGTCTTGTGTTGCTTTGCATGCTAGTGTTGCACCTTTTGCAACTTAACCCCTCTCTAAAACGAAGTATGGATATCTTCATCCTTGTTGCTGGACCTGAAACATGGATACCAAAACACTAAAAGAAAAGTCGATCACATCTTACCTTTGCAACTTCTGCAGAAGAGATCCCGAAAAGGGTTATTATGTTTTGAGAAAAATTATATCAAAAGCAACTTTTAATTTAAATGAGACTTCAGTGCATTAATATTCAGCATTTACATTCCTTCCTGGTTCTTAAATATAATGTGTTTTACAATTATCAAAAACATATGCTGCTTTTCAGCAGCATTTTATATACGACTAGCTCAACAGAAGGTGCCAGCATTCCAATATGTTTTGCTTAGTTAGGGCTTTAACCATCGTGATGAAAGAATTCAAGTGCAGCAGTGTCATCTTTCGGATGTAGGTAGAGATGTTGCTGAAGGTTCACTCCTGAACCAAGAAAGAAGAAGGGGGTTATTTATTCTTTCTTTCATTTGAATTAGTATTATGATAGTTCTATTATGGAGAGTGCTTTTTCACAAGTCTTAGTAAGAGCTACGTGGTTGAATCAATCTTAGATCTTGTTTTCAAGGAACTTTTAGTCTAATAAAATATTTTCTTTAAAAGGATGGAGGTGGGATTCTCCATTTTAAAAGAGTTGGTAATAATTATCTTCTGCTGTACTTGTGGAACGCTATTGATAGCTAACATACCTGTTGGCAAAGATGCATTATTCTAAGCCTCCTACACCTGGTGTATCTCACCTCTCCAGTGTGGCCCACCTGCTAATGCAGTGATGCTTTCAAGGCAAAGGATCCCAACACTTTTCACTTGCACTATGGCCAATGTCTTATCTGAATTCTCAGAAGCCGTGCATCACCTGTTGTTAAATATTTGGAATGTCTTTCCTGAATGAAGTGATGCTGTGCCTATTGTGTTCAGATAATCTGCATCTGTGATGGTTAATTTTGTGTCATTGTTGACTAGTCTAGAGTATGCTCAGAAAGGGTAAAACATTTCTGAATATGTCTGGGGAGTAAATCACACTTGAATGGGTAGATGAAGAAAAGAACCACACTCCCCATGGCTGGTGGGTACCATCCAGCCCACTGAGAGTCTGAATAGATGAGACCTATAGAGGAAAGGTGAATTCACTCTTTCTGCTGAGCAGGAGTGGGTCATCCATCTCCTCCACTGTTAGACCAGTGGTACTTCTGGTTTTGGGGCCTTTGGACTTAGACTAGAACTTACACTATTAACTCCATACTTTTCAGTTCAGAGTGGAACTACACCATTGGCTTTCTTGGGACTCCAGATTGTGGATGATAGATCATAGCACTTCTTAGACTCTGTAATTGCATAAGCCAATCATCATAATAATATTCTCTATATGTCCTACTGGTTCTGTTTGTCTGGAGAACCACGACTAACACAACATCCTTACTGTTATAATCTCCATTTAGAATTGTGGGTCTGTTTTGGTCTTCTTGCAGTTCTTCAGTTTTTGCTTCATGTGTCTGGAGATTCTGTTATTAGGTGTATATTCATTTAGAACTGTTAGATCTTCCCGAGGAATGGAATCATTTATCATGCAATTCCCTCTTTTTAAAATCTCAGCAATACTCTTTATCTCAAAGTTTATTTCCTCTTATGTTCATATAGTCACATCTGTTTGGTTATGTGCAGTTTGTATGAGATGTGTTGTAATATCCCATTTTCTTTACCTCTGTATGTGGCTTTATATTTGAAATTCTTCTCTAGGAGATAGCCCATAGGTACGTTTTAGGATTTTTAAAACGTAGTCAGAAAATCTCTGCCTGATAGGAATTGTTAGTCTATTTACATTTCATATAATTTTTCACACAGTCGTGCTTATTTTGCTATTTATTTTTTAATTGTGCATCTATTTTTCATTCTTTTTCAAGTTATAAAATATTTTTTAATGTTTCATTTTAATATTGTATTGGATTTTAGCTATACCTCTTCTTCATTTCTTTTGTTTTTTGGATTATTATATGTGACATTACCACAACTTATTCAATATTATTATTGTACTGTTTAGTTTAAAATAGAAGACCTTTGAAATAGTATGATTTATTTATCTTTCTCCCTTTTTGTGCTACTGTTATCAAATATTCTTACATCTATAAGCATTATGAATATATTTTATACATATATATAGGGATACACACAGACACATGCTTGCTTTAAACAATGAGTTGGCTTTTAAAGAAATTAACCAGAAAAGAAAACTAATTGTTGCTATTTGCCCCCACTTACCTTATATATTGCTCTTCATTTTTTCCCGTGGCTCTAAATTTCCACCTAGTCTCATTTTACCTTGGCCTAAAGACCTTCCCTGGGCATTTGTTATGATGTAACTTTCTATATATGCAGATTTTACTGCTTTCCCCTTTCTCCACTGCCTTCAAATAGAAGTAAATTGTGAATTGTGGATTAAAAATAGAACAGATGAATTTATATCTCAGGTGAGGAGGCATTTTCAGGGGCTCATCTTTCTCACCATGATCATGTAAACGAGATCCCAAAATCAGGAGCCTGTGGACTTCTGCCTGAAGATGTATCACACTGACTTGCACAGGGCTTCACATATTTTAAATGTATTTTTGGATCTGGAAGATATCAAATGAAATTTTAGATTTCTGTGTTCTTTAAAAAAATTAGAAACCCTGTAAATTTGAGGCCTTGAATTCCATGATCCCATTTGGTTGGGCACCATTGGTCAGAAGTAAATAGCACCTCCACCCATGGATAAGAATCCCACTGGCAAGTTTCAAGTTTCTCCTCCTGATTTACTCATCAACATTGTCTTTTTGGGTTCCAACATTAAGAAGGAGGAACTAGAAGTTTATCCTGGTGTGAAGTGGAAAGTGAGTGGAGGTAATATACACATTTGCAAATAGATGTGATGTATCTTAGTACATTTCTTCTTTATTGGGACAAAATGTTATTTAAAGGAGGAGAGGTCTACTTTGGCTCATAGTTTTGAGAGAATGCTGTCCATATAGTCAGCTGGCTCCAAGCAGGAAGAACATGGTAGAAGAGTTTGGTGGTGGAAAGCTGCTCACATCATGGTGGCCAGGAAGCAGAGTGCAAGGGGAGGAAGTAGGGAGGGAAATATACCCTTTCAGATCATGCCACCAAATGACCCACCTCTTCTGACCATATCCCTCTTCCGAACAGCACATTTGGCTCTGATTAGTATAGTGCCCTTGTGAGCCAATTACCTTGCAAAGACCACACCTCTGAACACATGATCCTTTTGGGGAGCATTCTAGATTTAAACCATAGATGTAAGGTTAGATGTGAAGTTTGGAATATCCTATACTGGTGCCTCTGTAAAGCCAAATTAAATTACCTTTGAGGAGAATGTAAATATGGACAATTCTGTCATAGTGAAAGAATCTCTTTAATTCTTAGATGATTTTAAGACTAAATAAATGGCATTGAAGTTTCTTGGACTACATAAATTTAGGCCCATTGGATAAGTGACTTCTAGCTCCAAATCCTATCAGAAGCCACGTTTTCTGAATGTGTTTCCCACCCTTGACACTGAACCTTCACCATAAAAGAGTGGCAAAAGTCCATTTTTTACCAGAAGTTGAAAGGCTGTAGCTTGTCCTAAAAAGATACACATGAAATGTAAATTAATCGTTCTCTGAATTTGGTCAGACATTCTGGGAAATATTTTTGTCTTTATCTTGGACTCAATCTGTTTTTGATTATTACGTTGAATTTTGGTGACTCCAGAGTGATTTGACTCCAACACTTTGCCTCTGGTAGCTGGATTTCATGGCTCCATTCATGGGCAACAGTGTGGTATGGAGGGGATGTGTAGATTAGGAAACATAATTAACACACAATAATTTGTAGCTTCATTTTATGTATATATAAAGGAGATTGTATCCCAAATGAGTAACATGCTGGTTGTAGTTAATAGTGAAGGGTAGAATTCATGATCTAGAGTGTGATCTTTGCAAGAAGAATCCACGAAGAAACCATGAAGAAACGTTTAAGTTCTGCTGGGATGCCACATAGCAGTCTATCAATGGTAACAGAGACAAATACTCTTTGGTTCATTTTATCCATCTTGGAGCTTCATTGGGGAAAAATAAACTCCCTCTGATGATAGAAAATTTAAAAAGACAAGAGGAATGGGATCTCTGCCCCAAATCCATCCTTTTAGATTAATGCTCACTAATGGATATTAAAACATGGTAGATTAATGAAAGCCCAATAGACCATGCAGCTGAAAAAACACACTTTCTTTTGACAGCCAGGCAATCAAGATTTGCCCAGGGATTAAAGAGCTATTCAGATTAAATTACCCTCTCCATTAGGATGTGCTTCCTTGGTATTTTGGGAGCTGGAGGAAGGGGCAGAGAAGTCATGAGCACCAGAGGTCACTTGCTCAAACTGTTCTTTTGGCCGTAAAAGTGAGGGATACATGTAGATGTTATATGCTGGCAGGTTAGCCACATGCAGGTCAACAGGAGACAGGAATAAGGGATGCTGGAATTTGGGACAAGCAGGTGTTGGAAATTATGAGAGCATAACTGGGGAGAAATGAAGGCCATTCCAGGAGTCTGTCAGCTGGTCAGCACACCAGTGAAGCGATTTTCATCATTGAATCCTTTTTTTGTTGCTCTGTGGTGGGTTTGTGCTGTATGAATTTAGCTAATATGGAACTACATTTCCCAGAATTCACTTGATTTCCCCATTTCAGGTTTGTGTTGGCCATTGGAGAAATCTGTGTGAGGTTCGGAAAGGTGGAAGTAAGCAGCTGCTGATTTTGTGTTCCTAAGGTTAGGGTAGATGGGATGCGTCGACTACTATGGTGACAATGGTGTCTCTGGGTGCTGGCTCACCTTACTGGCACAGAAGTCTTAGGCTTCCATAGGTTTTTTCCTGGTGCTGCTCAATGGCAGAGGATGTTAGCTCTTTCTTATCAACTATGTATTTTAGGTTAGAGGTGTTGAAAGACAGGTGTTGCGCTCAGGTTGTATTTGTATATTCTAGCTTATGCCTGTAGGATAGGGTTCCATTCATCATCGTCTCACCCTTTCCTTTCCAACTTCCCACCCAGGTGGTCAATAGTAGTGATTGCCATCAGGGTACTTGATACAGAGGTAATAACTTTTTGTTCATTCTCCTCCCACTTCAGGTCTAATCTCAGAAATACATTTCTTATTCTTAGTCACTCAGAGTGGTTCTGCTTCTTGGATCAAATCTCAAAGTCAGGCTGATATGCTTATTATGTAGTATTATATGGTAGATGGACACTTGGGAATATTATTACCCTTACTGTTGGAGGTCTTTGTCCTCATAAGTGTTTGCCTACCTTTAGTTTCAAGATCCAGAAAAATCTAAGTTAAACCAAATACAGTAATGGAGATTGCCAAAATGGAAAGTTTCCTATAGATTTAGTCTGGAAAAATGGAAAACAATCTGCCTATTTTATCTCTCCAGTTATTACTTTTGTCATATATCCTTGGCAGTAAATATAATCGCTGCCCTTTTATTATCAAAACACTTGAAAGTTGGGGGGTGTTCATCCTTATTTTGTCTTCTGCTTTTAATGGTTAATGAGGAAAGTATTTCTTAATCTAGACAAACAAGGATCATTTTCACAGTTTTATGGAGAATCAACTATAAATCCTTGATTGGAAACTTCTGAGTGCAAAGCTTGAAGTTATTTATTTCAGTTGTTAATTGACAAAAATTCTATATACTTGTTGTGTATGATGTAATATTTAAAATACATATGCATTGTGAAAAGACTCCATTGAGCTAGTTAATGTATCTATTAACTTACGTATAATTTTTGTAGTGACAAACTTAATACCTACTCTCTTAATGTTTTTCTAAATATAATAGATTGTTATTATCTATGGTCGCCATGCTGTACAATGAGTCTCTAGGATTTATTTTCCTATCTAACTGCTTTTTGATCTTTTGCCCAATATCGCCCCAAACCCTAACCCCCAGCATTTGTTAACTCTCTACTTTTGTGAGTACGACATTTTTAGGTTCCACAGATAAACAAGATCATGCAGTATTCATCTTTATGTATCTAGCTTATTTTATGTAATATAAATTTCTCCAGGTTCCTTCATGTTGTTGAAAATACCAAGGTTTTTAAAAAATCTAATTCTCTACTGAGAAACACTTAAATTGATTCTATCTTTTAGCTATTGTGTATAATATTTCAAGGAACATGGAGTACAAGTGTCTTTTTTATATACTGACTAAATTTCCTTTGGATATATACCCAATAGTGAGATTGCCAGGTCAGAAGGTAGTTCTATTTTTCACTTTTTGAGAAACTTCCATATTGGTTTCCATAATGGTTGTACTAATTTATGTTCCTATCAACAGTATGCAAAATTTTTTTCTCCATATACTTATCAACACTTATCTTTCGTCCTTTTGATAATAGCAATTCGAACATATGTGAAATGATACCTCATTGTGTTTTTTTTTTCATTTCTCTGATGATCAGTGATATTGACTATTTTTTCATAAAACTGTTGGACATTTGTATGTCTTCTTTTGAAAAAACCTCTGTCCATGTAATTTGCCCATTTTTAAATCAGCTTATTTATTTTCATGCTATTGAGTTATTGATTACATTATATACTTTGGCTATTAACCTCTTAGATGTATGGTTTGCAACTATTTTCTCTTATTCTGTAAGTTGTCTCTTAACTGTGTTGATTGCTTTCTTTTCTGTGCAGAAGCTTTTTAGTTTGATGCAATCCAACTTGTCTATTTTTCTTTGGTTGCCTGTGCATTGGTGTTATATCAAAAAAATCATTGCCAGGCCAACGCTAGGGAGCTCAACCCCTATATTTTCTTCTGGTATATTTATGCTTCAGGTCTTATGTTTAAATCTTTAAATCATTTTGTGTTGAATTTTCTCTATGATGTGAGCTAAGGATGTAATTTTATTTCTTTTAATGTGGATATTTAGTTGTTCCAACTCCATTTATTAAACAGACTGCCATTTCGTATTCTTGTAAATTTGTCAAAAATCAGTTGATCCTGGGTTATTTATCATGGGCTTATTTATAGGATCTTTATTCTGTTAAATTGGTCTATATATCTGTTTTTATGTCTACACTGTGCTGTTTTTATTATTATAATTTTGTAGTATATTTTGAGGTTGATTTTGCTCAAAATTACTTTGAGTATTCAGGGTCTTTTATAATTCCACATAAATTTTAGTGTTATTTTTATGTTTATGTGAAAAAATGTCACTGGAATTTTGTTAGGGATTGTATTGATTCTGTAGAGTATTTTTATAGTATGATCATTTTATAATATTAATTCTTCCAGTCCATGAATGTAGGATATCTTTCCATCTATCTGTGGCCATCTTGAAGTTATTTTTAGAAAAATGTTTTCTTTTTAACAATTTTATTAGTAGAAAAGTTTTTTTTGAATTGTGAGACTGAGAACCACTTGTTTATTGCATCAGAGATCTTTTGGTCAACAAAAGGAACTGGCATTTGTTGAGTAATTGTTATGTACTCAGGGCCTCATGTGTATTATCTACCTTATGTCCTTTAATCCTCAAATTATGCAATAAAATTATTGTTATTATTCATACTTTATAGGTGGTAATATGGAGCCTTGAAAAGATTAAATAATTTGACTGGGCTTATTGGTTTATTTCACACATTTAAATATCTATATGCCATCAGTAGTTCTAATCAAATTCTGGTCAGAGATGAAGATATGCTCACATAGTCTCATTGAGCTAGATGAAAGCCTCTCGTTAATTTACATAATAAGAGTTAACTGGAATGAAAAGTTTGCAGCATTGAGACATTCCACAATAAGTTGGCTATGTAATAAACTTTTCAAATATTATATCATTAGTGTGTTCTTTTCAGTCCAAATTCAACTCAATTTCTTTTGCTCCTACTGTTGTCACACTTACTATCACCCCTAGAAGTACTTATCAAGTCTTCCTGTGAGAATGTTAGACATACCTATGTGATAAGAAACATTTAAAATGAGAGATACAGTTTAGTGGAAGGAGAAATAACTGAGAATCAGAGAACCAAGTTCTTATTCCAGCTTTCCAACTTAGCCAGTTCTTGTGCTGGAAAGTCCCCCAAGTGAGAACAAGGGTGCCTCTTCCTTCTTATTTCAAAAGATTAATAAGAATAACCTTAGCACTCAGTGAACATGACAACATACTGGATAACAAAAAATTAAATGTTTACTTCTCTACAACCCTGGTGGCTCCAGTTTCTTGAAAGGACAGTGGTTTTCATACCCTGTGTCCCAAACATGTTTTCAGATGATATCATAGTGGTGAAGGGCTTAAGCCTTACCACTAGAAGAGGTCTATTTTTCATAATATGATTTTTCCATTGGAGTAAAAAATATGTTTTATTAGAAATAAAAAACAAGAATAAATTTTGTTACTAAGGTTTGCAAGCCACCAGTGTTGAGTAAGGTTCTTAATGAGACTTTGTTTAGAAAAAAACATGAATTGAACAGGGAGATGTCTGCCATGTACACAAGTTGAATCTGGAGTAGAAGGCAAGTCTAGGTATTTATTAGGGGTCGGGTAAGGGAAAATAGTCCAGGAGTTCTAAATGCAATTCTGATTTTGTGTCTTTGGCAGGTGGTTGTGAATAAATTTGAAAGTTCTTATCTGACTTTAGGAGGTGGGGCTAGGAGGGGCTTAGGTAACTAGTAATTGAAACGCAAGTGTTATAGGTCCTAGACATAACAATGAATTGGAAGACAAGGAGACATGATCTAGTACAGCAATTGCACCCATATGTGATAATTATCAAGTCATTTCCTCATGAAAGTACTCATTTGTGCATTCACATACACTTATTAAGAGTCTTTATTGTGTAGGTACTGAGGTCAAAGTAATAATGGCTTAGATGTCTAATAAGGTTATAATATTTTATGCTCAGTTGCTGCTGTTTAGAGAGAGGTTCAGATGGGTGGGAAGAATAGAGAGTGGTCTAGAAGCTGGGAGAGAAGGGTGAAGAGAGTGTGAAGTTGGAACAGCAACTGGAGCCTGAGTTTTCCTCTTCTAGCACTTGATTTCTTCTTCTCTCTACAGCTGTCAAGAGGATGACAGTGATTTTGGCAAGCTCTCTTGACTGAGAGCACATACTGACTTCATGTGGCTTCATACTTCACTTTGAGCGATTCTAGCAGCCTATGGAAGCCATCAGCAGAATCCAAGTATTCTGCAGAGATGATCTCTTTTCAGAGGAGAGAAATGGGAACCCATTCACCTGGTTTCTGGTTTTACCAACATGGAGTATCAGAAGTGGCCAGCTGACTTGTGGACAGTCACTTTGGACAGAAATCACAAAGAGAGCAGACTTGGAGAGATTTTTTTTTATGAGGACACAGGCCATCCATAGATATAAAAAGGAGAAACAAGTCTTGTTAGTTATGGAGAAGGTGAAAGGCTTAGAAACTGATTAGCGTAGCAGTGTGGTCAGATGGAAATGAAAGCTCCGAAGCATAATCGTTAATTGGGTGCTTACCTACTAATTTGAGCTTGGATGTCAGCAGTACTGCACTTCATTTCAAACCCGGGGTCAGACTTTAATGCTACATCATAAATTACGTAAAGGCACAACACTAACAATTAGATAATTATGGAGACCCATGCTGTTGCAATTTAAGTGGGTAAGTTCAGGGCAAACATGACAGGAATACTGCTTAACCCTTACACTGCTGGCAGGATTTTTTTTTCCAGAGAGACAACTGAGTCCATAATATGATGTTTGTTGGCTGGTTTTCAAAGCCTATGGATTAAATAATTTCTTTCCAATAGCTGGATTCGTCAGATGGTCTAAGCAGACTCAGAAGAAATATTAGAGAAATATTAATTATATTTTTAGGAAAAAAATCCAGCCTTTAAATCCATACCAGCTAAAGCACCTGGGGGTGGGCTGGGTTCCAGCTAAATTTTAAGCTAAAGCTTAAAAATCAAAGCTAATTTTCACAATTATGAGATGTTTTGCAGATGGAATATGTGATTGTTCAATCCCAGTTCTCCCACATTAACATATGAATCAAAATAGAAGATTCAGGTCAATATTTTGTTCTCCTTGCATGCTTGGAGCCAAACTAGTGGCTGATTCAATAGAAGAGAGTGTTTTCTTGATCAGTGTGGGTAGTCAGGGCTTTGCTTATGTTCCCGTGACATGCTTCATTCACTTACTTGCTCATTGACTTGTTTACTAACATATCCCGAGCACCTTTGTATGCTTAGCTTGGGGAATACAGGCATCATTAGACAGTCACTTAAACATCCTTCTGATTTCCTGATGGAGAGAAAAGACCCGAGGAGGTTCAGCTCATGTGCCTGTAGTGTGGGTTCTGCTTCTGGGAGTTTCGTCTTCGCTGTCAGACTGTGAGCTTGAGAAAGGCCTGCAGCCACCCCTCTGTCTCCGTTCGCACAGATTCAGCACAGGGGAAAGTCCCCCTGAAGACACAGCCAAGTCTAAAAGTCTGCTGGGAGGAAGAAATAATTTTTATATTGGAAAAGAGAAAGAAAATGATGGATAGTTTAACCAGTATTTAGGGTTTGGAAGTTTGTATTGCTTGACAGATGAAGTTACATTTTAACATGAGCAAAAATAATATTGCAAAACTGAATCCTGGCATGTAAATACTTGTCTGTTACAAATAGATCAGCTTCATTTTTCTCCTCTTATTCCACACATGACACAATATGGGCAGATTGTAGAATCTACAGGGTATAAAATCAGATACCATGGAATTTAAGATTGTTGAATTCAATAAGAACTCATTTCCCATTTTTTAATGTGTAAGAGCATGGATTTTCCCAAGACCTTTGTGGTACTGAGATCTGAATTGGGAGGGATATGGTTCAGGGCCATAATACAAAGATGGAGAAAGAAAGGGGGCTCAGATTGTCAACCATCCTCCGGCTCACCAAGTTGGTATCAAGGACATGCTCCAGGGGAATCTTCTCTGTGTGTGTGTGCGTGTGTGTGTGCGTGTGTGTGTGCATGTGTGTGCCAACAGTTGCATGATTCCATCAAAAAGAACTGTTGGAATTTTCCTATTGGTTGAGATTTGGTATAATTGTGGTCCAACTTTGAAAATGTCTTTAATAAATTTACTTCATATACTCATTAATATTAATAAATCACCTTCAGAATCCATCTGATGACTCCTTATTATACTTTTGGGAGGGAAGTCAGCTTTTATCATCATAATTGTGGATATGAGGAGAGTATTTAAAATTTAAATAATGATCCTTTTCCAATGGTGTGTTGGTGTCAAGAAACTTACTTTTCTAGCCAATATTATATAGATA
Source organism: Heterocephalus glaber (assembly GCF_000247695.1). The sequence continues at coordinate 6,018,535 of NW_004624768.1, forward strand.
CAAATAATAATAATATACAGAATATTCTCTTAATCCTGAAAAATTTTACCAAAAATATTAGTGAAAATTAGTAGCTTGCTTTCTTTGAGCTATATAAGAAATAGACTTAAACGTTAAGACTTAAGACTTACAAGTTTTGGTTTTTTGTTTTTTTGTACATTAATGGTTGGCTCAAAATTAAACAATTAACAATTAATTAAACAATATATATGTGTTTCTAGTGCCTGGGGGGCATGCAAGTAGAGATCTCCAAAGGGAATGAGTCCAGGGCTCAGTGGCTCTTACAGATTCTGACTCAGAGGTTGGCCTTTGAAGGCACCTGTTTTACTACTGGAGGTTGAGATAATACCCTCCTGGTGCAGTAATGGCATTGTAGAATTGTGTGTCTTGGGTGCCCATGTAATTTGTAGCAGTGTGCTAGGCACTGTCTATAGGAATATTGGGCCAATTGCAGGTGGTCCTTAGCATTCCTTGGCCATTCAGCAGGGCCACCCCACTGGAGAAAGACCACATGGCTTCTTGACTAAGGGGGGAGAGCTCAGCAAGACCTTTCCTGCTCTTGGCAGCCGAAGTGTTTCTTAAGTGACGGCTGAACGGTCGAAGCTATTACTCTAAGTGAAATTTGTAATAGCTCGCTAATGCTTTCAAGAGATCTGGGGCTCCTTGGGATGAAAGGTGACTTTTAAAAGTCAGTAATTATACTTGCAGTGAAAATGTGTCTCTGACACGGTGTGTAACTATAGTATGCAAGGCATCCAAGAATTCACTCCTGGACAGGACTTATATTAATCATAGTTTCAATGCCCTGAGAACATGTTCTCAGTAGTTAACCATCCTCCTTCCCGCCCCTTAAAATGTGGACCTTGTAATCAAAATACAGACACACCCTCCACTATAGTAGGCTGCTGCACTAAATAAAAAATTATAGTTATTATATGTGGACTTCATATGGAGCAGGGCTAGTTCTGACACATCTGGTAGACTCCATTTGAAGAACTGAGTTATGTTCAGCGTGTGTTTTAATTAGCCTGTGATAAACAAAGAATCAAAGGCCATTCCGCTCTGGTGGCTTTTATATTTATGACTGCCTTCACCTGCACTTACACATGGCTTTATGAAGTGTAAAAGGGAAGAGTTCTAGTGGTGCTGTCTAGACCATTTACTGTGATAGATCAGTTAGGAGGCTGGAATTCTGAGCCAGCCAGATGTGTACAGTGGCCTGCAGAGCCAGTGGTTTATAAAACCATTTGGGACAAACATAGTCTCATCTCCCAAGAAGGAAATTGGCATCAATACTTTGGATTGCTCAAGTTCCCTTGCAGTTTGTGAAAATCCATGAGAACAATGCAGTTTAGAAAGAATTGCCTTCTCTTCTGAGTTTGAACCTAAGTAAATCCTTGTGCTCCTGAATGATCCAAGGAGAACACAGTTTTAGAGGGGAAGACATTAGGCCAAAAACCACATCTGCCCCATCCCTTCTCACCAACTTCCCACTGGAACAAATCCTATGCAGACTCTAAGAGATTTACTATAAAATCTTCCAAACTTTAATAATCTCCGAGGTATGTTCCAGTTCTATGATTCTTGTGTAAAGGATTAACTTAGATATCATGCTCCTGAGGTGATCTGATGGTGTCAGACTGGCCTGTAAGAGGCCATCTGGAATAATTCCTGTTTCCTTGGTTCTTGGACACAGTTGTCACCATCTCCTTGCTGTTCTCAGAGAGGATCCCCTACCAGCTTCCACCAGGGAATTCATTCATGCATTTGGCTCCACTTCTACTTTTCCTTTCAACCACTTTAAAAAAAAACTTTTTTCCTTTAAAAGAAAAACTTGTATTTTGAAGTATAATATGTAAGCAGAGAAATGCAAAAATACCAGGCAGCAAGCTTAGTAACCCCCATTCAAAATGGTTGTGTTAAAGATCTGGGATATGACAGCATCTGAGAAACTTCCCTAGGGTCCCCTTGCAATTATTTTCTTTCTATGTTCCCTGAAAGTAACTATCCTGACCTCCAGGTTAGCTTAATTTCACCTGTCATTGAAGTTTGTAAAATAGACCTAAATGGAATGCATTCTGCTGTGTCTGACTTCTTTCGCCTAACATTTGTGAAATTCATCAATGCGTCATTGCTGCACATGGCTGTAGTTCTTTTCTTTTTTAAATTGCAGTGTGATATTCTTTTGCAAGAATATGTACTTCATTTAATCACTTTACAGTTGATGAACATTTGGTTATGTCCAGTGTTGGCCTATTATGAACAAAGACAGGACATTTTTGCAGGCCATTTGGTAACACATGCATTTCTTTCTTACTTGTTCAGCCAACTTGTGATTTGACCTTTAACAAATCACCAAATGTCTTAGGATTTATGCTCTTCTTTTTGAAGCATGTTAATGAGGTCAGGCTTGATACACCCCCCATTCATTGTCTCTACTGCACTGATTGTGAAATATTTTAAATAGGTTTGTTATCATCCACAGTCTTGGTTTTTCTTCTTGTTTCCTGCACATAAGCATGTGTTGAGAGTGCCCTGACATCAGGAAATTTGCACCGAATTCTTTTAGACCAGGGGTTCTCACAATGTGATCTAGAGAGCTGCAGGAAGCATCAGTACCATCTGGGAACTTGTGAGAAAAGCTCAGCCTCAGGTTTCCTCACAGGGCTTCAGAGTCTGAGAAAGGGCTGAGAGCCCAGCACCCTGTTTTATTGAGTTCCAGGGAATTCTGATATTCATTCAAATCTGAGAACAAATTCTTTTCAGCACTGAGGATTGAACCTAGGACCTTGGCTACCTTCCCAGCCTTTTCTACTTTTTATTTTGAGACAGGATCTGGCTGAGTTGCTAAATTTTCTAGGCTGGGATGGAACTTGTAATCTTCCTGCCTCAGTCTCCCAGAGTGCTGTGATTACCAGGTGTCTCTTATCACAACTTGCTAAGAACAAATACTTTTGTCTATTCTCCATTCATATCTTCTCTCTCAGTGTCTATAGGGTAGGAGGATGTGGCAAATTTATTCATTTATTTATTTTCCATTCATTCAAGCAGTACCTGTGAGAACTTGCTAAGTCCTGAGCTATGCTCTGCTATGAATCGGGAACATAGAGATGGTTCTTGCACCAAGAGAGCTCAAGGTCAGCAAATGGAAGTAACACAGGGTGATGATTACAATGGAGACATGAAAAAGGATGATCAGCTTTGCTGGGGAAGTGAGAAAATGCTTCATTCACAAGGTGAGCCTTATACTCAAAAGTGTTTTAAATGAAATCATTGAATGGCCTGCTGCCTACAAAGAACTAATGGATACTTGCACATTTCTAGTAGCCTCTTAGTCAAAAAGTGAACAATGCAATTGTTACTTATGAAATTCAAGGGCGCAGAACAGAGTCAACAGCCATTATATATGTGTTGAATGTCTAAATGAATGGCTAGTATTTTCTATTATTTGTCTTGCAGTTCATTCATTCAATATGCATTTATTGAGCACTTGCTGTATGACGGGAATCATGCTATGTACTGACTTTAAAGAGTGAA
>NW_004624768.1:6024226-6078176 GCF_000247695.1 Heterocephalus glaber
AACCTCAAGCTTCTAGAAAAAGAAGAGCAGGACAAATCCAAAGCTCATACAAGAGAGGAAATTATAAAGATCAGAGCAGAAATCAATGCTATGGAGACTAAGAGAATGATACAAAAAAATCAATGAAGTCAAGAGCTGGTTCTTTGAAAGAATCAACAAAATTGACAAACCCTTAGCCAACCTTATCAGGAAAAGGAAAGAAAAGTCCCAAATCCATGCAATTAGGAATGAAAAGGATGCAATTACAACTGACCCAGCAGAAATCCAGAGGATCATTAATACCCACTTTGAGAACCTATATGCCAATAAGATGGAAAACACAGAAGAAATGGACAGATTTCTAGATAAGTATGAATTACCAAAGTTGCATGAAGAAGACCTAAAAATTCTAAAGAACTGAATGGAAATGCACATAATAAAATCCGAAAAAGACACAATTTTCACAAATCCCTAGACTGGAGGTTGAAGTTACTACTGTAATTGAAAGCCATTAACTTGAATGGTTGTGGCATATGGTCAGTGTTTACTTAGGTGTATCAGGTAGTTCCCAGAAAGTAATTTCAATGTTTCTACTCTAATTGGTCAAGATCACCCAAGTGGCAGTGGGGCTGGGACAGGTCTCTGTCTAGTATTTGTGATGTGGGAGAGCATGGCATGAAAGAAATATACCTCCTCAATTTTTTAGGGTGTTTTATGAGAAAAGTTCTTTTGATGGCAGGATATTACACACTGACCCTCAGATAAATGAGAGGCAGAGCTCTTTGTTACTTATAGCTGGTAACAAGGAGGCTGCCAGGTGGAACCCTCAGGAGATTCTCCCCAACCCCTGGGACAGGGTCATAGCAAGCTGAAACTGTAGGGGGAGGTTCTGCATGGTAAACCGGGCTTCTGCATGGTAGCTAGTTCCCGAGTCTGCACGAGTAAGTTAATTTGAAGACTTTCTTGGGCTTTAGGATACAGTGACGGTTGCTAGCTGTCTGGTGCTTGGCTCTAGTCCTGGAGCATGGGGCCCTGATAAAGGAAGTAATTGAGATGTGGACTTATGCAGCTACTCTAGAAAAGAAACTAACAAGCTTGAAGTTGTAAGAGCCTCCAAACTGGATCAAACCTACACTTTAAGAAAACAATTGTATTACATAGAAAAGGTCTATAGAATGACACACTCCTGTTGTTTGGAAAAAAGCTGTTGTACAGTCTCCAAGTGGCTGCCTCTTTCCCTCAGTCCTCAGCTTCTTCATCTAAGTAGGGGACAGGTATATAGTTCTTATGTGGAAACAGAGGTGGCAATTCTGCAACAGCATAAGTAAGCATACATCAGAATCTGAATTCTATGTAGTATTTTAGCCTGGTGAGGGGAATGATTATGTTAAAGATGAACTCCATAGATCTTCAGTTGAAGCTGCTTAATATAGAACATACTTCCTAAAAATGTGTGATAGCCAAGCACTCCTTGGTTTTGTTTGAAATCAATCAAATATATAAAAGGTTCACCTGTTATATAATGGAGCTCCTACACAGAACCTGCAGACCTTTGCTGGAGAATAGATATTAAAGGTGAGCAACCATTTAAACTGTCTAAAGGATTCCAATTAATGTTTTTGTGGTCTGTCCAGTGTTGTACTTTTTGCTTGGGTGAACCAGAGTAAAATCTAGTGAAGCATAAGAGATGAGTGATAGCAGAAAGCAGCTGCTACTTTGGAGCCCAGTTTTTTACTAGGCACAGTTTGCATGAATTAAGTGGATGGGGATTGATCTCATTTAGATGCTTCTGTTGTGAACTCTGTCCACTGGACGCAACCATTTCACTTGAGTTCTTCTGCCACACAGTGTCTGTGTCTGCTGTCATTGTGGCTAGCCGTGCACTTGAGCACACACGAAGCGAGCTTGTGGGACTAGACACTTGGAAAGAGCAATTAGGTCCATCCAAGCCCCTAGACAATCTCTTTCCCAGTAAAGCTTGTACCCTGCTGGAAAAGCACAGAGATGCATATCTGAAGTTCATTTTACAGACTAAACTGCATTTATATTTAAAGCATCCAGTGTTCCACAATACAAAGCAAAGTGGTGGTATGTTATTCTTGGAGGAGTTTCTGTCTGAAAGCTCAAACATTTTCATCCCTTTCATATCATCCTGATTCCATAATTCATTGTCTATTAAAAAAATTAATCTGCTCCCACATTAAAAACAAGAGCACACCAAATAAAACCATCACCATTGTGCTTATTTTAGCAAGTTTGTTTTTTAAAAAGATAAAAATCAATATTCTCTCTTGCACAGCTGATGTCCTGGGGGATGAGGTACAGGAATCATGGTTAAATTGCTGCTGGTCTGTCTGTGATAGAAAAGGCCAATATTTTTCTAGAAAGTAAGTGCTCTACTTTCCTTTTGGGAGATAAGAGAATGTTGCAGTAGTAAATTACTGGATTTTGTGCCTGAGTTATTTCAGGTGGTAACTCCACTTCTTGAATGGAAACATTCTCCCTCTGCTATGTTTCTGTCTTCTCCTATCTCATCTCTTGATATAGGAAGTGTTTCCTTTGGTCTGTGTCACTAGCTTACCCCTGCTGAACTTTTGGCAGGAATTACCCACACCTCTAAACTCAGCAGTATGGATTGTTAACTATATAAGTTGTCTGAAGGATTCAGACCTAAAATACCGCTGTTTCAGTCAGGATAAGCTGGGTTGTGCTAAGGTAACAAAAAATCCTAGTCATAGTTACTTTAAGCCACAAAAGTTTAACTCCTGCTCATATTACAAGTCTACTTGTATCAGGCAGTGCTCACTAGAGAAACATTTAATGGAAGATATACAACTATGTAAGAACTTACAAGATTGGCTTACAATGGCTGCCAATAGCAGATGTGGAAGAGTTCAAAAGGTGTGTCTGCATGCTGGAGATCCGAAGGATCCAATGGAAGGCCTGGAGCCCAGTACAGTATCCTGTGTGAGTCCATATCAGGAGGCCTAGGAGTCTGTGATAGAAGAGTCTGCCCTGGAAACCGGGAGACAACTCCAAGGTGAAAACTGGAGCTCCTCTGAAGAATCAGAAGCAAACTTTCCTCTTCATTTCTCTTTTATACCATTTTGGTTACAATCCCTCTTAGGGTGGGTCTTCCATACCCAGAAATATGCTGATCCAATTTAGTTGGGCATTTCTTACTGGAGTCGACGCAATCAGTTGACTGTCACAGCACCACAGATGAGCAGGAGCTTCTGCTCATTGGAATTACTCAGAGACCAAAGCTGAAGAAGATCCCACCTCAGTGCTCATCGTCATGACGACCAAGCAGTGCAGGTGGAGCAAGATGAGTTGAGTCTCATTCTTAAGGCCTTGCCCATAAGTGACACACATCACTTTGGATTATATTTCATTGGCCCAAACTAGACATCTGTCACATCTACCTTCCACATGCCCAGAAGGAAGAAGGAACCGAATGTCTGTGAACAGCATACATGGTCACTGTGACTGCTAATCCAATAAATTGGAGTGTTGGAAAGGATTAGAGAGGCATTGTCTCTGGGCTTCTTCCTAAGGGGGCTACATCTCTGCTGCAATATACCAATATCTTCCTCCCACCATGCCCAACACTGCTGGAGTTTTCCAGTGAGGGGAACTGCCCTGCTTCTCAAGGTGGCTAGTGTGGCTTGGCACAGCCTCTGTTTAAAGAAAAGAAGTGACCCCTGGGAGCCTGAGTGTCTGTCTGGAGCATGGTCTCATCCTCTGTTCTCCGGCTGTGTGACCCAGGGTATGGAGCTCACATTGTGAAATCTGATTATCCTTATTCACATTTGAATTGAGGAATGAATGAAGGAAATGCAAAGCCCCAACATGGTTGACACAAAATTGAAAATGATATCTTATGTTCTTTTTCTTGCTCTCACAGAGGCAGCTATGAGACTGAATGTGAAAATGTATGAAAATTAGTATATATATATATTTATATGTATTTAGTGCTCTGCTAGTTGTAGATGGGAAAAACTGACTATGAACACAATTTAAAAATGCACTAACAGTTTTGGACTGAAGTGGCTATGGAAAGTCTTAAAAATCAAGTGTCAAAGATCAGTTATAAATTATTCAATCATTTCATACATTGACTTATTTTAAAATAGAGGATTTTTGTTTTTACCCTTTCTCTACTTGCAATTCCCTGGCCAGACAGCTTCTCCTTCCCATGGTTTACTTACTCTGAATTATTCTTCATGTCTTATTTTTTCTCCAGTTTTTACTGCCTAAAGTGGCTTATATTTATCCCAGAGAGTATAATTTATCATGTGGAATTGCCTAAGATTTTAAGTGCCTTGGGACTATTTTCGAATCCCATTGTATCCATCCTCACTGTTTCAAACAAACAAATGGATAACATGTAAAGCTGCAGTGTGTAGTACTTAGTAAGTCTTCAACATATCTTCACTCTTTTTCTGTTCCCTTGGGTTATCTTGGAGGACAGTTGGACCTCTGGTTCTCACTGCTTAAACTCAATATGCTAAGTGAAATTCAGAAGCATGTTGCTTGTCATTGCCCTTCATAAAATATTACCATCATTTCGGACACATGGCTGAAAGGACATCTGGTTATTCTCCGTGAGTTATGGTGATATAGCAAAGCAATGGCCGTTTGAAGAATGGCTAAAGGCATTCAGGAACAGTGGGTGAGAAGAAACCACAGTGGGGCCAAGAGAATGCCACAGAGGAAGGGGGCAAGTATCTTTCTCAGGTATTTTTATATATAAACTGATTTAATGATGATTTATATATGAAGTGATTTAATAATGTTTTAAATAATGCTCCAAAAATGTTTTGTTGAATAAATGCAAGATTTTACAACTATATTAGTTAATTGGACAATGAACCTGGAGAACTTTTCTCTGCATGATGAAGACTCTGGATCCAGCTTCCTAATACCTTTCAAAGTGTCTTCCACTGAGGCCCACCTGGGCTGGTCCAGCTTTCTTCCACCTGGTTGTTGGACCAGGAATAGGGAAGCTCCTCACATCTATGCTTTGGGAGATGGTCATGCAGAAGAGCCAAAGCGCCTGTGAGATCACCTCTGACCTTTGTAACTCATCTTTGTGATCTGGTTTAGCTCAGAGCTGCCTTGATCCATTCAAATTAACTAGTTTAGATCTGGGATTTTGATCACAAGGTGGAAGTCTATTGGGTATTCTTAAGTCTTGGGCCAGTCGGTTCCAGGAAGCAGGAAAAAGCCTTGCTGAGTGTTGCTGTACAAAATTAATGGTGTAACAGCTGAGTATGTGTGATGTAGCCATTGTTCCAATCTAGGTTGGTATCCTTATTGGCAAAGGGCAAGAACAAATGCCTTTCACAATGGCTGGGCTCCTTGTGTTTATTTGCTCTTGCTGCTTTGTCTTTAATGGCCCTGTGAAAGGACATCTTTACCCCCTTCCTATGGGAACTTGCCACTGGCTTCTGGTGAGAGCCTTCCCTGACTTCTCTAACCCACCATATGGAAAGAATGTCTTACCATCCAAACTCACATGATGTTTTAGCAGTGTTCCCCTTTGCGAGGCTGTCACATTCTATGTTGCATAATAAGTGGTTGGGTCCATGTTGGAATTTCCATTAAAGAGAATGAGCCTCCAAAGGGTGTGTGTTTTAATTGATTGATCCTTGAATCTCCCACAGTACACAGTGGCTCCACAGTTGTGGCTTAAGAAAATGTACCTGGGAAGTATTTAGCTATATAGCATTGTGGGTTCCCTGAAAGAAATCGATGGGCTGTGCTGAAGTCTATTCAAATCTCAGGATACAGCCTTCACTTCACTGAGACTAGGGTGATGCATGCATTAGAGATCTCATTTTTGAATCGCTTTCTATGGCATTAGGTTTTAATGGTGGTTATGGTTAAAGTGATTGCTATTTAATCAAGTTTGTTAGTGCACAGCAAGGCAAATAGCAAGTGCTCACCAAAGTTGGTGGATGAAATGTACAAGATATGAATACCTCAGGGTGAATCTGAATGAGGCCCAGCTGGCTAAGGTTTTATCAGGCCAAATTAAAAATTGTCATGGCCATGAAGAAAATCGGTCGCATGCTAATAAGTGTTTACATCTCAACTTTCTGGGGGAGCAGCCCTGATTTACAGGATTTGCTGATTTCTGTGGTACAGAGGCTCTCATCATGGCTAATTTCAGCTACCAGGGTTATTCCACAGCCTTGAAGTTGGCTGTCCTCTGACTCATCTTGAGTAGCCTTTTCCAGGGCTCACAGGCCCAGCAGGAGGTAGCCTGGGATTGATGGTGACCAAGGCTGGGTGCAGACTGGGAACTTGCATGCTCTAGTTTTCTATGGCTACATGGAGCATCCTACCACCTGGCTGGTCCAGCATTTCCAAGCTCTTGACCCTCCCAGCTATGGAGCACTATTTTGATGATGTTTAATTCTGTGTCTGTTAATCAGACACAGCAGATGGAGTGGCTTGGGCCTCAGAGTTAGTAGCTAAACACGAAATAAGCTTCCTGCAGTCTGCACTCAAACAGCTGGGGTTGAAATGCATCAAAAGAAAATCATCTACATCTGGGTTTTGAGATAGGTTAGCTGAATTTGAACAGATATACTTTAAAAAGCCAATCTAAGACATAATGGTTTGGGTACAAAGAGACAACTCTAAGTATATCATGAAAACTGTAGAAATCTGTGCCTAGCATTGCTGCTTGTCTTTATTCCCTCTCATGTAACCATCAGAATAAACACAAATGCTTGAGAGTTTAGTTAAGCATGTCAGAAGTTATCTTTAAGGCATAAAATTTGGAGTGAGACAGTCCTGGATTCAAGACCTAGCTTTGTGACCTTCACTGTGTAACCTTATATATAAATCGGGTTTAATAACAGTCATATCCCAGAACAATTTATGACATGTAAAATAAGAGAATGCTTCCAATTCACATAGCTCATAGAAAGTTCTAATTGCTGTGCTGGCAGTGACTAAGGATTCCACAATGCTCAATAACACCGAATACCTCATGATATTTTCCTGGTTAGCTCTACTTTGTACTTTATTGTTTCCCTGTATATTGGTGTTTGTGAAGCAAATTATATTATCTGAATTGGTGCTTATGATAATCCTACGATAGATTATCTGATATATTGCCATCCAGTGAATCAAGGTGCTCAGCGTGACATTTAAGGATGAAGTTAGGATTCTGTATTCAGTGGTCTTTCTGCTGCTCCTCTCTGCCCAGCCCTGGTCTGTTCGGCCCCAGCAGGTGGAAATGGTCACAGGACAGGGACTGCTGTTGTTGCTGAACTTTTCTAGGGACCAGGGCAGAAGCTCTTCAAGGAAGGGACCACATTTCTCACATGTGGATTGTCACCTAATTATGTTTTGGAGATAGAACAGCGTAAGTGGCCTCAGAGGGTCAATGAATAGTTACCTGTGGTGACTGAGAACTAGTGCTACTTTTCACTCCAACTGCACTTGTCTTCCAATGGTCTCACATTGTTTTCAGTCTACAATGTTGAGGGCATCTTGTTCACATTTCCAGTGTGTTATTCAAACCCATACAGGAAAGTTTGTATTGCTAGTCACTGACTCAGTGGAAAAGAAAATTAACTAAAAGCCTAAGTACAGTGTACTTAATGTGTACATAGTGCATTTTTTTCGAAGAGTACAGTGTGAAAAGGGAAAAATAATTTTACAGTAGGAAAAACACTGCTTCAAAATCAACATGGAAGGTCAATATAAGCAGTTTTAAGCTGTGCTGATGTGTGTACCATAGATATGATATGAAGAGAGTGATGCTTTACCCATGTGGTCTTCCTCCCAAGCTTATAACCTCCATCTAATTATGAGAAAAACAGTAAAAAAATTCTACTTGAGGAGTCTACGAAATTCCTAAGTAGTGTTCTTCAAATTGTCAAGGTCATCGAAAACAAGTCTTGAGAAACTGTTGCATCCAGGAGAAGTCCAAAGAGATATAATGACTAAACATAGTATGGCTTCCTAGATTGTATCCTAAACCAGAAAATAGACCTCAGGTGAAAACTAAAGAAATTGAAATAAAGTATGGATCATAATTAATAATAAAGTATCAATATTGGTTAATTATGATGACAAATGTGCTATACTAATGGAAGAGATTAATAAGAGGGAAAACTGGTATGGGGTACATGGAAACTCTGTGGTATCTGTAAATTTTCTAAAAAATTAAGCTATTTTGAAGTTTGAAAATTATTGTGACTAGAAAACTCAGTGTAGAGGCTTGATTCATTTATTTATTCAATTGTTCATTTACTCACATTTTTGAGAACCCAATTAAAATTTATAATTGTGAATGTGAAACTATTCAAGGAATGAAGAATTTTAAATATCACTGTGGATTATATTCTACTGATAATTCAAAGGAAAAGATGGGGACAAACACAGAAGGAAGAGAAAATGTGGAGGCATATAGATATGGCGGGAGCTGGGGACCAAGGGACACAGAAAAAGACTGACAGCGACAAGGACCTGGTCAAGGATTGCAAACCCAGCCGGACACAGAACAGAGCTTTAGATGCCAATTCCAACAAATGCCACCTGGAAGCAGCAATATTTCCATTGTATGCCTACTTGGGGCTGCTATTTCTGCATCACATAACCCACTTAAAATAATATTTTACATAATAATTTAAACATTCCTTTCAATAAACCCTGCTTGAAAGAACTTTATAAAGAAAATAATAGGAAACTAAAATCTGTTGTCTAATAAGATTTGTAGGAAATGAGTGATCACTCTAGTGATAGAAAAACATTCTGCACAATGCCTAAATACAGGCAGTATTTCAAAGTCAGAAACAACTCTGGGCATAATGGTTAGCTTGCAGTGTTGATGGTGTCAGGAATGTAGGCTAAACTTGAATGCCACGTGCCTGAGTTTTGGGATGTTTCTGAGCTCCCTTCACCTTTCACTTAGGAACAAAATACCATACTGCTCATTGTCTGCTTGGAACTACGTATGAATGTAAGAACTAAGTGAACAGACAAAACTGCTGACAAAATGGCATTAGAATTTGTATTTCTAGCTGTGGTTTTACATGTTAATCATTGAGAATGACTTGCTGATCTATGATGTATGCTCTCTCAAAATATCTTGTATTTAAGCACTTCCTTTTATGTATTATTTTTAGTTTACTGAAGCCTCTAATTATTTCTCTTTTTTTCTTACTGAGAAAAGAAACATCCCCTCTCTTGTATATTCTTATTAACTTTAAGCTGTTGAATCATATGATTGAATGAGATCACTTTTTTAAAGGTTTGTCCAAGTGCTATATGACTTTCTTTTTCTTTGGATCAATTCCCAGCTTATTACACAGCATTGATGCCAGGAGTTCATTTATTTTATTCTAAGTTAGCCCCTGTATTTTTATTATTCTCTGTTTTCTCTCATTATGTGTTTATCTTACTTTTTTGGAGTGTATTTTCAAGTAATTTAAAATGGTTTTGTCTTTTCTGGGTATCTAAAATGTCTTCATTAAAACTATCATTCTTTTTTTTCTTTTTTTTTGTTACCCAGGATTGAACTTGGGACCTTACGCTTGCAAGGCAGGCGGTGGCACCACTGAGCTAAATCCCTGGCCGAAAATGATCATTCTTTAGTGATAGTTCAAATAGAGATGGAATTCAAGATTTAAAATCATGTCCTTGTATAAGTCTTAAGATATGACTCCATTATTTCTTAGCAATTAATTTTTTGTGATAATTCTGATGCCAATCTGATTTTTCTTTGTAAATAAACATTCCCCCCCCCCATGTCTCTAATTACTTTGAAGATAATTTCTTTATCTGGAATTCTGAGATTTCTTTATAGTTTTTATTTATTATGTTTCATAGTCAATGGAATCTTCAATCAAATGTTTCATGTTTCTTTGGTAATTTAAAATGAAGTTTTAGTGAATTTCTTCCTTTCTAGATTTCAAAGGAGGTGACTATTGAACTTCATGGATTGATTGTCTATATTCCTAATTTTCCCGTTTTTGATGCTTTAGTTCTATGCTATACAGATTACTTTGACTTTATATTCCAACCTCCTTTTGTTAAATTCAGCCATGACACTTTTAATTTCCAGGAACTCATTTTATTCCTGAATGGTCCTGTTTTTATTTTAATGGATTCAACAAACTGGGGCTTTTTGTGGGGTTAAGGACAGTTCTCTTCTGTTTCTTGACATCTTCTTCCCTTTGGGGCAAACATTATACTTGTTCATCCCAACCTTTCTCTTCCATGTTTTGTTGCTCAATTACCCACTGATTCTTGGCTAAATTTTCTTATGTATGATTGAAAAGCAAATTGGTGAGTGTAGTTAGCTGGCTCATTTTTCTTGTAATATCGAACGTTTCTCTATCTGTACACAGGTGTTTTAGTCTGTTGTAGGCTGTTTAGGTGTTTAGGCTGCTGTAACAACCTTTAGAGTGAGTAATTTATGAACAAGAAAATTTATCACTAGCAATTACAGAGGACTGGAAGCCCAAAATCAAGGTGCCAGCTGACCCGGTGTCTGGTGAGGGTCCACTCATGTAGATAGTGCCTTCTTGCAACTTCATATGGTGAGTAGGGCAACTGGAGTCCCTCTTTACAGGGCAGAGCCGTTAAGATTTAGTCATCTTCCAGTGTCTTTGCTATAAAAGTGAAGATTTGGTTTCAGCATAGGAATGTTGTGAAGGAACAAATACTTAGACCACAGTGCAAGCCAATATGACAAAGTATTGGCTTCTCTTTGGGGTATAACTTGTTGGCCACTCTGCTTCCAGGACCCTTCATGTTGCAATATGAGTTTTGCAGTGGAGATGCATCATCTGCCCTAGAGCCCACATTTTCTCCTGGCCACTCTGTCACTTGCTTTAGGGTATAATTGCTTAAAGGTAATTAATTAAACCTGATGCCCATGCCTGGAAATTGAACTGAGAAATCTGTTTGTGGGAGGGGACTGACACACCAACCCTGCCTAGGACCTTTCCACCTTGCGTTCCTTGAGTTTCTTCATCTCAGGAAAACTGGTTCCATCTTCTCTTCTAGTCTTCCCTGTGTGGATTTGTTATGACAATGACACTGTTGTTCTAAAATTTTAAAAATCAGTATCTAACCCAACCAATCAAGTTTCTGTCCTTTAGATTTTCTTTTAAATTTAAAGTACCTATGTTATCTGACACCTTACCATTCTCTTATTTCCTTTACATACTTACAGTGTTGAATTTATTTACTTTCATATTTCTATATAATATTTCCAGTGGGAATATTCGAAGAGAAAAATGTAATTGGATGTATTCATTCCATCATCTAGAACGAGAAACCCTTTTAATTCACTCTTAATCATCCAAATAGCATTAGAGGTACTATCATCCTTAGCCTATGAATGGAAAAATGAAAAAATGGGTTCACTGGATATTTTAACCCAGAGAAAATTTTTATGTCAAACTAGTTAAAAGAGTAGATTTAATTCCAGTGCCTCTCCTGTCTCAGCTAAGGAGTCTATGGACATATTTCTTAAAGGTTTCTACCCTCAGTTTCCCCATCTATGTGACTGGGGATAAAAATGGTTCCTCTTTCAAGGAGTGGTGTGAGAATTAAAAGAAGAGTTTGTACCTGGCACAAAGCAAACCTTCAACATATAAATGGACTTTAAGTTTCTTCGTCAGGGGGATTCTGCAGGAGTTTTGTTGAAAAGCTTCAGGGTATCTAAGGCTGTTTATATGGACTTTGATATTCTTGTAACAAAGAGTCACACATGTGATCTGAGAAATGATAGAATAGATAACATACCTCAGGTTAAACTAAGACAAGGCTAGAAGGAGCTTTGAACCCATTAAATGTAATCAACTGGTTTCACCCCAAAAAACCATAGCTCAAGTGGTAGGAAAGGAAAGCTGGTTTTTCGTGGTGACAGAGATCTGCTCTGTATCCAGGTCTCCCGATTCTCTCTGGAAAGGAGTGAGTGGCACCAGTGTTTTCCAGACCCAGTCCCCTCGCTTAATTTAACAGAAATGCTCTGCTGCTGTCTGTGTCTTATGAAGAGAAAGCTTGGGCTCAGAGAGGTTGAGCGTAGGAGGTAAGCCTCTTAGGTGAGGCTGGGTTCTAATGTCAGCACAGTGAAAACTCCACCAAGTTACTCATCCTAACTGCTTTGGGGAATTGCAACGTTGGAGACCAACACATACACTGTCCATAAATCCAGTACAATGTGTCTTTCTTCCTGCCTTGGGATAAACCATTATTTCTTCAGCTGGGCTTCAAGTAAAGCTCGACTCGCAGTCAGTAGGTCTCGATGTGTAAATATCCTGACATCTGAGCTGGGAATGACAGAATCCTTTGTTCTAGCTCTTTCTTTCTCTGGGACAATCACTTCCTGAGTGAAATGGCAGCAGCACTCTTCCTCATCAAATCCTCTCTTTTCCTTTTGCATGTTCCTGGGATTGAACTTGTGAAGTTCATTTAGCACAGGATGCAATCTAGTGTTTGAATTTGCAGAACCCACACAGCTTTGCAATGGGGAACTTGGGTATTACACCTTATTCTAAGCCCTTTATGAGGCTTTTCCCTGCTGCCCCAACAGGGCTCTCTGTCCTCCAGTTAATCATGGCTGGCTAATTTAGTTCAGTTTGACATTCAACACATGAGACTTCTGTTTTCTGGTATAAATCTCCCGACATTTTATGGACCAATAATGTCCAAAGAGTACATGGTCTCTTTTGCTTTGTGGTAATTACCACTGACCTCTTTCCCAGACCCTTCTTTGTAAAGAGGCCACCTCTTTGGAGTGTCTCTGCTGTCCCTTTTTCTCTGAGCCTGTAGGTGGAATATCCAAGTTCCTAATTAGCCAGGCTGTGTGGGGAAGCTCAGTGTCAGGTTTTCAGGTCAGTGTTGATGGAGGGGTAGTCAGGGGAGGTGAGGCAATGACTTTGATTAAAGAGTGGTGATGAATGAAGATAAAGCTGACATTTAATTTCTTATAGACTAAACTAATCTTGCAGAGCAAACTTAAAGGAGAATTGTCTTATTTTTTGGTTTGTGGGGTAAGGGGATACACCTGGAAACCCTACCAAAATTTGCTGTAATTTCTTTCTCAGATGGTTTCTGTTTCATCAAAAAAAGGACTTTTGTGATGATTCAGTGGAGATGTTTCTTGGACCAAATCTGAAATCTTACTCCAGCACTCACAAACACATTAGGAAGTCCATTCACCACTGCTCTTAGCTGGAGAATCCTGCCCAACAAGGGTCCTGACCACGTCCTACATCACTTACTACCATGTCCATGTCACTTCTTTAGCCAGTGAAAGATGATCCTGGCTGAGGAAAAGAAAGAAAGAAAAAAAAAAAAGGAAGGAAAAAACCGTTAGATAGCAACACATTTAGATTAAAGATGTGCTTTGAGAACTACCACAAAACGTGTGATATTTTTTCCTAATTAAACTCACACCCTTCTTGGGGGAAAAAAAAAAGAAAGAAAGAAGAGGAAACAGCTTCAAGTGATAATTGTCTTTTCTTTGATTGTCAAAAGTGAAATAAATAATAGGGAAACAGCAATGCATCCAGCCGGTAAGCCAGAATATTGTTAATTATTCTTGGAACACACACACCCATTGACCCGAAAATCTCGAGGTGGAGTGATTTACAGCAGTGAATCTTCCCGTTCCAGCCTGAGTGGATGCAGGGCAGGGCTCGCTGGTTGCATAGGGCTGACTGAGAGCTGCCGGGGAAGTAGCAGCCTTTTGTCAGTAGATGGGAGTAGAGCAGCGCAGATGAGCCGGCTGGGCAGCCAGTCCTGAAAGTTTCTCCCCTCATCCATGCGCACGCGCACTGACCATACAGCCGGGAAGAAGGGACTTACAAAAGGCTGAACGTCAGAGAGCAGGAGCTTTCAAATCCGTGTCATACTGGGCAGACCAGATCCTAGGCAAGTTCAGGAAACCATTTCCTACGGGGCTGTACACTTCAGTGTAAACTTTTAAAATTTAATGAAAAAATTGATACAATTATTACTTTTAGTTTTGATTTTCACTGTCTTTATATAGGTTTCTTTCTTTATCCATTCCCTCTCGTCTTATTCTCTTCATCTTTTCAATCTGTCCACAAGTCCTTTTGTAGCCATCATACATTTTCAAAGCAGGACAAAGTGTTGCTGAATACATTTTTTTTTTTTAAATGCTGAAAATATTCTTGAGAAGCGTATGAAGTTGATTTTGACTTTCTTTAAAAATACTTGTCTTTTTTGGGGAAGGAAATGAGATATATTTAATATATTGGTTTTGGTAGTTAAAATGTATCCTAGTATTGATAGAATATATCCTAAAGTCAGACCTGAGGGTTATTTACGTGTCTCAGTGCTTGGTGTGTTTGTCAACGTCAGAGAGTTAGATGCTTCCATCCACTCACCCATTCATTCATCTGTTCATTCATTATCCTTCCCTTCCTCTCCTTCTCTCTCACTGGCAGTGTTGAGAGCAGAAACTAGGACCTTCGCACTGAGCTACTTCCCCACCTTTCTATTTTTATTTTTATTATTTTCTAAGTTTGAGACAGCGCCTCCCTAGGTCGTCCAGGCTCGACTCGAACTTGATATCCAGCCTTCATTTCTCACTTCCCTTCCCTCCTCTCACCTTTCTCTTAGGGCCACCACATAAAGTCTTTTATTGCATTGTATCTATTTATCAGCAGGTATTGCTGTAAAATCTGTATTATTGTTTGTGGACATGTTTTCTAATTTGCATAAATGGTACGAGGGAGTGGAACTTTATTTTTTCCTCCTCAGCACCGTTTTAAAGATCCATCATGTAGCAGTGTGTACCTTCAGTCTCTTACTTCTATTGGCTGGAGAGTGCTCTACCTGGGACATGATATTTCACGATACCTGGGCAGGAGTGGACGGCTAGATTGCTTAGGGCTTCCCAGATCTCAAACAGTGCTATGGTTGGTATTCTTACCCGGTTTGTCTCCAGGTGAACTTGTGTGAAGCTTTTGGGGATACATGTCCGGAACCAAGATTGCTGGGCTACGAGACACAAAGTGTTCAATCTGATGACTTTCCAATAGCTGCACCTCTTATGTTCCCATCAGCAGTTTCCATGTCCTTCCTTTGGCATTATCTAGACAACAAAGACATTCTCTCCATTTATTCAGATCTTCTTTTATATTTCTTATTAGAGTTTAAAAATATTTTCTATTTTCTATTAAATAATATATAATATAATGAATATATACTATATAATATATTATAATATATAAAATTTATAATATAATATATAGTATAAAATAAAATATATATAATATATAATAAAATATTAATATTTTCTATTTTAAAAATAGAAATTTGGGGTATACTTTATTAATTCCTAAATATTTTGTTAATTTTTGAAGTGACTTTTTTCTTAAAATGATGATTTTCTAGATGATTGTTGCTTGTGTAGAAAAAAGGTTCTTAATTTTTTGTAGGTGATTTGTGTTTAGGAAGTTTCCTAAACAAACTTAGTTTATTGATAATGAACATGTCACCTGCAAATATTGACAATTTGTCTCTTTATCTTCGTGTGTCTTGTGTATGAGTTTCTTAAGACATATGTTAAACAGTAGCAGTAATCATAGCAATTCTTATCATTTTTTCCAGTTGAAGGAAATGTCTAATTTTCCCATTAACTATAATGTTTTCTATAGGTTTTGGTACATACATTTTGTCAATCTCAGTAATTTCTATTCCTTTCTGTTTCTGGTGTCCTTTACTTCTATAGTCTATTAATGTAGTAGATTCCATTGATAGATTTCTCAGATATTAACCTATTTTACATTGCTGTAAGAGATATTGTTTTGGTGATATTCCAAAGCTAAACACTCCCAGTAGAGGTCCCTCAGCATTACATTCTCTAACATATTATGCTAGTATATTTTTTCAAAAACAATTATATTTGAATTTGTGTCTTTATAAAATTAACATTTTTCAACTACTTCATATTAAGCCCTTGATTAGATGCTGGGGATATGTTGTACATTACACCAATATTGTGTCCTTTCAATGTAAAATGTGGCCTTAAAATAGTCAGTGGTGGCCATGTTTACAGCATGGCTAATGACCATTAATTAATGGAGAAGCAACAGGCCTGTGTTCATGTTTAGTCCCATAATGAAAGGTTATTTGTCACTTCTGACTGTCATTTTGGGTGTGACCAGTACCCAGGTTGTAGGAGCTAGAATCAAACTGCAAGTATGAATTGGATGTCCATCCAGTTTCACCCCTGATGTCATGCAGATTTGTTTAATTCATTAAGGAGATTTAAAAAAAACCTGGATTTACTTGTTTATTACTGATTTATTTTAGTCATATTGGCACAGTTATATAACAATTAGTGCAATAAACAAACACTTGGCAAAATAAGTGTTTTAAGATCCCACCTGACCATTATTGAAATAATGACAATATAACTCATCTCTGACGATTATTTTTTTCATTTGAGAAAATGTCTAAGTTTAATACATATTATGCTCTTCCAGGAAGAAAGGACAGATCCTAAAGAAGACCAATCTGGAATGTGAGCAGGGAGTTATAGATGCAAATTACACAACACCTAATGCAAACACAAAACTACTGGATTGCAGATGCAGTCGGGGTGGGTTTTATCCTGAAAATAAGTAAGGGAGAAAATAACAATTTAGGATACCTGAGATAAAGTAATTGGACTTTCTGATTTCTTCTTTCACCTAATTGGATGTGCAAATGATCTATCTGCTCAATGAGCTCATGCCCATGACTCTTCTATTCCACATTTTGTATGCTGTGAGCGTGTGCATGTGTATGAATGTGCACCAAATCCTACAGGATTTACTTTCCTTCAGTGAGATCTCAGTACCTCCAAAACAACAAAAAAAGGAAAAAGACCCCTTAATTCCAATGGTCTTTGCAACATTCCCATGCAGTTTTCTGGTCATTTCAGTTGACCTGTCATAAAAGCAAGAACAGAGATGAGGTGGTACCAATTAAAAGGGACTGTCAAAGGAGTTTTTGCTGTGCATTGGTTTATCTGTGGCACTCGGTGGAGGCCACTTTATTATACATCACTGTAATATTTTGCCTGTGTGTGTTCTTATGCCCAGTATTTCAGACTTCTTGGTATCCTTTGAGCCACTCCCCCATGCTGAGGCTGCTAAGTTTAGGCTGGACTCTGATCCTATGGGAAAATCTCTCTGTAGTCCAGAATCTTTTTAGAGATTTCCATCTCAATACCATTCCAGATTTCCATATGAGCTGAATTAAACAAACAAGATAAACTAAATGAACAAGACAAATTTCCCTCAGTGGTCTCTGTGTATTCTTTCCTTTTCCATATAAAGTGACTGCAGCTTTAGGAAGACCTAACAAAACCCAGAGGGCAAGAGTGGAAGTAGTCAGAAGTTTCTTGGGAGGTAATTTTATACTGGAGTCTTAGGTGCCAGGTTAGTTTAGGAAAAAGGGATAAGGATACCCCAAGCAGAGTGGATAGCAAAGTCAAAAACTTAGAGGTGTGAGTGGAGGTGGCCCATTGGGAAAGTGAAGGCAATAGAGTGGGTGGAAGGATGTGATGGCTTAAATCTAAACTTGTATTTTCATTGCCATGACAGGTCACTGCAGTGTCTCAAGCTCTATGTCCCTATGCTCTCTGCCTTTGAAGCTCTCTTGTCCTGTAAGTCTGCTTGGTCAGCTTCTCCCTTCGTAACAACTTGTTACAGGTTCAATCTCACCAGAAAAAAAATGCATCTGAACCTGGGGCACTTGTTTATACCTTAGGTGAAAATTTTCCCCCACCTTTGGTTACTTAGGCAAACTATTACAATAATAGTCTTAAAGGGAACTAATAAAGAAATAAATGCCTCTGTGATTCTCAGGTTGCAATTGTTTAGATTCCTACTTTGTGAAAACCCTCATGCTGCTGGATTTCAGTTGCATTCCTGAAACATAGTCATGGTGAGAGAGTCACCCCATGAGCAGATCACTAAAAGAGTTCACTGAGGGCATAGAGGGCAGATTTTCCTTTGGACTTTATGCTAATTTAACTTTTCTACCCAAGCAGGCAGAGTATATATGACTTAGAGTTATGATGACATAAACAATTGCAAATTTTGACCTGTCTGACTTGTTATGGTTCACAGAGGATGGTAATATAATTAAAAGAACATTAGTTTACAAAGAGCATCGAGTTCTTGGGCAAGAGAGACTAGAGAGAGGGCAACCAACATTTATCGAACATTTACTATATGCCAGACACTGTGGTCGGCATTCTTGCATATTTTTTCATTCAGTGCTTACTACAGTCTTTTGAGGGATGTGTTATATCTTTTTTTATTTCTGGTGAAGGAAACTGAGAACCAAAGGACCTGAAGCAAAGTAGCGGTTAAAGTCAATCAACAATAAAGAGTCACACATTCTCATTTCAAAGTGCAAACTCTTTCTATTACATTCAGCTGAATGACAACGATGTGCATCTTTCTAATTTGTGCCATATAAATTTTGAAAATTGTTCACATAGAAGAAAAACTGTAGATGCTTGTTGAAAGCCAGGATCGTCTCTTCCTCATTTTTGACTCCCTAGATCTTTGCCGGGAATTTGTCACCTACTGGCTGGGAACTGTTGGACGTTTGAGAGGAATGAGAAGAAAGGGAAAGTGAAAGATGAAAAGAGTGAGGAATAAATAGAAAGAAAGAGAAAATGAAAAGAGTAGAGAAAGAGAGAGGGAGGGAGAGAGAATAAAAGGGCAGGATGCAAGCAAGAGAGGGGCACATGACTGAACTAAAACTGCAGCCTAACTGAAGACCACTGCAGAGGAGCACAAAGCTCAGTGAAGTGCTTTTAGCTGGATGTTGGAACTGAAGTAAAATATCTGACTTCATCCATTAACCAAGACCAGAATATCAGAATTTCTACTTTTGCACAAGAGGGAGTAATATAAATCACATCTACTCTTTTACTGAATGAACTAAAAATAGAGAGAAGGAAAAGATAAAAGAAAAAGAAAAACATACAACTGAACAGATAAAATATGTAAAATAAAATAATGGTTTTTGAAAATATCAGTGCATCAAGTAGTGAAGAAGGGTGGTCCCTGAGACAAGGAAAACAAACTAGGTGAATCATATAATTGCCTCCAGGTTGTTGCCTGAAGACAGTTTCCTGACTGGTGAAGGAAGGGGGAATCTGAGTTGTGCTAAGAGATTTTATGAGTTAAGAGAGGACAGATACCTGGAGTTCACAGGGCAGAGCATGGGAGACAAGAGAAGAAAGGAGAGAAGAGGAGAAGAAAGGAACAAAATCTGAATATTTGTACTGGATCTCCCCAGTCTTCAGTAATGATTGTTTGGCACTTATGTGTGAGGAAAGTACCCCAGGCTTTGGACTGAGTGATCTGGAATAATTAGAAAATTCTCAGGACTTCTGCAGGGCCAAGAATTTTTCCTGTTATCATTATCCAGAATGAAAAATAATTCATAATTCATAATTCTGTGCATATAATGTATAGTGTTCAGAAGTATTTTGTCTTTCTAGTGGGGAGAAATTAGCCCTAACCTAAATTTTGTTCTGAGGTAACAAAACAGAACAGTAAGATATGAAAAGGTCAATCTATTTTTGTATAACTCTTTACCAGAACAGACTTCAAGAATATTTATAAAGAAATAAAAACATCCAGCATTTAGTGCAGCACAATTTATGAAATTTGACATACACTATAAATTACCAGTCATGCAAATAAGCAGGGAAATATAACTCATAAATGATGAAAATCAATCCAAAAAATCTGATACATAAATAGCACAGACGATAGGGTTACCATGACACATAAACAGTTACTATTAGTATATTCCTTATGTTCAGCAAGCTAGAAGAAAAAGTGAACATAGGACATAATGACATAAAATATATAAAGATACCTATAGTGTATGAAATACAAGATACACTGGATGGGGTAACCAACAGTTATACATCAGAGTAGAAAAGATTCATGAACTTGCAAATGTAACAATAGTAATTATCTGAAACAAAATAGGAATAAAAAAGAGTGAAAAAATCAGTTAACTTCCGGGTAACTTCAGTTAATATAATATACATGTGTTTGGAGTAAAGGGGAGGTAAACATCAAAGATATTGGAAGAAACAATTACCTTAAATTTTCCAAATTTTTAAGAACTCTAAAGAGATCCAGGAATATCAACAAAGCCTAAACAAAAGAAGCATGAAGAAAATTATACCAAATCCCATCATTATCAAATTGTTAAAAGTCACTGGTAAAGAAAATAAACTCTAAAAGCAGCTATATAACAGGACATAATGGGTACAGAGAAACATTGATGAGAATGATAGCAGACTTCCCATCAGAAGAAATGCAAGTCAGAAAGCAGTGGAGGATATATTTAAAGTACTAAAACAAAATAAATACCTGTCAAGCTATCAAAATATCTTTTAAAACTGAAGATGAAAGGAAAGCATTTCTGGATATATACCTTAAAAATTCATCCCAATAAAGCTGGATTCTGTGGTACACACTTGTAGTCCCAGCTACTCAGGAGGCTGAGATGGAAGGATTACTTGATCTAAAGAATTTGAGATCAACCTGAGGAACAGAGCAAGACCCTGTCCTGGAAAGAAAAAGGAAGAGGAGGGGAAGATGAACGAGAAGAAGGAAAAGGAGGAGGAGGAAAAGGGAAGGGCTTGGAGAAGAAGGGGAGGAGGAAGGAGAGAGGGAGGAGGAAGGAGAGAGGGAGGAGGAAGGAGAGAGGGAGGAGGAAGGAGAGAGGGAGTGGGAAGAGTAAGGGGAAGAGGAGGAGGAGGAATAGAAAGAGGAGGAGGAGGAGGAGAAGAGCAACTTTTACTTTTTAGCAGAATTTCATTACAAAAAATGTTTTAAAAATAACAATGCAGAAAGAAATGATACAGTAGTAGGTGAAAATTTGGATCTACTCAAGGGAATAAAGAACCTCCAGAAGTGGTGATTATGTGACTAAATGTAAAAAATTAATTTTCTTATTGAAATATCATTAAGATATTTGATTTTTCAAGCAAAAATAATGTCAATATATTGTGAGTTTTATAACATATACAGAAGTAAATATGACAACAACTCTTAGATGGAGGAATGGAAATATATTGTTTTAAATTCTTATAAGTGAAGTGAAAGTATACAGAAAAATATATAATACTGGTACTAATTTTTAAAAAGGTGCAGTGACTAAAATAGACAAAGTATCTTTCAGAGCAGAAATAAATAATAAGAGATAAAAAGCTATTTCATATTGATAAAGTGGTTAACTCATTAGAAGAGCAACATTTCTGAATATGTATGTTTTTAATAACAAAGCTTCAAAATATATAAAGATGAGGCTATCAGAGGGCTGGTGTCTTGGGACATGGGCAAAACTGTCCCTGAACTGTACTCTGGAACTGTGCACCTGGGCCTTTTCTGAGGACATCATGAGGGACAACTCCTTGAACCTCAGTGTTCTATTTCCTACAGGGAAGTTAGGAAGAATTTTGTTCATTACCCAACACACAGTTGATGCTTTTAGGGAGGACCTAAAGAGTATGTTTTCTCTGACCTTAGTATCAGAAAATCCATGTGCTTTTAAGGAGAACCAACATTTGTTAAGTATTTAAAGAAATCACCTTAGTACTTTACAGGTATTATCTGATTTAATCTTTGTAATTGCAAAGAAGCCCATGCTATGGATTTCTGCATTTTATAGATAGGTTTTTTTTGGTCCTCTCCCACACTTTGATTATTGGGAATTCTGAGATTTATTTATCAAGTATATAGAATTTCCTTGTCTATGCTTTGTAAACTATATTCATTCTTTACCCCAAATGTTCATGTTTTCCATTTAATTGCATCATTGGTGTTATTCATTTAAAATTATTTCTATCTAGCTCTACTGTATACATCCTTGTAAGCTTCCTTGAAGTATTCTTTAAACTTTGAGGCAGGATGTGACTCAATATATAATAAACAATGCTTTATTAGCTCATTAAAAGAAGGCACTAATCTCATCTGTAAAAGACCAACATCATCTCTCCTGGGCAGTTATATATTTACCAATGATTAATGTTTGGGATAGTAATTTGAGTGCCATATTTCTGGCCTCACTCTTTTACCCTTTATAAGGGCATAAAGCTGAAGAAGATTTCTGGAAAATATGTGCTCTTGGAAGATGTTGAGTCCTGATAGAAGTTCCAGCCACATGGACTGCTGAGGCCTGTGGGAAAGCCACATTCAATGGGAATCACTTGGAATGCTTGCATGGCATCTTCATTCATCACATGAGATGGGCCTGCAGGTTATCAAACCATTGCCACTAAGATCAGTCAAGATCAATGTGGGTAAATCCAGAGCTCAAAACTCCCAGAAAAGAATCCAAATCATGAGACATGGGGATAGGTGGGATTTGGGGGAAACCAATGTTGGGCACAAGTCATGAAAAGTGACTTGAGTTGGGAAAGAAAGGAAACTAATTTAGAGAATGGGCTATAGAGCAAATATAGGTACTGATAGCTTTTGTTTATTTTTCATGTGGTGTACAACCTGTGTGATGGGAAAAATAGGCTGGGAGTGTGTATGTGATAAGGCTGGGAGTAGAGATTTACTGCTTTAAGTGAAAAGGCAGGCAAAGAACAAGGCAACCCAATCACACAGCCTTCTGGGCCCCAAGACTACCATGAGCTACAGAGGGGAGAGTTGGAGGAATAAGCAGAGCTCCTGGCAGGGTCTCTGTATCCTAGTGTCTCCTCTTGTGTGTGGGAATGGTAATGCCAACTCTTTCCTCACACCCTGTAAGGAGAGAAAAACTCAAGTGAGAGAACATTTCTGACCTACTGAATACTGAAGAGGCTTTATTGGTAGCTAGATTGTTAGGAGGGTGGGTAGGGATGATCTGGTAATCTTCAGTGATACAGTGTGGGGAAACTCCAGCCAGAGGAATGATTGAAATGAGTGAAAAGAGGAAGGGACCCCTGGAGCAACAGCACAGGGCTCCTGGAATGCCTGGTTAATGATTAGGGCAGATCTGCAGAACAGCAAGCAGAATTAGAAACAGTTACTCTTAGCGATGTTTGCTCCAGTCATTGTATTCCTCATGCCTGGTAAGCTTGCTTAGCAGACCATTTTGTTCTTTCCCTTTTCTTTGAACAAAACTCCTACATAAATGTTTTCGTTCCACACTTTTGTTCTCATGCCCTTAGGTTACAAATAAAAGGCCAAGGGATTCTCATATCAGTGCTGTTTTCCTGAGACTTTCTAACATTGATGAGTCTAAGTAAAGCAGTCCCTCTGGGCATTTGAAATTTAACCACTTACCAGTCTATTTAAATACAGGGTGAACAAAAATTGTGTATTTTTAAATTAATTTTTATAACATAATATAATAGGAAATAGATAAATGACAATTCTTTCAAATTTATTCCATGCAAGAATCGACTGGTTGAAATGACACCTGCCTGAGTAACAGTTTGGATCATCAGTATATTAACAAACATGCTGCCTGAGTAATGCTTGGGGTAAACTGTTAAGTGGTTAAACTGAACTTCAACTCTGAGTAATTTTTCATCCTCTGTGCTGCTGTGGTCATACATGGCTACAGTAGAGAACTTTGCTGCTGAATTTTTACAGTGAAACATGTTGACTGGGGGGACCTGGAAAGACACAAGAATGGATGAGAAAGCTGTGAGCATGCCCCATACCATTGTGTATAGAGGAGCCATGGGAGCAAATCTGGCAAGGGTTGCCTTTCAGAGGCTGCTAGTGTGCCTAGATTAGGAGTAGATGGAGGAAAAATGGGGAAGAAGGAACTGGTGATAGAGTGTGTTACTTACGCCCTCTAGTAGTTCTTCCTGCAGAGCATCATAGCTTGCATCTGCATCTTCCATCTGCTTTGTAGACCTACTTTAATGTGATCACAGCTGAGTAATTAACATTTCTATCTGTCTCTTTGAACCCTTCTCTTCTAGTTATTGATAAAATGCATAATAGGTTATTGTAAAGTATAGTCACCTACACATTGTATACACATTTTGGAATATGGCAATGTACTCCACAAATATGTACAATTATTTCATGTTAATAAAAAGTTTAAAAAAATACTTAGAGATGGAAAAGCTAACTACCTTGATTTGATCATTGCACATTGTTACATGTGTCATATGATCAAAATGTGCTCCTAAGTACATACTGTTAAAATAATAATAAAATTTTAGAAGGTTTCACTGGAGTGAAAAATCCCAAAGCTTATTTTTTAAAAAAAGTGGGAAAAAAAGAATGAAAGAAATGGTGCTAAAGAAGGAATGGTTCTGAAGGGCAACACAGCACAGTAGGACCATGGAATGAATGAACACCCTATACCCATTCAGGTGCCAGTTGGGTTCCAAGGTAAGAATTGTGAAGATCCTGTAGCTTTTGGATTATGAACTTGGTTGCATAAAGCATTGAGAGATTTGTTTTGACAGTCAGCTGGAGTGTTGTTACAAAATGCTTTCTATAAAATCCACCTGTCAGCTAATGTAAGCCAAGTAAGCAATAAGAATTCTATAATCAATACACATTGCATGACTGGCCTTGGCTTCCAATCCCTCTTCCTAGGGATGAAGGCACGTGTCCCTCTGAGTCCTGTCTGGATTCTCTTGTTTCTACATTCAGATGTCCAGTAAGGCGCAGGGGTCAGCCTCTTGGTCAATAAATGCTCATGGTTTGTACTTTAACTGGAGATCCTCATCAACATATCCCCTGCTCATCTATGGTCTTCCCTGCAGACATCTAGAAGTTGCCTCTGCTTTTTGTGTACCCTGAAAAAATGGGTAGTGCCTCTTGTGTCTGTTGCTTGGGTTAGGCAGTGGGTTTTTTCCACCAAATGCTGAATGTTTAGCCCTTCCTCTTTCTATCCCATACATGCTTCCTAATCCCACCACATCAAGGGGGTGTTTTGCAGTGTTTAGAGTTTGGCAAGGGGTAGTGTGTCAGAGCAGAAAAGGAATGGATTGCACCTAAATTATTTATTCATTAATTCTACATGTAATTATAGAGATGGGGTAGGTGCCAGACATTGTGCTAAGGATAGAAGATTGAACTCAGCAGCAGCCATCTAAAAGGGAAGTTGGAGTGGGAATTTAGGAACTCTAGACCACTTCTTGTAGATACCTCATGATTATTTCTGCTTTAGATGTGGCTTCTTAAGGAGTTTTCAATTTACTTATTCTCATTGTCCTGTAAATTACAAATTACACTGTAGAACACAAAAATTTTGTACCAGTGGAAAGGATTGTTTATACATTAAGAAGATCAGACTGGTGATCTACCAGCTCAGTGGGTCACATTACCTGTGGATCAAATCTACAGAAACTTTTGTTTGGCTGAGACAGTGTTAATTATTATTTTATTCCAAAGCTTTCACATAGGCCACATGCTCCATGATTTGCCACAAACCTACTGTGACACATCTACTTGTGCTTATTTATTAGCCTTTCCTAATTTCATCCTGCATATATTTGTATTTGTGATTTTTGCCCATACCTTCCAGAAAATGAGATTAAGACAAATACAACTATTTATAACTATAAAATTCTAAATGGAGGACCCAAATGATTTTATAAATGTCTGTTGAGTCTCTTACCATGTGCCAGGGTATGTATTGTAAGTTCAATAGGGATTTGAAGAAAATAATATATGGTAAGTAAATGGGCTACAAGAGTAACAGAGGAAGGGGCTGCTACCTCTTTACTGCACATCTAGAGAATATTTCACAAGGATGCTAATGAATCTAGGATTTATTATGTACCTGTGGTCTGCCCTGTAGTATGTTCTATAGCTTTTCACAGAGTTTTGTGCAGAAAAGTGACAGGAACAAAGTAAAAAGATAATGATCCACTCAGTGGGAGAATTAAAGAAAGTCAAGGCAGGGTTAAGGACAGGGTTATCCATTAGGAAGTTCTCTTTTGAACAAAGCAGAATGAAAATGAAGAGAAAGAGCCTTTGGTGGGTGTGTGTGTGCAGGAGGAGTGGACAGGGGAAATACGTCAAAGTTGTAAAGAGCAGAGCAAGTGCTCAGGCTGTGAACACCGCCCAGGAGTTGTGATGTTGGAGTCTGGAGTCAAACACTGGGTGGGGCTCCAGGTCCTGACAACTACACAGTGGTGCTTGGAACATTTTCAGTTTTTTCCCCCAGAGCCCAATCTCTGGTAGTGCCAGTTCTTTTTTTGTAGGCACAAACTCCCAGGGTCCCCTTTGATTCCTATCTCTCATTTTCAGAATATTCAAGTCCATGGCTTCAGGGTGTGGATATAGGTGCAGCCAGTGAGAGGGGGAAGGGATGGAAGAGAGAGAAAAGGAGGGAGAGAATGAAGGAGGCAGGGAGAGAGAAATGAGAGAGAGAGAGAGAGAGAGAGAGAGAGAGAGAGAGAGAGAGAGAGAGAGAAGAGTGGGTGTCTGGCGAGTGGCTGGTGATATAGTTTGGCCACCTTACGTTTTGGTTCTGCTGTGACACTGAAGGAGTGGGCAGAAGCAAAGAGTCCTCTCTTGTGGATGTTCAGCTGGATGTTGTAATGTGCTGCTTGAATTCCAGATCAGGGCTCATAGCCCCTGCAACATTGAGCAGGTCCATGCGAATCTCAATTGCAAACCTGAGTCAATTTTTAAAAAAATCACTCAGGGTGACTCAGACTCTGCCAAATCCATTGGGACTTCTTGTGGGGTGGGATCCCCTGTGATGGAGCTGCCTGAGGGGGGGGGGCTGGGCACCTGACTGAGCCTCTGAGCCTCTCAGTTCCTGGTGACTGCTCATAGGTATGTAGGGCTGCAGGGGCAGGGCTCTGGGCTCTAAGTCTGGGCTCTAAGTGGGAACAGGGCCCCTTGCCTGTAATTGGGTCTTATTTTAAATGCCATATATTTCAACACACTTCTAGAAGTAAACTAGCTTCACTATGGTTTTGTATGCTTCTAGATCCTTTGCTTAAAATAGCACCATACACCATAGTAGTAATCTTATAATATGTACAATCTACTCTTTGGTTTTAAAAACATTGAGCATTACTTGAGTTATTTTACTCCAATGTCTTCAAACTGTCATACTTGCACATAAGTCTGTATAAGAGCTCATAGAATAGGTGCACTCTGGTTGAAACAACCATTTTCCTCCTCCTGACTATTTAAGCTCTTTAGGCGCAAATACAATGGTGGTCCCATATGATTATATCACCTACTGATGGCCTAACCACTTAGGTATGTGTAAGTACACTCTGATATTTGCACCAGGGTACAACCACCTGATGACACATTTCCCAGATCATTTCTTTGTCATTAATTGACAGATGATTGCATTATGTTTTTAATGCAACATGTGTAAGATACATTTTAATTCATAAATTAGGCACAGTAAGTGATAAACAGTAACTAATAGGAAATAGGACAATTGCAAAAATATAGTGTAATAAAAGGTAATTAAAACAGGAATTATTTTTCCATTTAATATTTTTGGATGGGGGTTAACTAACCATGGGCAACTGCAAATAGAGACTGTGAAATTTTGATAAAGAGGGACCCTGCACTCACAGAGTTCCTGAGAAAGAACCAGTCACCTCATGTTGGTGGTATTAGTGGCTCCTTTCTAGGTCATCTCTTATCCCTTTATACTGGGAGAGGGCTCCGTAATGGTTTCTTACCTGACTCGTGAGTTGTGTCACTTAGACGTCGTTTAATGACAAAGTCTGTGGCTCTGATGGTCTTTCAACATATTCCACATGCCAGAAAACTTGTAAAACTATTAGGCCTAAGCGACCTCATTTTTGACTCAGGGAGATATATGATTTTATCCATCCTCTTTTTTTTTAAAGAAAAAGGAGAACTGATGCCTAAGGGACACACATTCAGGATTCTTGATTTAAATTGAATATTCAACTCTAGTTTGGCTTATTTAGGTGTGGTTCTTTTTTTTCCAGTAATAAGGATTGAACCCAGTGCCTTTACACTGTGCTACATCCCTAGACAAATTTTATTTTTTAATTTTTGAGACAAGGTCTTGCTAAGTCCCTAAGTTGCCCAGACTGCATTTAAACTTGTATTCCTCCTGTCTCAGCCTCCCAGAGAGCTGGGGTTACAGGGATTAACCACAATACCTGGCTTGGCTACTTAGTTTTAATAGTCCTAAGGTATAGGAAATGACATTTGTCACAACAGGTGAGCATTTTGAGGCTAAGGTAGTGACCAGGTGACTTGCCTGAGGTCATGCACAGTATTAGAACTTCCATCTTTCTGAACTCAATGCCTATTTTTCCTCTACTTCACTACTCTTAATCTGAATAAGGCTTCACTAAAAGATTATCTTTTGAAGAAGAATGTGAACTCCAGGTGATTTTCAGTTTCAGTGGCTGCTCTTGAGGCCCCAAGTCTTTGGTGAGACCCTCAGAGAAGCCTCAGTTCCACTTGAGCAGTGGCCCTGAACACAGTGGATTGGCTGTAAAATCACCCCCTGGGGCTCTGGTACACAACAAGGCTAGTGTAGCCCAGCTGGTGCCCAGGGAAATTTAGTTCTGTTTTTGCTCCAATAAACAGAGATAGGTGGAGAAAGTCCTTCACCTGGTTGCTGTCATTTTTGTCACCTGTAAACCCAAGGCCATGGGTGTGGAATCTTCAAAGTTCTCTCCTGCTTAAAAATCATTTGTAGCATTTTTGGCTAGTGCCTCCCACCACCACAGAATAACCACTTTTCTGTATATTGAACTGGCATTTTTCTTTATTATCTGGCTTCTTTTTTTGTGATCTCAGTTGTCTGATGTCAGTCAGTATTGGCTCTTTCTTTAAGAGCAGCAGCTCAAATATCCAAGTGTGGCACTTGTTCAGTGAGTCCCCATGATGAGAGATTTATATTTTAAACCAGTTGCCTATTCTATTAAAGTAAAAAAACAAAGGTGTCAGATATCCCCATATAAAACACCAATGAGTCAGATTAACTGTCCAAAAGTGCTTCACAAACTCGTTCTCGTGTGACCGTGAAGCAGAGAGTGGAACTGCCATAGCATTTACAAAGTGTGAGCTGACATCAGACATATTTGAATACCATGAGATATGGTATCGCTGGGGACACAGAGTGAGTTTAGTTAATAATGAATGGCATATCCCATAAAATACCATTACACAGTGTTCAGGGCCCAAGAATGATGACATAATTATTAGGAGACTGGGAGATTAAGATATAATTTTAAAAAAACATGACAGGGGAGGGTGTAATTGGGGAGACAAAATACACAGGAAGTTTGTAATTTACATGTCAAAATACCTTTTTCATGTTTTGATTGGATTAGACGCTGCCTTTCCACTCCGTTTATCCTGGCTTCAATTAGACGCAGCCAAAATGACATCTTACGTTCATATTCTTGACACCCGCTGCTCATGGGCACTTCTAATTCTAACCGACAGGAAGGGGGAAAGGGAAACTCCATTTTGCCTCTGTCATGCACTTTTTATTTAACCCTTAATTTGTTTCTAAATGAGCCTGTCACTGTGGTTCACAGGGCGTTGTGCACAGGCTGCTGGCGCCTGGTCTTAGTGGAAACCCCACCATAACTTGATGTGCTCTGACTGAACCCTGCAGGCTTGGTGGGAGCCTCAAAAACTCAGCAGGAGAACTGCAGATTCCTTTTAGAATAGCATGGGCCAGAGACAAGCGTTGAGGAGCCATGCTACATTATCATTCATGGTGTGAGTGGCCATCAAGCACGAGCTATCCAAACCTGAGGACAGAGGGTGGCCAGTACACCTCTCCATATACAGCTTCACTGGGCTGAACAATGTCCAGTAGGTGCTGAGACATTTTTCCTGAGTGTGTCTGTGAACTTGTCTCTGGGAGAGATTAGCATTTGAGTCAGTAGATTGAGCAAAGAAACTCTATCTGCACCTATGTAGGTGGGCACCATCCAATGCATCTAGGCACTAAGTAGGAGAAAAGGCAGACAAGGTGAAATGTACACCTTCTGTTTGGGATGGGACATCCATCTTTGACTTCCTTTGGATCCTGGAGTGCCTGTTTCTCAGGCCTTTGGACTTAGACTAACTTACACCACTGGCTTTCTTGGGTCTCCAGCTTGTACATGGTATGTGGTGGGACTTCCTGGCAGCTATAATCATGTGAACTAATTCCCATGATAAATCTCTTAGGTATCTCTCTATGTGTATACCATTGGTTCTGCTTCTATGGAGAACCCCAACTATTACACTCCCCTTATTTTCCTTTGTTCCTTTCCTATTGGACCTTACCTGGAGGCATCGTGCATACATTCAGTGGGGGTGAATCCTAGAGTTTTCTGTTTTTCGCTTGGGATCCCTCCCTATAGTACCACCTTCTTCCATGGACCTGACATTCCAAGGACCATCTGAAAACCATCAGTGAAATGTTTCAGTCAGTGGTGGCAAACCTATGGCATGTGTGGCACAGCAGGCTGTTTGTTATCATTGAAACCTCTAAGAGGTTCACCATCACTGGTTTAGATAAATTCCTTTTCACTGCTGAGAGTTACCTAACAACTTGAAGGAATTAAGAACCCAGTTGACAATTATAATTACCTTCAAGATGAAAGATATTATTACATTCTCACCTATTTGATTAGATATATTGGGTGCGAATATACCATCTCATCTAGATACATCTCAGAATCTGTAGTAGCAATCAGTGTGCCATGAAGATTTTATAAAGAATTCAAACATTTTTCTTGTGCTTATCAGTCATTTGTATTTCTTTGTGAGATTGCTTATATTAGTGTTTTACATTTGCTTTTGCTTTTTCTCATTTATAGGTAGGACCTATCTTTCTTTTAATGTCGGAACCCCCCTTTTGATCATACCTATTACATATACTGTTGCTTATTTTATTTGAGGCAAAAATTTTAGTAACTTTTTAATAAAACATTTTAAAAATATAAAAGTACAGAGAATGATGCAGTGCATCCCTGTGTAGCCCTCACCAGCTTCATACCTGTTAGCTGGCTGATGGTCGGCCCAGTTCTACCTTACACTTACATCTATCCACTGCTACCTCTCTGAGTTATTTTGAAGCAAGTCCTACATACGAGCCCATTTCTTCTGTCATTTTTGAGCATGTGTCTCTAAAAGGCAAACTTTCTTTTTAGATAATTTTCATATCATTATCTCACCTACAGTTGGACAATATTTTCAGCTATCCAGTGTTCAGATGTCTCAGATGGTCTCATAATTATTTTGCAGCGTCTTGGAATTCTGATTGGAATTATACCTTGTTGCAATTGATTTTATGCTTTTAATTCTCTTTTGCTCTGAAGACCATTTATCTTTTTTCTTGTAGTTATTTAGTGAAGAAGCGACATTTTTTCATATTTAGTCATCTCTTAAATATTTTTGCAGTATATAGTCAATACATTCATTGTGGAGAATTGGAACAAATATATATCCCATCTTGATCCTTTTTACTTTTACTTCCTTTTCACTTACTCTCTCTCTTGTCTTTACCCCATTTCCATATCCTCATGTTAAAAACAATGATTTAGTTACCTGTCAATCTCAAAAATTTACCAATGAGTTTTTGTTAAAAACTTCGATATCATTATGAACACATGAATTTCATTATATTTTAAGTGCATCAGTTTATACAATTATTACTCCTATTGCTATATAAACATGATAAATTACCTAATAGTCTTCTAATCTGTAAATTGAAGTCATTTGCAACATATACTACAATCCAAGGTGGTATTGAGAGGTGCTCAAATTAATATCATAAGCCTTTATTTTTATCTTATTATTAAAATCAAAACTCAAAAATAGTGAAAAACATTTGATTTCATGAAAGAACTCCACATATCAAGTTATAAGAGCAGTTTCCTTGTCTTTAAATTTTTTTTCTAGGAGTACTCACATACAACAGCATACATTTAAATGCTGGTATTCTTTGGGTCCCAAACCAAACAATAATCACTTGGCTTCAGAATTCTTTTTCACATTTTTATCTTGCTTTAAGAATGCAGCCCCATATACCTTGCATTTCCTAGGGTCTTTTGAATGAGGCTGTTATTTTTTTCTACTTCACATTCTACCATAATACCATTAGGTTTCAAAAAATATTATTGTGGCGTACATATGAAGACAGAGAAATGTGGATATATATATGCATGATTAAGATAGTAACAGTACTAAAATGAACAATCACAAGTCCTCCATGAAAGCAAAGAATTAGAACATGTCTAGCACCCTGGGAGCCCCTCATACTTCTTTTCCCAGACAATTACTTCTATTCCAGCTTTTGTGTCAATCATTTTTAAATATTCCTTAATATTGAAACCAACTAGCTATGTATCCTAAAGCAATATACATTAGCATTTGTTTTTAACAGCTAGATAGCAAGCACCAGCTGAACTATGTAGGCACAAAGTGCTGTTACTATTCATTGATGGTGGGAGATAAGAGCTCTGAGTGTGAACTGGATGGACTGACTTTGAGCTCAGATTGGGGTGAACTGATTGATGGGGAATCCCAGATCTCAGCATCTCTAGATCTACCTTCTAGAACGAGGTACACTTTCCAGGTAAGTCCCTTCCAGTAGTCTCTTTGGAAATTTTGGGTCTAGCTACAGATACTCTGAATTGGGGGGCAAGGCAGAAGCTGAAGTGCTTCTGCATTCATGATTCAGAATGCACACAGCCACTTCATTCTGATATGTCTGGCCATTCCCTCAGGAGAGCTTCTGTTTACCCCCTCCGAAAATGCATTCATAGTTTTCAACTTAGGTGGAAGGTGATGATGATGAGCTGGACATTTCTGTATTTTCTGACATCACTGCACACTTTTACATGAGTATATTACAAATACCTCATCTAAATTTGTCAGTGGAAGAGAATTTTCATTACATCTAAGTCTAAAACCAGAAACTCTTTGGACCCCTCTGCATTCAGAAAAGAAATGTCAGTGAAAATTTAATTCCATATTATTTGATTTTTCTTGCATTTTAGCAAGGTCTCCAACCCAAGTTGTCCAATCTCTTTCATCTTTTATTATTTCCCCCAGTTAATGATGGATGCCTGGCTGCCCCTTCTCACTTCACTATCATCAAACCTCAGCTCCTTATATATTGCACTAGCTGCAAGCCTTTCCCTTATAGACTAGTCTAAATTCATAATAAGGAATAAATAAAGATTTTTAAAATAGGAAAACCAAAGATGCAGTTATCTTTAGAATTTTAAACCTTTGATTCTGTGTGGGATTTAAACCAGAGAAAATGCCACTTTGGGAGGATGTTTCAAGACCTCTCATGAACTCTGGCTCCTTCTCTGGACTGGACCACAGATCCCAGAGTCGAGTGAAGATGATGCCATCTTCCCACTGTCTCTTTCTGACTTGCCCACCACAAGACTTTACTTGTCAAAGATCCATCAGAGAGTGGTTATTATAAAGAAAAGTAATCAGATAAGACGTTCTTTAATCTATCTTCTGAAGATCAGCTTCTGTTCCAAAGATAAAAAAACCTGGATTTGAATTCATGTATCAGTTTGGGAGATCTCTAATTTATATGGCCTTCAAATCACATTGCTTTTCCATTACTTGTTGGAGAACTGTAGTTAGGGCGATGTTTTATAAAATTACAGACCTGAGTTCCAATTCATACTGTATTACCTGCTAACATGTGACTGAAGGGTTAGGACTTCACTGCAGAGAGGAGATTCGTAAGGAGGGCACAAGGTAACCTCTTACCCTTGTGGATACCAGCCAGCCTCTTTGCAGCCAATCTGATGTTCTCAGTGATCTTTTGAAGTCAATGGAGAGGAAGGGACAGACTATCCTTGTGCTCAACAACATGAATTTCTCTTCCTTATGCTTGACTACTGTCTCCATTGCTGAGCACCCAATTGGCAAGAAGCAGCAATTAAACCAAAGCTTCCTGCAGAGGAGGAACAAGCCAGCTACCTGGTGGGATGTTGATGACTATGTGAGACCCAACTTATAGGTGGGAATCAAGGATTGGACATGGGACTGGCATCTTTTACTAGGAAACTCATGTAATTGTTGCTTGCTGTTCTCTGGACTGTGAAGTGACTTAGCGCCCAAGGAAGAAATGCCTCTACCACGAAGCACAGTAATTGTTTCATTTAGCTGGAAGCTGACCATTTTGGGCCTTTCTGGAAAAGCAGGGTAAAAAAAGGGCGTTAGAGAGTTTTCGTTAGAGTGGTTTATCTCTTTGCACCTATAATTGTTGCTGTGTTATCTTTCTAACTTCATGTGTGTGTGGATTTTCCACATCAATTTTCCGGCTCTCCAACACTGGTTGGATTTCCAACAGTTCAGTACCATTCTGACGATATCTAGAGTTAACACAGACCCCAGAAGTTAAGGGCTCATTTCTTCTCAGAAAATTGTTCCAACCTCAGATGCCAGTCTCTGAATGAGCTGCTATAAACTTGGATGTTCCCACAACATCCTCTCCTCAGGCTTTGTCATTCACTAGAATGACTCACAGAACTCAGGAAAACACTTAGATTTATCTGGTTATTATGAAAGATACAACTCAGAAACAGTCAAATGGAAGAAAAGCGTAAGGCAAGGTCTGAGGCCCTCTAGGGGCACATCACCCTCCTAGAACCCTGAAGTTCTCACCAAGGAGGAAACTCTCTGAGCACTATTATTTAGGCGCTTCTATGGAAGTTTCCTCATACAGCTGTGATGGAGTAAATCGTTGGGCATTAGTGATTGAACTCAATATGCAGCATTCTTCCCTCCCCAGAGGTCTGGGCATGAAAGCTGAAAGGTCCTGCCCTCTAATCATGTTCTGGCCTTTCTGATGACCAGTCTTTATCACGAAGCTACTTACTATATCTACCTCACCTCCGCAGGAGTTATCTCATTAGCACATAGCCGACACTCATCACTCAGGAGCTCTGTGCCAGACAAACTGGGAACTAAGACAAAATATTTATTGATTTTTATTATGCCATAATTTCCATATCTAATATAAAAATTGAGGGCAGACCACATCAATTCTAAATGGACAGTGCCATGCAAGTCCCAGATTTCTCAGAAATGTTTCCTCTTCTGGTTGAAAAATATTTAACTTGTGTTAATAGAGTGGATATTGAAGAAATGAAGTCATATTCCAATTGGGATCACCCGGAAGGGAAAGTGGCTTTTCACACTAGGAAACTTGTTATAGAAATGGAATGTAAGATTTCAGATTTTCTTTTTTGGTGTATAATGTATATATTACACACTACTTGCTTCCCTAGTATTTTCTTTCTCGATTTCTTCCACAGTTTTATGGGGTGTATCATTGGTGGTGAACTTTTCAATGACCAAATACTGAGAGTAGATCATGGAGAAACCAGAAGGTGGATGGACATTACCCAGAAATAGTCTTAGCAACGGATGCTTTGACCACAATCCTTTCTGTTGTCTAACTCGGGGGATGAGTTCGATTTGTGTTGTATGTTGGAGTTGCACTGGGTTCCATTTGAAGTGCTTTTACCTTTTGATAATTTAAGTTTGGCAAAAGGAGTCTATATTGAGGGAAACCCAAGTTGACTCCAGGGAATATTTGTCAGTATTTTCATCCATGCAATGTCTGCATGCCTGTTCTGTGTTTGGGAGATTCTTTGCTTTATTGTTCAAAATAAGAGGCAGCCTCCACTCTAGCTATAGATACTGAAAGACCAGCACTTCCTCAGCCTGTCTTTCATTGACAGTGGTGTGTTGGTATGTGACCGTGACTCTGCCAACCACGCACAACCTTACCAGTCATTTAACTCAGGGGACAGTGGTGCAAGGATTCAGGGTTCTTTTGTGGACTTCATTCAGTGAGCATATAGCCTGCTGCAGTAGTGTAATCAGCTTCCAGAGTCAGCCACAGTAGTGGTTTCATCAGTAGGACCCCACATTCACCCCCAGTGTCTTCAGTGAAGCTCAGAGTTTAACATGTTCTGTGCTTTGAGTTTGGACATTGATACTAGGCATGTAGTCCCTTCCGGTGGGCTAAATATTTTGATAGATTTATTTATTTAAATTATTTTAATTGGCTTGGTTTTTCTCTTGCACCAAAAGTCTGCCCTGTCCCCGAAAGCTCGCTAACTGTCTGACTGCAAGTGCATCTTTATTCCTATGGTGATGTCCCAGAGCTTGGCCTCACTGGGGTCCCTGCCTTTCTGTGTAGGAAACACCTGGAAATGTGTGTCTAGTGGGCAGAAGGGCCAGTTGGTCATTAGTTCAGCCAGGGAAACGCCCCCTACCATCAGATTTTCCCTTCCAGACCCCCAGAGGGAGGTAGCTTCTGAGGAGCCTGTGAATTTGGCCCAGGAACTTCTAGGGCAGATGTTTGTCCTCAGGCAGAGATGTTTCCTGGATGCTTCTCTCCTTTGTCTCTCAAGGGCCAAGGCCTGGAGTGCCTGGCCCTTGACCAGAGTCAGGAAGTTCGGCCCTCAACATTGCATCCTGCCTGTCCACCAGAGCCTCAGAAGAGAAAAATCAAAAGGGAGAGACCCAAAAGAAAGAAAATGAAGTGCACCAGAGGAATTTCATTAGGTAGATTGCTTCAAGATGAAGAGTGTCCAGAGAAAATATCCCCAGGAGTTGAAACATGTATCACAATGTTTTTAATGCCAATGATGGGGATTTAATTTCTCTTTCTTTCTGTCTTCACATTGCTGACAACTTCCCTCATTGTCTTAAATTTGGGTTGCCAGAGTCAATTAAATATGCAAGAGGACCAGAGTACATTTTGGAGGAAAGTAATTATTGTTACACCTTAGCACACCTTAATGAATGCATTAATAAATGATCCTTCCCCATGTTTTTCTCTTAATAGCCATCAAAATCTTTATAAACCTACTGCACAATACATAACATCTCATTACAAGATTCGCTTTAAAAAAAAAGAATCAATGCATACCTAAGTTATTTGTGTCAAAACTCATTTATTTTCACAATAACGTGGACTGTCAAACCTGACATCCTGCTAATAACATCTAGTGCATTTGCATATTATTCAAATATTTCCTTTTATGAAATGGGGACTTTTACTCACACTGCTCTGCTCACCGGTACAGCATGCATTTGCACATTAGCTCGGTTCACACAGCCAGAGAAGGGTTACCTGTGGCAACTAATTATGCTATCCTTTATGCATATTAATGAGTCTTGTGAGCAGCCATTCTCTGTTGTGTAGAGAGGAAAAAAACAATCCCAGCTGAAATGGGAAACCGATTATAGCAGAATACCATAGTAGAGGAGAGTGATTTTTGATAATTTTCCATTTTTAATGTTCCTAGCTGTATTCCTTTCTCTACTGCTGCTATAACAAATTACTGCACACTTAGTGGCTTAAAACAAAACAAAGCTATTACCTGACAGCTCTGAAGGTTAGAAGTCCTAGGTTTCACTGGGTTAAAATGAAGATGTCGGCAGAACAGCATTCCTTTCTGGAGACTCAAGGGGAGAATCCCTTTCTTTGCCATTTCCAGCTTTCTGAGGCATCTCTCTGGTCCTTGTGGCTCAGCTAGTCCTACATTTCAGATCTGGCAAGGGGTTAGGGGTGCTTAGCACACTGCCATGTCTCTCTGGCTATAGCCAAAAATAGGCTCACCTGGATAGTTTCAAATACTGTACTTTCCCTGTCTTAAGGTCTTTAACCTTAATCACACCTGCAAAATCCTTTTTGTGAGGGAACATTCTCTGGATTTGAAAGTGATATCTTGAGGCTGGCATAAGGTGTCACCTTAGATCTGTTTGAAGAGACCAAAGGAAATGCTAAGTGGGATCTTGAATTTCCCATGGTTAAATACCCATACCTCCTTTTCTACTTTCTCTCATTGATTTCTCATTGGCTTTCTTCTCTTCTACTTGCTCATTACATCTTCTTCATTTTCTCTGGCCATGACTGACTTCCTCTGTCTTTTCTCTTTATTACCCAAAAGAACTCCTAACACCCTCTTTGAGCCAACTGCCTTGCTGAGCTCCACTCTGTCCCTGGTTCTGCTTCATGTTATCAGTTGCTCTTTTAAACTTTACTCACTTTATCTCTCTCTCTCTCTCTCTGGTACCGGGGATCAAACTCGGGACCTTGAGCTTGTAAGGCAGGTGGTGGAACCACTGAGCTAAATCCCCAGCCCTTACTCATCTTATCTCTGTGTAAATATATTGACTGTTTCTAAGTTTCACACCTCCCACAAAGGCAAAACTAGGGGACCACAAAGACATGGAGAATTGGACAAGAACCTTGATGTCATGCCCAAGGACCCTTGAAATACCCAAGGTCCTACAGACACTTTGCTTACAGGTGGCATGGCATGCTGCATCTATTCGCCTGAGAGTTTCTTGGAGTTTGAAGGAGGAGACAGAGTAGTGCCAGGGAATGAACAAACTTCAGCCCATGAGGAATAGAGATTGGTTTATACACACCCTAGCTTTCTCAGTTTCCAGATAGTTCAGGAACCTGCCTGTTGGCTCATAGTGGTGAGAGTGGGTTGAAATCCAGCTGCTTGCTGTGATAATCCAGTCTACCACTCACCAACTCCCTCACAGTGCTTCCTGGGTCACCTACCAAAAGATCACCTGCACTTACCTTCCAGTCTCAGAGTCTTGTGTGATGGTTATTTAAATCTGTCTGGGCTCATGAATGCTCAGATAACTGGTAAAATATGATTAGATATGTCTGTGAGGGTATTTCTGGAAGAGATTAGCATCCAGATCAGACTGCACAAAGAAAGTCCACCCTCCTCACTGTGAGTGGGGATCACACATGGATCCCACATGGGACAGAGAGGAAGAGCAAATTCTCTCTCTTCTGGAGCTAGGATGTCCATTCTCTCTTGCCCTTGCACACTGGACCTCTTGACTCTCCTCAGACTTGGGGACATAAGCCAGTGACCTCCCTGCTTCCCTGGCCTTTGGTCTTGAACTGAATTTTATCACTGGCTTATTTGACTTTCCAGCTTGCACACAGTATCATGAGACTTCTTGGTTTCCATAACTGCGAGATCCAACTCCCCTCATGAATCTCCTTTTCTGTCTTTCTCTGTATTCTGTTGGTTCTGGTTCTCTGTAGAACTCTGATCAATATAGTCTGCTTTTGGGAGGACCTGGAACCTAAGGGAAGACCTGATTCCTGGGCTGAAGAGAACCAAGGAGAGAGGCACATTAACAAGAGGGTCAAGGTTGAAGTGACCACTGTTGTAGGCCCCAGTGTTGTACACAAATATGACCCTCTCCTGGGTCCTCTACCCCTCGCAGGAAATATTTCCCCTTGCTAAATTGTAAACCCACCTTTTGAATTACTCCTGTGGAACTGGCTGTCCTGCATTTCAAAGTGCAGAAGGCCTCATCCTCACCTCCAGGTGACAAAAGGTAAAAGAGGAGTTGAGGAATCGGGTCAGTAGGCCCTTTCCCACACCAGAAGGTAAAGCAGGATGGGCAAAGGCAAGGGCAGGCCTGTTTGTGTGAAAAATAAGTGTCAAGTATCCCATGGCAGGAATTCTTCACCTCTGCATGCTGACATTCTATCTCTTTCCTCCTGGGGCTGGTTCCAGTTGTCTTGCCCCAGGTGCAGAATCTAACTGTGACATTGACATCCCAACCTGGTGGAAGAACTCCAGATTGCTTTTGTCCCCTAGGGATACATTCCTGAACTTTGAGGAGGGAGCCCACAAGATATGCCTATAGCAGGGAGCCTTAATTTTATAAAACCACAGCTGTCTTTGAAGTAATCATCACCATAGCAAATTTATAAGCTAATCTGATTTCAGAAGCATGGCCAAATCTCTGATCAAAATTTCCTAATTGTCAGGGTCTGGAATCTACAGCTATAATTTCAAACCAAAAAAGTTATAAATACACACTCTCCTCACTAGCAGGGCCACCTAACCTGAGCAGATCACAGAGGTGGCCATCTTGCTTTGGGAGGAAGTGTGGGTAGATTCACCCATGGTTTCCAGGGGAGATGTAAAATCAGCCCAAGTAAGTGGGCATTAAATCTTTTTGAGTCACTGCTGCCTGAATTTCCTTTCAGATTCAGGTCTAGGAAAAGGGCTAAGGGAGGTGGTGTTATAAAGATGACTATAAGAAGGAAGTTTGGAGCTGGGATTCTCATGGTGGTAGTAGGGAAGGGAAGAAAGGGAGTCAGCTTCCTCATTGAGGCACCTGAGAGAATGGGAAGTGCACATGTGCAGTGTGGAAAAATATACTCAGCATTGGGTTCAGAATAATACCGGTGTAAATTTAAGTTTCTCAACTGGTGAGGTATGTAGAGCTTTGAGACTCTTGAGGGTATAGTCCTGAGATTTTTATTTATAAAAGAAGACAGGGTTTTCAAAAGAAATCATGAACACCTTTGTGTGTGGGAGAAACGGAAAAGTTAATCGGTCCAAAGATGATGCCTACATTTAGGAACAAGAAGTGAACAGGAAAGAGATACTTTCAGTCTAAGGAGACAGTGGAATGAACCTGGGGCAAAACAATAATGAAATCCTTCCTGACTCAGGAGGAAGAGAGAGCTGTACCTCACCCTACCCAGGCTTCCAAGGAACCACAGAAGTTTGTGACAGTTTTCTCTGCTGAATGTGAGGTTATAGGTTGGGTGGGGAGGCCCTACTTAGCTTTCCTGAACTCATAAATATATTCATTCCCTCAGCAAAGGTTACTGAGAACCTACTGTGTCCCAGACATAGTGCCTGGTGTCAGGACTGTGTTGATTAGCAAGGAAGATGGACAGTTACAGGTGGATCTGTGTCATTTGTTACAGTTTCATGCACAGTGACTGCAGAATAACAGGGGTCTGCTGAAATGGAAGGAAAGAGAAAGTCTTGGGTAAACTGAGGCCTGGGGAGCGGGGAGGAGTTGTCCAGGTAAAGGGGGCAGGGGCTGTTCCAGGCAAAGTGAAGAGCTCAGGCAAAGGTGCAGCCACAAAGGAACACAGAACATTTGGAGAGCAGAAATGAATGTGGTTGTGACTCCCATGACAAGAGGCACATTTGCAGGAGCTGGCCTGAGGAGATAAGGAGGGGCTGTCAGCCATGCTGAGCAGTT
Organism: Heterocephalus glaber; assembly: GCF_000247695.1. The sequence continues at coordinate 6,065,233 of NW_004624768.1, forward strand.
TAGACTTGATTCTCAAGGCAGCTGGAGGCCACCAGTCAGAGAAGTAATATATTGATCACAGCTGACGTTTGCTTATTGCTTGCAATAAATTGATCTAAAATTACACATTATTTCTTTAGGCCTCATCATGTAAATATTCATAATTGCATAGATTTTAATGTTTGTAGGTTACTAAAGGCCATTTACTAGCAATCCTATGAGCTACCTATTGGTTTCAAATTTTGGTTTTTCTTCAAGTGTTTTTTTTCTCATTGAATTATTTTTTCACTGGTATAATTGGATCCCTACTACCCAATCGGAATTTCCATTGGTAATGGTGGGAATGGATAGACTACAGAAATACATAATTACAAAGTCTTTGAATAAAGGTTAGAAAAAAAGGTGTGGCATTTGGAACTGCAAAAGTGGGTAAAATAAACAAGGGCAAAACATCACTAATAGTTTCCTCCTCTACAAAATGGGTAAAATATTGTGCGTGACAAAGGGTAGGTGTAATCACTACATGAAATAATGTAGATGAAAGTTCCTTTGCAGTTCCTTTTTAAGTGTTGTGCATCTAATATGTATCCTCTTGGAATGCCAAAGAATATGGTTCTGTTATACTCTTAATGAACTATATAATTAGTTAATGCAAATATACACAGTAGTTTTACTGAAAACACAAAAATAGAAAATCACATACTATTAGTGCATGGCTGGTTCCCTGTCAGCCTCCAATGGTGATTTATTTTTCTTTAAAGACATTGTGAATGCAAAGATGTAAAATGTATGGCATAATGAATTATATTAAGATGAATATCCCGTAACCATTACTTCAGGAAAGACAGAGACCATGGCCATCTACCCTAGAAGCTCCCTCCTTGTTGCTTCTGTCCGTATCCAAGACCCATCTCCCTCCACGAAAAGCCAGTTTCATGATCTTTGTAGAATTTATTTCTTTGTTTCTTTCTATTTTACTGCCTAGATGTGCGCCCCTAAATATTAGACCCTTAAGCTACCTTTTCTCTCCTTTGCTATTTACTCATTGAAAGATCTGGCTATTTTGACCCGCAGTTTCCCGTAATCCAGGATTTTGTGGACTCCTCCCTATGTGTGGTGAAACTCCGCGGGCTCCTGCTTCCTGCAAGTAGTTCCAGCTTCTTGCTCAGACTCAAGTTGGGCAGATTGATGGGTGAAGCTGTTTTCTAGTAGATCTATGATTTGGGCTTCACGTCTCATGACATGGGAAGCCTTGGAGGAGCAATGTCCCAGTTGATTGCTTAATAGAGGACTGGAAAATAGCAATATTCTAATTTTATAACTTTTTTACTATTTAATAGTTGGACTTCTTTTATGAGGAGATGCTGCTCCTTCATCTTTGCTTACTTGTTACTCATTTGGCTGGTTAAGAAAAAGCAGAAAAAATATTTAGTTCTTTTGCTTTCTTTATCAGATTTTAAGATAACAGGCTGGTTCCCCAACAGCTTCTGAAGGTGATTTAGTTTCCCTGAAAGTCATTATGAACTCATGGATGAAAAATACTTGATGAGTTAAATTCTTTGATGTGGTGCCAGTTCTTTGCAATGTCAGCTTCTTTTTTGGTACCGGGGATCGAACTCCAGTCCTTGGGCTTACACAGCAGGTGGCGAAACCACTGAGCTAAATCCCCAGCCAGCAATGTCAGCTTTTAAAGTAACAAGCCATTGTAATCGAACAGTTTAACATTCTTCCTCCACTTTTTTATTTTTACTGCTGCTTCCTCTTTTCTTTTTGGTTTAGATAATAGCAATTCTTTTCTGATCCCAATATCACCGATCTCACCTCTCCTCCAATACCTTTTTCTTATAATATTTTGGCATTTTAGCCATAATAGCCATTTTAGCCATAATACATACTACATGGCAGAAAACATAATACTTATGAATTATCATGAAACAAACACTAGTTTCTTCAAAAGAACCTTTCCAGGACCCTAGAATCCCCCTCCAAGTAAGCTCTCTCAATTGGTGTGACCTAAATCCTCTCCTGCTAATGATAATTTTAAAGAATGTGGTTGTGTTTTACCATTTTATTTAACTTCCTACAATGGTATAATATTGTATCGCTTCTATAGTTTCTGTTTCCTTTTTCTCAACACTATATTCAACAAACTTTATCCATTTTGGACATGTACCACATTTTAATATTCCACTATACAAACATGTCAAGATTTTATTTGTGCAATCTCTTGTGAATGGACATGCAGTTTGTCTCTGGTTTGAGGCTGTTATAAATAATGTTGCTATGAACATTCTCATACAGATTTTTTGGTGCACATATCCACGGATGCATGGTTGGATCCATTTTTCAGATTGGAATATATTATTTGCAGGGTGTGCCTGTCTTCAACTTTAGTCATTCATTGCAGTTTTTCAAACTTCTACCATTTACAATACCACCAGCAGCTCTGGAGAGCTCTTGTTTCCTCATGTCCTTGCCAGCATTTGTTATAGTCAGTAGTCAGTTTTAGTTATTCTGGTGGTATGAGTGATGCATTACAGTTTTAATCTGTACTTCCTCAATGACTTGTGAAGTTGAACACATTTCCACTTGTGAAATGTGTGAGTTCCTGTTGTACATTTCTTCTATTGACTTGTCTATCATCTTGTTTGATTTGCAAAGGTTATTTATTCTGGATGCAAGCCTTATGTCTGGTAAATACCTCTGCCCTGCCTTCTGTCTTAATGAAGTCTCTTGATGAACACAAGTTCTTGATTTTAATGCAGTCAAATAACAACTTTCTCCTTAATGGTTAGTGCCTTTTAAAGAAATGTTTTCCTACCCTGAAGTCATTAAGATTAATTACTGTGTTGCTTTTCACATTTAGACCTATAATTCATGTGGAATTTTTGCACATATGATGAAGTAGGGGTCAAATTCCCCTCCTCCCATTAATATCTAATTTTCAGACTTTTGTCCTGCACTGAAATTAGTAGCCACATTCTTGTCCAACTCTTGCAGCCTACAGAAAAAAATAGTTTTAAATGATGACTCACCTCTCTGGGTTTCTATCTTGTCGCATAACTGTTCTGTGCACCTTGTTTTCTAATACTGTCAAAAAGACATCTCCTTGGTATTTTCTTTTGGCCAGTTCTATTTCTCCTTAGCGGTATGAAGAGGCTCACACTACCACTGCTATAAAGCAACGCACTCTAATTCACTCCTCTCAGTTGCTGCCTAGGATCACTGCTAAAATGCAGATAACGACAAATCAGCACACTCACTAGATCCAAACATTTCAATCATTTCTGATACCTTTGGGGAATATTTGCCAATGGGAATTCTTGGCCTCTCTAAGAGGGTTGCAGGAAAATATAAAGTGTCTGTGGTCAAATGCCTTTCTCCTGAGAGTCCAAACTGCCAGAATAGCCTGTGTTAATGGAGAGATTCTTCACTGCAGGCTCCTCAGGACCTTTGAGAGGTAATGTGCATTGTGGGAAGGGCCTTAGATCCGCTGCCCTTCAAATCTATTTGCCTTATACAGTACTGTCCTTGACAAGCATCTCAAAAAAAAAATATTATCCTTCCGGAGAACTCACTGGAAAGTGCTGCTGTAGATTGAAAGAATTCCCTCCGTGGGACATATAAGGCCCTTTGTCATCTGCTCCTAGCCACACCCCTGGCCACTTCCTGGCATGCACCATGTTCTGGGCTCCATGAGCCACTTGGATTTCCTTTAGCCTGCCCGATCTGTTGTTTCCTTGCTGCAGCCTACCTGTCTTTTCAGGCTTCTTGGCCAGACGTATGCTTATGGCCAAAGTGGGCCTCATATTCTCCAGGAGGTGCTTTGACCTCTTGGGCCTGTGTGGATCCTTTCTCTGTTCTTTCCAAGCTGTGCCCTGGGGTGATTTGTTATAAACTGAGATCCCAGGAGTAGAAATGTCTCTGACTCCCTCAGCCTCCTTATTGTGTGCTTCAGAAGAAGGGTGCTTAGCCAGTCCTCTGCCTCATGTCTAGATCGTGTGCCTCAGCACGTTGGAACTCCCAAAAGCATTTGCAGTGTCCCTATCGCTCCAGTATTAATTGAGTCCCCACTGTAGCCCGTACCTCATGCTGTGTTGTAGGAGCAGAGATGCCAAGAAGATGACAAGTGCTTCTGTCTCACATTCTCACAGACAGGAACAGTCCCTAGAAGACACCAAGTGTTAAATGTCTGACGAGACTCCCTTGGCTTTTTCTAGTCCATGCCAACCTCAAGGAAATTCAAGATGGCTCTGGGTGCTGTCCAATAAGTTGTCTTCACGTGGGAGCCTGTGCCTGGTCTGCAGTCAAGGGAGGTCAGGAACCAGAGCTTTTTTCAGGCCTGTAACATTGTGTGACTTGTAGAATCCTAACTGAAGTTCAGACCCACCACAGCGTCCATCGCAGGGGCCATAGCTGCTTGCTTCACTGATGAAATGCAATCTCATGTATATCTGTGCAGGAGATGTCTCAACAGGGATTATCCCCAGGGCAGCTCTTTGAGGTGCATTCATCTTATCTGATTCTTCATGGGTGGAAAATGAATTTTAATTATGTTCATGTAGAAGCTTGAATATATTTACATGACTCTCCAAGACAGGTTGTAATTGTGTATCCATGTCTCATCCCCAAACCAGCAGCAGTTTCACTTTCCTTGATTTTGGTTACTCAAGATCAACAAGATGAGTGAGGACAATACTACATTTTGAGAGAGAGAGCCAGAGACCATGTTCGTATAAACTTTCTTACAGAATATTATTATAATCATTCTATTTTCCTATCAAGTATTGTTATTCTTTACATTTAATTCATAAATTAAACCACCATTTATGTAGGAAAAAGCAATACATATATATATACACATATATATATATACACTATGCATGCTTTCAGATACCTCCTGGGGGTCTTGGAAGATAGGTCAGGGGATTGTTGTTTTTGTTATTATTTTAGGATGACAGTGGCCATAGCAGCTGTTATTTATTCCATGTCTACTATATTTCAGTTGATAGTAAATAAATGCCCTGTTTGGAATGGAGCCCTGTCCCAAATGCTAACCAACCTGTCTCAAAGACAACTTGGTACAGTGGAAACATGTGTTGTGGAATCAAACAGACCTGGTTTTGACTATGTACACTGTCACTTACTGGTTGTGAGATTTAGGCAAGTTCCTCACTTCTACAAGTTCCAAGATTCTTCTCATAAAATGGTAAATTAAGAAATATAGTACATGTCTTTCCCATCACCAAGTTCCTGACACATAGTCAGTACTCAAAGCTTAGCTGTTTGCCGTGTGGCACACTAAATCAACCTCTCTCTCAGGAGGCCTGAGCCCAGACCCCATACCTGCGTTCTGACCTTGCTGTTCTCTTTGTCTAGCTGTTGCCCATCATGGCTTCGGGAGACTTTCTACTGCTTGGAAACGCCTCCTGCTGGGACCCCGAAACTCCTGTTGGATACCCCCATGGGACCTTGACCTCAAGTAGCCCTTACCTTATGAAATGTTGAAATCCAATTCTTCTCCTGAGTTGAGGAGGACCGGAGCTTTTAATGAAATGTGCCAAGGCCCCACAGAGGTGCTGCCCGGGAGAGCAGAGCCCTGTGGATGGGTGTGTTCTGACACCTTCTGGTTGGGCTGTCTGCTCGCCAGGGGCTTGGGCCTCAAGAAAGCATGGCTCAGACCAGCTCTAGGGTGCAGGGTGATGGTGGGCTGGAGAGCAGTGTATTTACTGATAGACGCCCCTCTGGATTATAGGAGGCTGGTCCTCCTTACCTGACAGTTTGGGCTCTAATTGTGTGCAGTTTATTATCTTGACCCTCTCATCAAGATCCTTTGAGAGATAAATAGACCTCAAAGGCTTGTGAGGATTCAAGTTGTGTGCAGAAACCCCAACATCAGGATGTAGATCCCGATGGAAACTGTTATTCAGAAGCTGAGGCTTGATCAACCCAAGAACCTGATCCCCTGTCTTAAATGACCCTAATGTCCACCTCTTTCATTTTCCCACCAATAATTTTCTGCAGCTAGAAAGGGCAGAAGAGTTCTAGGGTGGTGTTATTTAACTGTAGCAGGAAATGCAAATATTTATTGAATAAAACACAATAGATGAGTGGGTGAGTAAATGAATGTAACGTGCAGCTGCTTTTTTTCTACAGAAATCATATTAGGTATGACCAAAACATATGGTGAATATTTAAATTTTAAACATCTGTTATAGCAAAAGACATACTGTCATTAAGCCCTTTCAGAATATCCCATCAATTCAAACACACTTATTCCATAATGTTGTTGACACTTTACAAAGCAGTTCTGGACGTTTTTTCTCATGAATTGTGCTGCCATGGCTGCCTTGATGTAATGAATCAACTCAAAATGTTTACCTTTCCTGGTGGTTTTTGACTGTGGGGAAGAGCCAAAAGTCGCACAGTGCCAGATCTGGTGAGTTAGGTAGAAAAGGACACACTGTAGTGTTTTTATTTGACAGAAATTGCCATACCAGAAGTGATATTTGACAGGCACTATTATCATCATGATAGAGGATGAAACTCTCCATTTTTCAGGCTATTTACTATGCACATCATTTATTAAATGTTCTAATAAGCCCTTATAATATTCGGACTTCACAGTTGTATTCCTGGTTAGAAATTCAGCTTCCACAATTCCATCAAGGTCAAAAAAACATAATCAACATCACCTCCATGTTGGATTTTGATTAACTCACTTTTTTCATTGGAGAACTAAGTGATTTCCAGAGAACTATGAACCTTGGTCTCGGGATCATAAATATAGACCCATTTCATCTCCCATGATGAGATTTTTGAAAAGGTGGAATCTGAAGAGGCAGGATTGTGCAACTCCAGTGAAATTGACAGAATTTCTCTTGGCCATCTTGTTCATGATCCATGATCAATGGCACACTTTAAGGCATACCTTCTCTCAACCACAGCTCACAACTGAGTGCACCAAACAAACTGAAACTTGTCACACACTAAGATTTGATGGCATTAACCACTTTCAATCACTCCTTATAGGACTGGCTCTAAACTTTTTCCATGGCCACCAGCTCACCTTAGTCCTGGCTCTACATTCTGTAGCTCAGTCATGAGGTCAGTTTTGGAGACTGGAGTTATTTAATCCCAAAGATTTTAGAAGTATCAAATACTGTTTCTAAATGAAGCAAACTTTCATCTCATTTTCTTGGATGAAATTAACATCTCATGTATTGATATATTCATATACATATCTATTTGATCTGCATTTAGAGATTAACCATATGCTAGGTACTTGTCTATGTGCTGGGAATAGAAAGATAATTAAGACAAAACAGGGAAGAGCTCCAAGGCAATTTACATTCTAGTGATCAACTAGACAGCATAGTTCTATGGGAACATGAAAAATCTGTCTTAGAGGTTCAGTACAAATTTGCCAGACGGAAAGAATAAAACATGCAAAGGTGCAGAGGCCTGCGAAGCCATTGCACTTGTAGGAGTTTCAAGTTCAGCAGTGGTTGGAGGGAGATGTAGCAGACAGTTACGAGCATGGGCTCAATCCCTCCTCTGACACCTATCACCTTTGTGGTTTGGTTCAAGTTATTTAATTCACTATGCTTCAGCCTTCTCTATTGAGTTTGGGATGTTGTTGTTGATGAAGATAAATATAAAAAAGGTAAGCAGCAGTCCATATGTACATGGCAGTCTTCTAAGTGCTTTACATGGATTAATTACTTTAATCTTCAAAATAATCTAATGATATGTGTAACTATTGTCCCCCCTCAACCAGTTTTGAAGACAAGGAAATGAAGCAACTGCCTCAACAAGGTACGATTGTGATGATTCAGTGAAGTGTGTGTGTGTGTGTGTGTGTGTGTGTGTGTGTACATATACATGCACAATCTGATAACAGGACTTCCTGGTCAGAACCAGAATTCCTTAGTTTAGCAGTAACGAAAAGGAGCAAGACTTGCCTGATTACAAAGCCTTGAAGTATTTCTGCTGATATTGTTGAGTCTGTCACATACTCAGAGCAAGGGATAGATCCTTGCTACCATGCTTTTGAATAAATCATAGGGAAAAAAACCCTTCAGTCATTGAAGCATTTTACAACTGTCTTCCAAGGTCAGCTTTCTCCCAGTAGTATGACCTCCTTGGAAGTTATCAGGGGAGTCTTGACAGCCTGCCACTGTGAATTCTGCCCCCTGTTGACAAATGCTTGTCTTGTGATTCCCTGCAGTCATTTTCTATGGGAATTCTCAGCATCTTGCAACATTGAGCTGGATATTTTGGAGCTGAATCCTCCCCTAGGTTTAGTACCAAAAGATCAACAAATGCTCAGCATTCTGTAGAGCCTACATGGCCATTAGGATAAAAGCAAGCTTTCCAAAGTGATGTAGGAAGGCAACAGATTCCCAGGTGGCTCTTAGTGGATAATAATGACTGGTGGGATCATGAGAAAACATCTATAGGGAAAAAGAAAAGGCTCTGCAGAGGATATTGACTCTAAACCTCTGTATATAGGAATATGATGGGCTGGATGTGGAAGCTGAAACCAATTCAAGGAAAGTTATGGAGGTTAGAGAGGTTGAAAGCCATCCCATAGTTGATGGGAATTTTCTGGACGATTTAATCAGTGAAATTACAAGAATTGAAATTTACAGAAATCATTCTAGCAATAGAACAGTAGATAAATGGAAAGGGATGATAGAAGAGGAGAAGATGAGCTAAGAGCTACTGCTGTGTCACAGTGGAACAGATGAGGTTCTGAACTCGGGTTGCTAAAGGAGGGGGCACATTTATAAGATATTAAGGAGTCAAAATTTGTAGGGCAGAAAATGATCTCAAGTGAATGAAAAATTCTTCAAGAGCTCTTGTCTTTATTTGAGCTCCCCCAGAAGAAGGCCTTGAGACAAGGATTTGAAAGTACATTGTTTCATTGGGAAGAGATTGCAGAAAGCACCAGATATTTCCTTGGGACAAGAATGCTAAGTCTTCCCCTAACTATAAGACAGGAAAGAGAAAGAGGCCAATACAAGGTGCTTTAATAAGCAAATAACCCCTGGAGGCATCTGTGGCTCATTGTACTGTGCTGTTTTGGGAAATAGAATGGAATATGCCTTAGAGTTGTCCCATCTAGGTGATGAGAAAGTTGGGGTATTTATCCTCTAACCATCATCCATGATTGTCAATAGCTACTCCTGGGGGGGACATCAACTCCCTGACAGTTCCATTCGGCCCTAAATTGCAACAAATTTCTCTACTCAAAGCAGATATTATAAGTCAAAAGAAGATTGAAGGTAATCAGATAGCAAGTGCCTGTGACCAGAGAAATCCCTAAGCAAAAAAAAAAAAAAAAAAAAACAAAGGGACTTACGGAAAGAAGCCCTGGGCAGTTCCATTGGGTTCATCAGCAAAGGGGCTTTATTGCTATTGGCAGAACTTTTGTGAAAGGGTAGAAATAAGCTATCTATTGCATAGAAAGGTATTAAACAATGATATATGCAGTCTGATGGACTTAGATTACACCATTAATAAATAGGAGGTGAGGAGTATGCTCTTGTTGGCTGTAATGAATACTAATGGGGTGACCCTGCTAATGAAACTTTTTCCATTCTGTCATTGTCCTCATCAGTTCTGCAGCCATGATTACTGCCTGCCTCTTGAACCTCCAGGCTGAGATCTGGGTGACTTAAAGGAGATGCTTCCCTCAGTAAGGTGGTAATTAGGTTAGGAAAACTGAAAACTAGAGAAAGTGGTTTACATTATAATCTGTTTCATGCAGTGAAAGTAAGACTTTTTTGGGTTTTGATTTTGCAGGTTTGGCCTTTAAAGCCAATATGTTTTACTCAGGTTGAGCTGAAGAAATTTCTAAATGTTTAATGCTTTTGATACTTATACAAATGTATGCCCATGATCCCCTCAAAGCATCGACCATAAGTTTGGTCATGAGCAAAGTCTATGTGAGAATCACCTGATCTCATCTTCTTCCATCACATATTCTGAATTCTAGGTAGCTGTACAATCTGTCCCCTTTTCTATTCATGCCCATAACCACTGTGCTGGTTCAGAACTCATCAGAATGATGTTTTACAAATTGTTTGGGGATCATGGTCCAGCCATGCTAACATAAAACACAAGCCACTGCAATAACCCATAGTGTGGGGTTTGATATCACAGATGATACCACTTTGTACATTGTCTTCTCCTCCATACCTCCTGTATTTCTACAGTTGTTTCCATGGACTCTAAGTCACACAGCTCAAATCCATTTTCCAGTCCAGCATGGACAGCTTTCATCAGCTGAGTGTCCTTCCTCATCTCTCAGCTTGTTTTCAGCATTTCAGGAGACACTTTCAGATGACTCTTAGGATTTCAGGTCAGTGCCTAAGAATACAAGGAATATTACCAGCTTTCTTTAATAGTTCTTATTTAGGAACTTAACACATGGTTGCTTAGAATATATTTTTATATTGTGTCAAAAGCTGCATGTTAAACAATTGCCTATCCTGTGCTAAGTACTGGGCTTCTTTTTAATTTATTGCATGCTGTCGTTTAATTTAACCCATGTTAAAGAGGTAATGTAGGTAATACACTAGCACTCATCAAAAACTATAGTGTGTGTTTAAGAAAAAATATTTATTATGGTAAAGACACACAGCCTTAATCCCTCTCAAAATATTCCCCTTCCCTTTGAATGCCCACATGCCATTATTTTTGCCACTTTCTGAAGTGCTCTGGAAGTCCTCTTTACAAGGTGTGCTAAAAAAAATAATACAGTGAATGCTGCTGCCAAGTGCCATCCAACACAAAGACAGGTTCATAAAAACATTATGGGTTATCTCATTCATCTTATTCACTGGATATGCCACTATAGGCTTGCTGGCTCTTCCCCAACCATGAAAAGTAGACATTTTGAATTGAGTTAGGACACTGAGGTGAATTCAACTGCTTCTCTAAAGACACTTACAAAAAAAGGACTTTGAGAAGTTTCAGGGGGTAATGACAATGTGTCTTTTATGTTTAAATTTTAAAAAATTTAAACATTCACCATATATTTTAAAAGTTAATTTTATTGGTACATTTAAGGTATACAATATAATGACATTCATCATTGGAAATTTGCACCTTTACATAACCCATCTTGGTTCTTATTTTTCCCCCCTTCCCCTGGCCTCCCTCCAAGCCCTCCACCCTTCCCTATTTACAAAGACTTTGTTTCCATTTTTTCTTTTTATCATATTAATTCCGTTCCCTTCTTTCCTTCCCCCTACCCTTCTCACTTCCCCTTCCCCTTTTCCCCCTTCTTCTTATTTCATATAAACTTTTATAACTTTTAGTCCTTATTTACACTTTCAGTTCTTATTTACACTTTCAGTTTCTCACACTAGAGAAACTATTTGGTATTTACACGTGTGTCCTATTTATTTCACTTAAGAGTATCACCTCAATGTGCATCTATTTAGCTATAAATGTCTCTAGTTTCTCATTCTTTATGGCTATGTAATACTACAATTTATAAAAAATACCACACTTTCTTTATCCAGGCTCCAGTTGATGGGCAATTGGGTTGCTTCCAAGTTTTAGCTATCACTAATTGTGGTGCTATAAACATGGGTACACATATATCACTGTGGTATGATTCTTTTAATTCTATGGGGAAGATCCCCAGCAGTGGAATAGCAGGGTCAAATGGGACTTCCAATCCTAGTTCCTTGAGGTATCTCCATACTGATTTCCACTGTGGTTGCACCAGTCTACACTCCCACCAGCAGTGGAGCAGGGTTCCTTTTTCCCCACAGTCCTGCCAGCATTTGTTATTGGTTGATTTCATGATAGCAGCCATTCTTTCTGGTTTGTGGTGTAATCTCAGCATTGGTTTCATTTGCATCTCTGAAATGACCAGTGATGTTGAACATTTTTTCATATATTTTTAAATGTATAACTTTATTATCATCCACTAAACACACGCATATACAAAAATTAAAATTATTCAAAGAAAAACAATGCAAGGGAAAAAACTATAATAATATTCAAATATAATAGAACTCAACCAAAGCAAAACTGAAAAGTACTTAAACATTTTTCCATATAATTTAAAAAACATCTCAAGCATTAACGAGACATCAAAGGATGTGATTTGTTTTAGAAAGATTTTCAAAACTAATATTGAACAAATAGTGGTCTGGAAAAAAAATTCGAATTAGATAGTAGACTCCACATAGGCCAAATTTTTTAAATTTCAATTTCAATACAGTCATGTGACACGTGATGGAAATATAATCTGAGAAATATGTTATTAGACAATTTCATCCGTGTGTATTGCAAAATACCATACAGAGTGCCAACTTCTAAGTGCAAACTGAGAAGGTATACATCAATCATCTGTGATGGCCCCTTGATATTATCCAAATAAGCAGATAAACATGAGATACACGAGGCTACCACTGGCATAGCAGCACACTGTTTTACAGTAAACTCTTTTATATAAGTAGGATTATGCTCTAAAGGATGAAAAACACAGCATGTTATGATAAGTACATAAAACAGTAACAGTCATTTATCACACTATCAAGTACTGTGTACTGTACATAGTTGTATGTGCTTCTGGAAACATACTCGTCTCTCCTTTGATCTCAGTGACTCTTCCTTTCCAACCCACTGATGAGCTCCAGCCTAGTCTCTGTCTACATCTCTTCCTATAGTTTTAAACACAATCTATATATGGATTCTTTCCAGATTCCAGCCTGGAACTCTGATCTCTCCCCTTCCCCTCCAGCCACCCCTATCACTTTGAACCTTTTCTTCCTATTTCAAATTATCCATTATTCATTTTAATCATTTTAATCCTTATTTACACGTTCAGTTTTTCACACTAAGAGAAACTATTCGGTATTTACACATGTGTGTCCTATTTATTTCACTTAAGAGTATTGCCTCAATATGCATCCATTTAGCTATAAATGCCTCTAGTT
>NW_004624768.1:6123158-6182568 GCF_000247695.1 Heterocephalus glaber
TAGTAGTGGCAGTAGTTCTTCTCTAAATGTCTTGTAGAATTCAGCAGTGAAGCCATCAGGGCCCAGGATTTTCTTAGTTGATAAGTTTTTAATTATCTTTTCAATTTCATTGGTTGATATTGGGTTGTTTATAATTTTTAAATCTTCTTCATTCAACATTGGTAATTCATATGTATCTATGAATCTGTCCATTTCTTCTGTTATTTCCATCTTATTGGTGTATAGGTTCTCGAAATAGGTATTAATGATCCTATGGATTTCTTCTGGGTGTGCTGTAATTTCATCCTTTTCATTCCTAATTGCGTGGATTTGGGCCTTTTCTTTCCATTTCCTGATAAGGTTGGCTAAGGGTTGGTCAATTTTGTTCATTCTTTCAAAGAACCAAATTTTGACTTCATTGATTTTTTTTTTTTTTGTATCTTTGTCTCAGTCTCTCTTGCATTGATTTTCTGCCCTGATCTTTATAATTTCCTCCCTTGTGTGAGCTTTGGATTTGTCCTGTTCTTCTTTTTCTAGAAGCTTGAAGTTCAGCATCAGGTTGTTTAATTGGGCTGGCTCTGTTATCCTAATATGAGTATTTACTGCTATGAATTTCCCTTGTAAGACACTTTTCATTGTGTCCCATAGATTCCAATATGTTCTATTGTCATTGTCCTTTAATTGTAGGAACTGTCTGATTTCTTCTTTAATTTCCTCTGTGACCCATTGGTTATTCAGAAGTGTGTTGATCAATTTCCATGTGTTTATGAAATTCTTGCAAGTTTTTTGCTATTGATCTCCAATTTCATCACACTATGGTCTAATATACAGGGGATAACTTCAATTCCTTTGCACTTACTGAAACATGTTCTATGAGCGAGTATGTGGTCTGTTTTGGAAAACGAACTGTGTGCAGCTGAAAAGAATGTGTGTTGTGATTTTGTGGGAAGGAAGACTCTCTAAACATTTGTTAGGTTCATTTGTTCAAGAGTTTGATTGAGTTCTAGTATTTCAATCCTTAGTTTTGTCTAGTTGATCTATCTATTTGTGACAGTGGGGTATTGAGGTCTTCCACTACTATTGTATTAGTGCTTATATGATTTTTCATGTCCATTAGTATTTGTTTTATATAGTTGTGTGCACTAGTGTTTGGTGCATATATATTTATGATTGTCATCCCTTCCTCTTGGATTGTTCCTTTTCAAGGATGCAGTGTACTTCTTTGCCTCTCTTTATCAGTGTTGGTTTGAAATCCAGTTGATCTAGAAAAAGGATAGCTACTCCTGCTTTTTTTCGGGTTCCCATCACATGGAGTATTATTTTCCACCCTTTAACTTTCAGTCTATGAGTTTCTTTTTGAATTAAGTGTGTTTCTTTTATTCAGCCTATCGTTGGATCTTGCTTCTTAACCCATTCTGCCAGTCCATTTCTTTTGATTGGTGAATTCAGACCATTAACATTGATGGTCATAACCACTACATATTGACTTATCCTTGTCATGACTTTTTCTTTTTGCTGGATTCTCCCCCTTTGCACTTAATTTCTTGTCGTGTCTGATGGGTTCATTCTGCTTTGCTTCCTGGGGTTGTGATCTTCATTTGTTTTCCTAGGGTATTGTCTAAAATTTTTTGGAGTGCTGATTTGGTATTCACGAAGTTCCTAAGGTGCTCTTTGTCATGAAAGTATCTTATTTCTCCATCAATTTTTAAAGATAGTTTTGGAGAGTACATCAGTCTGGGTTGGAGGCTGTTTTCCTTCAGAGCTTGAAATACATCACTCCAAGCTCTTCTTGCCTTGAGGGTTTGCGTTGAGAAGTCTGATGTGATTCTGATGGGCTTTCATTTGTAGGTGATTTGTTTCTTTTCTCTAACTGCTTATAAAATCTCTTTCTTCTGTTGAGTTTATGGAATTGTAACTATTATATGCCTATATGTGGATTTTTTTTTTTTTGATCAAGGCTAGTTGGAGTCCTTTATGCCTCACTTATCTGAATGTCAAGTTCTTTTCCCCTATTTGGGAAGTTTTCTGCCATCACTTCTGTGAACAGTTTTTTTTAATGTCATCTGTATTCTCTCCTGTTTCTTCATTGACTCTGATCAATCTTATGTTATTCTTCTTTGCATCATCTAGCAGCTGCTGGATTGATTTCTCATAGTCCCTTACTATTTTAAAGCAATTTTTCTTTTCCTGGTCACTAATTGCAATCTTATCTTCTATATCTGAAATTCTGTCCTCACATTGGCTCATTCTGCTATGTAAACTTTCAATGGAGTTTTTAATCTCCTGGAAATCTGTTTGCATCTGTTTTATGGATTCCGTTTATTTCCTGTGTTGGGATTCCATCATGTTCCTCAGCTCCTCTATTTTTGTGTGTGTGTGTGTGTGTGTCCTCCCTAGATTTATTAATCATGTCTTGCACTATGGGCACAATCGCTGCTTTTTTGTGAGAAATTATTTCTGATTTTATTTTTTCCAGATCCTCTTTTGTTGCCAGTTTAGGGAGTCCAGGTGGTTGAGTATCAGATTGTTCCAGCTCACTTCCCTTTAGGGTTGATTTAGGTGATCTGGAAATCTGGTTTTGAGACTTGTTTATGTGTCTTCTCATTTCATTGGGGGGTGGTGAAGGATGTGTGCTCCTGGCACGCTTGTAGCTCACTTTGTTGGGGGCGGTGGTATGGAGGCCCAGAATGTTCTCAAGCTGGGTTACTACACTGGCTCACTGTAGCATCCTTGTTCCAGTCTGATTTTGGGAAGAATTCAATTTCCCATGGTTGTAGTATCCAGGTTCTCACTCTCTTGCAGCTGTCAGCTCAGGTCTTCTGAAACTTGGCAGCTGATTTTGTCAAGCCCTCTTTTTGTTGTTTTTGACCTCATTTGATGTCTTTACATTGGTTCTTAACATTTATAAGGGTTTCTCCCATTTTTCTGAATTCTCACATGATTTTGCTTGGGGTTTTGACGTAAGATACATAAATTTCTTCAAAAATTTTGAGAAAGAATTCTCACATGGAAATACTACCTTTGACCAATGATGAGCAGGGATTTGATGCATAAATGTTAATGTTCTTTGTCTTAAATTTGGGATAATTCTTAGGCACTTTATTGACTTGCTGTCTCCCAGAATTCTCCTGTGGGACTGAGTTCCATTTGCTAAGAGCAGTAACTGACATGACAGCACCACCTTCAATGGTTCTTCACTTTTCCTGTCTTATTTCAACACTTCATATGACTCTTTCTTTAGGATGGAACGTTTTGGGTGGCTGTAGTGATATGAATTATGTATTCCCCTTAAAGTCGTATGTTTGGAGAAGGTGTCATTGCAGAAGTAATGAAGATAAAATGAGGTCATTAGAGTAGAACCTATTCCTGCATGAGTTTGGACATAGATACACACTGAAGAAGTACTTTGTGCAGACACAAGGAGAAGACAGCCATTTACAAGCCAAAGAGAGAGACCTCAGAAGAAATCAATCCTGCCAGCACCTTAACTTTGGACTTTCATCCTCCAAAGCTGTGAGACAGTAAATTTCTGTGTATAAACTACCCAATTTGTGACAACCTGAGCAAATGAATACAAGTTTATCTCCCAATAAACTAATTACTCTTGATTCTTTGTCTAACAATCTTTTTAAGCAGGGACCATAGCAAGAAGACAGATCTTCCTTTAATCCTCACAACTTGAAAAGTCCACCTTTGTTAACATGTAAAAAGGTAAAGCTCAGAAAGGTAGAGGTGAGGGAAACTTTGAAATTGGTTTTGTCTAAATCCAAGACCCATGTTCTTTTCTACACAGCCCCATTATGAAGCCTGAAGGTGACTTCTCTGGTAGTCTCATTCAACAGTAGTTTTTAGTCCATCTGTTTAGATTTTTAAAGCATGGCTTGGCCTGTGAGAACTTTAGCCTGAGCATGGCTCTGTCACTGACTTCTATGTGGAACAGGTAGGCCTTGGGCTTGCATTCCAGAGAGGGCATGTTTGGAATGGCAGTGCCTTGTGACAGACACAACTTTAAGATGAGGAGGCAGATGAGTAGAAAAGGTTTTTAATTCCACCATTTATGGTTCCATTCTTTATAAGTATCAAAATCCTTCAAAAGAGAACAAAGTATACAAATTTGAAAAGCAGCAAAATATTGAGAGAGTTAAACTCGAGGCAAAGGAACTCAACCTTTAGCACATGGAAAGGGCTGTAGATATATTGCTATCCTGAGTCAAGAGTGTATGCAAGCAAGCAAGTCCTGGAGAATTTCCAGGAGAAAGGGAAACAGGGACAGGGATGCTGGGGGCCCGTAGAGTGGCTGGAACCAAGCAGAGTGTTTCTATGATGAAAAGGAAGCTGGAAACAGGCTATTTGGTGAGAAAGCTTTCAGTCCCAGCATCCTAATGTTTCTGGACCTGGAAGATTTATCATGGGTAAATGGCTGGTGGTACTTAGAGACAGATGTGGCCTTCCTTCAGCAATGCGACCAGATCATCTGTTTTGCTTTCTTCATAAATATGTCTCTTTAAATGTCAACAGGGAAATAAAAAAAATTACCCTATTGGGCATGAAAGGCTTAATTTATCACCAGCCTTTTCACCAAATGAAAATGATTTGCTCTTTTTTTTCAAAGACTGCTGAACAAATGTTTCAAAAATGCAGTAGATTATTGCAATTATTGTACCCACTTAAAAAATTTACCCATGGACAGGCAGGTATTCTGAAAGTGTTTTTATACCTTTGTCTCTGAAGATGGCACCTAAGATGAAATCTGGAAAGAGTTTGGTCGAGTTTAGAGAAACTAAACGTGGACTGTTTAACTGGCTTAGCTGTTACCCTTTGGAGCGGGGCCTGAGGTGAGCTATTTGGTGGGCTCTAAGGTTGCAGTGAAATGCTTGGTTTGTACTGACAGTAGGGAAGATGCTGGTGTTCTTGTCTGCCTCACAGAGCCCACACTCTATCAGAATGTGGAGGAGAAAGACCTCCCCAGTCTCAGCATCAACAAAAAACAATCATCATCTTGAGAATTAGGGTATTTTTGTCCTATGCATTTGATGGCTCTCGGTAAGGACTGTATTTCCTTCTCATCACTGGGAACCTTAGATGTGTAACACTGGGTGTAAATTTTTTGGTGCTAAATGTGATTTTGTTTTATTCCTCTTTCCTTCATGTCCCTGTAGCTGTCAACTGACTCCCTGCGTGTTTTCATCTTGATGTTGTGATATTAGAGGCTTCATCAAATTTCTTTAGACTCAGGTGCTGTCGTGGATGCTGTTGTGTTGCCTGAATCTCCATTCCAGACCAAGATGCTCACTGCCTGGAGGCCATGAGTACAGCCTGCAGACCAGTCAGAGATGAGCTTCTCCAGGAGTCATCCTGCCTTTCCTGCCTCACCCAAGGCAAGGCAACTCCTTCCCTGGGGCAGTTTGCATCTCACATCTGGTTGATATGAAGGGTATAAAGGCTTGTCAACTTTATCTCTCTTCAGAACAACTTAGCCTCTGAGCTCCTTAGGAGATTCTCTGAGAACTCTTGCACCTGCCCAGCACCCTCTGTCCCAAAGCCTTTGTACCTGATTCTCCATCTCAAAGTGTGTTTCCTGGGAAAATTGACCAGTAGCAATTGGTGTCAGCAGTGGGCTAACAAAGGAGGTTCTAAAATGGGGTTTTAGACGTGGAGCCCCACTATGCCACTGGTAGTGAAACCCTGTCTCTGGAGGTGAGTGGAGTTCTGACCATGCTGGGCATAGGAAATGCTGTACTGTTAGACTTCTCACAGAAGGGCTGGGCTGGGAAGCCAGAGAAAGGGAAGACATGAAGGACACAATATCTGAAGTGTTTAAAATCTGCTAAAGTTTAAAAGTTACTAATCAAAAGGACTGTAGATTGGATGGCTGTTGATGGGGCTGTAGATGCATTAGAGAAAGACAATGAAAGGCTGAGGGTGCTTACTCATCAGTTTAAGGCAAAGTGTGAAAATAATAGGGCCTTCTTGGTGGCTTTAAAATTTTATTTTATTTTTATTTTTGCAGTCCTATGATCGAACCAAAGGCCTTGAGTATGTCAGGCGAGTACTCTACCACTGAGTGCCATCCCCAGCCTGGCAGCTTTTAAAGATACTTACGTGCTCCAGAAAGAGTACAGAAAAAGCCCAAAATTAGACCTGGAACTTAATTATGAGAGCAGGAACCCAGTGAGAAGATGAGTATGCAAATATCAGGGTTCTCATTATGTTAGGTATGGGTCATCGAGATTGATGAGGACATCTGGACTGATGCACTCAAAAATCCCAGATTTCCAAATGGTCCTGAATTCTCTGGGCCTTTGATATGGATGTAGTCTTTCCTGTTAAAACCTAACATTCTTCACTTTCTTAAAGATGGTGTAGTGGCCTTTGTCTGCAGTACAAAATCCTTCCCCTCCCCGCTGCCACCAGGATCTACACTACCTCCAATCTTGGCCTCCAGACCAAGAAGTAGGGATTAGATTCTAAGCTGCTCAGCTAAGGGCTAGACCTGCAAAATGAGAAAAGGACCTATACTATGAAGGAGTCGCAGCATCTAGTTTAGCTGAATGGATAGGAACTAAGGGAGTATGTGGGAGAGTGGATCCTCAGGTACTGGATTGAGGGAGGTGGTATTAGGACATGAAACTGGATAAGGAATGGCATATCAGCAGCAGAGCACTTCCTTATAATAAAGACTTACATCCTCATCCTTATAATCCTGTTCATTATTACAAACTCAATCAAGTAGTACCCTACATTGTCCCTCCTGTGCCATATATAGCATCTTTACTAAAGCAGATTAACATGGTGACAAGTTTATGGTATGTGGCTATTGATCTGGTAAATGGATACTTTTCCATTCCTATGAGGAAGGAAAGTCAGAAGCAGCCCAAATCAACAGTATTGCCTCAGTGCTACATTAACCCTCTCTCCTACACTCTGTCTTGATATATTCTGGAAGGTCCTGAACTACACTGTTCACAATACCAGTGACATCTTGTTGATTGGACTGAATGTACATCAGAGACTGCTAAGTCACATAACCCCAGAGGGTAGGAGAAAACTTATACAAATAACCTATATAAATTTAGTAATCTGCCAAATTGGTAAAGGTTGTAGGGTCTGGTGGTCTTCATACTGTGGTTGTATGCATATTGTGGTAGCTCCTGCAAAGTAAAAGACAAATTATTTCACCTTAAATCTCCTATGACCAAGAAAGGAAACAAATGTTTGGCTGGCCTCTGTGGTTCCTGGAAGCAGCACATCCCATGCTTGGAGATACTGCACTAACCCATTCACTGAGTGACTGGGAAGGCTTCTAGCTCTGAGTAGATACCAAAGTAGGAAAGGGCTGCAGTAGGTTGAGGCCAGAACTCAAACCTCTTCACACCCTCCATCTCCCCACCCTATGACTATGGTGGGAAGGGATACTATGCAGAGTCTATGCAAACCCCAACATGAGAATCATAATGTGGATTTTTAATGTTCTAGAACAAGGACATGTGCACCAGAGAATTATCAACCATTTGACAATATCTGCTGACTGGCTCTTGGCCCTAGAAGACATGGAGCACCTGCCATTGGATATGAAGTCACCATGTGGCCAGAACTTCCTACAATGAGCTAGATTCTTCCTGACTCATTGACTTATAAGCTGGAAATATTGTAGCTCGGATGGGGCACATGAAAATCCAGATAAAACAAGAAGCCACACAAGCAGGTGTCACCTTCCACTATCAAAACCCTGAATCTCCTTAAGCCCATATCCATGGTTGTGTGGGTGAACCTCAGCACAAGCCATCAGAAGAGACAGAATGTTGACCCTCTCTCAGATGTGTTGGTTTGCTATGTGGGTGGAGCATGAAAAATGGACTGCTGCTATATTATGCTTCACTCAAAGGTGACCTTGGAAGACAGTGGTGAAGAACATCCATCCAGTGGGCAAGTCTTGAGTAGTGCATCTGGAGATGACCTCCATCTTGGAGATTTTACTGTCAGTCTCATTGATAAGAAGTGGATTGCATGTAACTTAATTACAGGGAAGGAAGATTGGGAGCTTTGTCATCTGGAAAGGGGCAATCAGATTGAGGTCTTGACTCATTCCCTGAGTAGAGTGTATGACCCCAATACAGAGCCATGGTTTCGCTACAAGGATGAAGGAGGATTTCTGCTAGGTATTCAAACACCAGTACCTGTAACGAAATCACTCATGGGTCACTGTAGGGATGGATGAGAGTTATTAACTTCCTTAAACCACTTCCAAAGTCAATATCATATTATTTACAATGTTGCCTTATTATAATATTAACATCCTTTAATAGTGATCATTGCACTAAGAAGTCTGAGAGCTTGCAGCTGGGTGTGCATATACATGTTAGTGGTGCATCCATTTCATAGCAGCTTTCATCATGGCTAGTTACTCAAAAGGCATTTATTAATACTTTTACTGATTAACTCTCATATGTGTTGGATGGAGGATAAAATTAGCATGAATAAGATTGTCCTGCTTACCTGTTATTTTACCCCAGATCAGTGTAATAATTCTTCTGCTCCATCTCTGGTTTTCTCTCTTTCCAGAGCCACTTGCTTTCTCCAGCTATATGCACTTCTCCCTTGTTTTGTGCCTAGCACCCTCATGACAGGTCCCCTCCATCTGTACTCTGGTATGCTGGCTGCTGCAGTGAACCCTGAAATTGGAATCAAAGACCACTGTTGGAGCCTAGGTTCTCCCTTTAGTTGCTCTAGTTTGGGCCAAGTCATTTTACTCCTCTGGGTCCTAGATGGATCCGTGCAAACCAAGGTAGAGGTGAGGATGTGAGTAAAGTGGAATGACTGTGACACCTAGAAACCACGAGTGTTCATGACTCTCCACACTTGGTTCTCCTCAAATGGATCCTAATCATTTGGAGTCGCATGACTTAGTTTCCCCAGGAGTATTTGCACAGTCTTACATGCGGTTGATTCTCAGCATGAACTCATTGATTAATTACTATGGCATTCGTTTCTCTTTACGTAGCTAAGAGGAGGCAGCACTTCAAATGGATAGCAAGGAGTATTTTAAAATCTGCTTTATCAAACTTTCCCTGGCTGTGTCGCTATGGGACATGGCCCTGGAATTGGCAATTCACTCCCTACTCACTGACCCTGGAAAAGGAACTTAACCTCAGAGAGCTCAAGGTCAGGAGGCAAGTACCTTATGGCACTAAAGGACAGTCTTTTACCCCGGAGTTGGTGTTGCTCTTCACACACCCTTGGCACCATGCCTGAGTCCAAACTGACATTCTGTGTTGTTGTGTTCACTTGGAATTGCTGGAAGACAGGTACTGTGTTAATCAGCTTTCCATCACTATAATGACCACTGGGATAATCAACCTATGACGAGAAAAGTTTTATTTTGCCTCACAGTTTTGGAGCTTTCAGTCCATGATGGGCTGGTTCTGACACTTTGGGCCCATGGTGAGGCAACACATCATAGTGGAGCACAGTGGATCATCTCTTGGCTAGGAAGCAAAAGACAGTAGGAAAGGGTCAGGGTCCCACCACCACTTTCAAAAACAAGCCCTCATGACCCAAAGATCTCTCTTTAGGTCTGATGTCTCAAAAGTTCTGACACTTCCCAACTGTGCCACTTTAGGGACCAAACTTTTAACACATGGCCTTTGGTGACATTCTAGACGCAAACTACAGCAGCTGCCATATCTTACTCATCCATGGTGGCCGTGACTACCAAAGAATGTAGCACATCCACTGGAATTGACTCACAAACCAATTCCTTTGCCTTTCTTCACACCTCTCTAAAACCTGCTCTCTAAACTTTCTGGAATTTCTAATGTCTCTTTTGCTATTTTCTTCAACGTTATAGACTCAGCGAGTCCCTTTGTTAATTCTAAACACTGAAACTCCAAACTAGGGGCAACAGGTAGCAGAGATACTCTTCCAGAAGCAAACTGTGTGCTTGATGAAAATGAGACTCAGGCTAGGATAGCACAACACTGGCTTGATGAAAATGAGAAATAAGCTTTAGGGGACATGTTTCAAAATAGCAGACATTTGGCTTCATTGGATGCAGCCAGGATGTGGAGTAAAATTTCTGGGCTTCTGATGCTTCTGACCTTCTGTTCCAGCAAAGGCCATGGTTGGATCAACCTGAAGCCTTGTCTTCTCCAGTCTCTAATTCTCCACTCACCTTTTGTAAGACCTGTTTCCTTGGTGTTTTATCATTTTTATTGCTTTTCTTTGGATCATCTCCAGGTCCTGACATCTCTTTTAAAATGTGGAGGCCACAAACTGGGTAAAGAACGCTAATGAGGAGGGGAACAATATGGAGCCCATTAGAAGGATTAATTCCCGGCCCCTGCATATGCTGCTAATTCATCCCAGCTTTTAAAGTCACATCTGGAGGCTCCCTAGCAGGAGAGCATGGTTTTCCATGACCTGTGATACTTTCATTGCTGTGCTGCTCACAGGCCTATCACTCCACAGTTCTGACCCTCTTAGTTTGTTTTTGCTCCTAATCAGGTTTCCTTGTGTTATCTGCACTGGGAGAAGCTCTTTCATTTTCAAAGATTTGCCTGAAATTTAGTCTCACCTAACTGTCTGCAAACTCCCCATTTTCTCATCAAGCTGAGCCCTGAAAATGCTGCAGGCAGGCAGCTTCTTGCCAGGCCTAAGAACCAGCATGGAGGTGGACAGAACTGTCTCACTCTGTTCAGGGTGTGCAGCAAATATGGCAGTCTTCATGACTTTGCTGGTAAGAAAGTGGCCATTGTAAAAAAAAAAAAAAAAAAAAAGAACCAATTGATACAAAAAGCTGCATTTGGCACTTTCATAGTTTTATTGTTCAAAGAAAGCATGCTTTACATGCTGACTAATGGGTTTAAACTGACTAAGCAAAGATGTGTGGGTGTGTACCTGTGCATGCATCGTGGGGAGTAAAGAGAGTGTGCTTCATTTAGTATTTTATGGAGTTCTCTAATGAGTACTCTAGTGAGTAACCCAGTGCTGTTTGGAGAATCCTGGCAGGGCTGTCTCGGGGTTAGAAACAGCAGGATCATGGACAAGCCTTACTGACTCAGGACTATTGGATGCATTGGATGTAGAGATTGTGTCTGGGTGGGCTTCTGGGCAGAAGTCCAGAAGTCCTCACAATCTTTGGCCTCCTGCCAGCTTCAGATCTCAGAGACTTTTCACGTGCTGTTAAAAAAAAATAGATTTTCCCTGTGTATCTCTCAAGGTTGTTGTGAGGATCAGCCAGGGCAGAGGATGTTAAAAGGGCTTTGTACATGCTACAGCCTTCTACAGGAGGCCAAGACCAAACAGCAGCGTAAATTAAGTTTGGTGGCACAAAGCAGAATGAGGCCCTAAACTGAAAGAGCTTAACAAATGTTTCTCTTGCATGCAAAAGTACAGAACTTTCTAAGTACAGAAAGCTTTCAACACCCCAAAATAAACCCAAACCCATTAGTTTTCACTCCCCATTTGCTTTTCTCCCAAGCTCCTGCAAAGCAATGATCTACTTTTTCTCTCATTGGATTTGTCTATTCTGAATTTTTCTTATAAATAAAATCATATAACATTCAGCTTTGTGTGTCTGATTTGCGTCACTTATCAAAATGATTTCAAAGTTTATTCATGTTGTAGCCTGCATCTATGTATGTCATTCCTTTTTAGGACAGAATAAAATTTCATTATGTGGATATGCCACATTTTGTTTGTCCACTTAACAGTTGTGGATTTTGAGTTGTTTTAGCTATTATGAATGATGATGAACAGAGATATACACATTTTTGCTTTATACTTTTACAACACATTATATTTTTATATTATGCTGTCACACATAATTGTTTTCATTCTCTTGAGTATATTCCTAGAAGAGGAATTATTAGGTCACATTGCTATCTCTAGATTTAACATTTTGAGAAACTACCAGAGTGTTTTCTAAAGTAGATGCAACATTTTCCATTCCCATAGAAATGAGCAAGGGATCACATTTCCCTGTATCCTTAGCAACACTAGCTGTTGTTCATTTTCATTTAAAAAATAACTTTTTGCATACATACTAATAGGTATGAAGTGTTATCTCCTTATGGTTTTGACTTACTGCAATGATTAATGACATTGAGCAGCTATTGTATGCTTATTGGTAACTGGGATATCCTCTTTGGAGAAATGGCTATTCAAATCCTTTGCCCACTTTTAACCGTGTTATGATTGATGAGGTATGAATTGTAGAAATATATATGTGATATATATGTATATGTGTGATATATGTATGTATATATGTATTCTAGATGCTAGATCCCCCTCAGATATACAATTTATGAATAGTCTCTCCCATTTGTAGATTTTTTTTCTTGAAAGTATCTTTGTATCAAAAAGTTTTAAATTTCAGTGAAGCCCTATTTATATATTGCCTAATCCAAGGTCACAAGGGCGTGTACCTGTTTTCTCCTAAGACTTTTAGACTTTTAGCTGTTATATTCAGAGCTTTGCTTATTTTGAATTGCCTTTTGTATATGGTGTGAGCGAGGGGCTCAAGATGATTCTTTTTTATGTGGGTATCCAGTTGACTAAGCAGCATGTGTTAAAAACATTGTCCTTTTCTCATTGAGAGCTCTTGAAATCCTTCTTAAGAATCAATTGACGATGGATGTAAATATAGATTTATTTTAGATTCTCAATTCTGTTTCAATAATCTTCATGTCTGTCATGGTAAAAACATAAAATCTTGATCATAGCTTTGCAGTCTATTGGGGAATGTGAGTTCTTTAGCTTTGTTGTTCTTTTGTAAGGTTTTTTTTTTGGTTGTTCTGGTTACCTTCCATTTCCATATGAATTTTGGGGTCATCTTGGCAGTTTCCTTAAAAATATCACCTGGAATTTTTCCAGAGATTTCACATAATCTGTAGATCAATTTGGAGAGCAATTGCCATCCTAATAACAATTTTTCCAATCAATCTATATAAGATTTCTTTCCATTCTTCAGCCCTTCTTTTTATCTTAACAAGGTTTTGTACTTTTCAGTGTACAAGTTTTTAACTTCTTTAAAGATTTTTTTACTAAATATTTCTTTTAATATAGAATTGTTTTCTTAATTCCATTTATGATTGTGTATTGCTAGCACATAGAAATACAATAATTTTTGCATTTTAATATTGTTTCTTGCAATCTTGTGGAATATGTTTTTTGTGGAGTAGTTTTTTGAGGATTTTTAAGGATTTTCTATATTCAAAATTCTGACATCTATTAAGAAAGATAGCTGTACATCTTCCTTGCCAATCTAGATTCCTTGTATTTATTTTTCTTTCCTAAGTAGACCTTGTTAGCACCTCCAGCACAATGTTGATCAGAAATGTAAGAGCAGACATCCTTAACTTGTTCCTTATCTTAGGGGGAAACTCTCAGCCCCTTATCATTAAATTATCTTAGTATGGGATTTTCATATATCAAGTTGAGGAATTTCATCCCTGTTCCTAGGATTTTGAATATTTTTACTGTGAAAGAATGTCATATTTTTTGGAATGTTTTTCCCCCAACATCTATTGAGTTGATCATGTAGTGTTTGTCCCTCGTTCTATTTATTTAGTATATTACACTGGATGATGTTTATATATTAAATCAGTCTTGTGTTCATTGGAAAATCCTATTTCTTTACAGTATATGGGTTTTTTTGTGTGTTGTTAGACTTATTTTGCTGGTATTTTGTTCAGAATATTTTTACCCATTTCCATTAGAAATATTGGTTTGTAATTTTCATTTTTCATGATGACTTTCTCTGATATTGGTATCAGGGCAATACTGACCTCATAGAATAAGTTGAGGAATGTGCCTTTCTCTTCTCTTTTGTTTGGAAGAGTTTTTGAAAGACTAGTGTTAATTCCTCCTAAAATATTAGGTAGAATTCACCAGTAAAGTCATCTGATCCCGTGGTTTTCTTTGTGAGTTTTTGGTTGGTAATTCAATCTCTTTACTTGCCATAAATATATTCATATTTTCTATTTCTTCTGGAGTAAATTTTGTAGTTTTTTTTAGAAATTTGTTCATTTTATCTAGATTAGCATATAACTTTTGCCAACCAAATTTTTGTAGCATTTTTTTATAATTCTTTCTCTTTCGAAAGATTGTAGTGACATCTTCTCTTTTCTCATTTTTAATATGAATATATGGCCTATGTCTTTTTGTCCCCATTACTGCCTTTTCTGTGCTAAATAGATACGTTCTGCTGTGGTAATTTTAATTCTTGAGTATTACTTTTACTATATACTTTGATTTATTTTCTTAATGATGGCCATGGGGGATCAAATAACCTATTAGCTTATTATAATTTAGTTTGTATTAGTATCAGCTTCATTATATTGTCATGAAAAACTTTTGTGATATGAAATTACACTCCTCCTTTCCTCCTTTGTGTTGTCAGCACTGAAATTACACCTTATATATCTTATACCTATCAATACAGATGTATAATTATTGCCTGAGGCACATTTCTTTTAAATCAGAAAGGAGATACAAAGAGCTATAAGGAAAACTACATTTACATTTTATTTTTTTACTTACTTATGTAATTACCTCAACTGGTGCTCTTTATTTCTTCATTGGATTTAAGATATTTTTCATTTCAATCCAAAAACTTCTCTCAGGGAAGGTCTAGCAATGGATTCTTTAAGTTTTTTTCTTTAGGAAAGTATTAATTTCTCTTATTTTGAAGAACAATGTTGTTGCATAGAGAACTCTTTTCTCTTCTTTTCTATCAGAATTTTGACTATGTCATGTAATGTATTCTGGTCACCATGCTTTCTGATGAGTAATCAGCTGCCAATCTTACTGAGGATCTTTATACATGACTTGCATGTTTTTGTGCTTTCAAGTTTCTGTTTTTCAGCTGTTTAGTTGTGATGTGTTTGGGTGTAAAGCTCTTTGTGTTGGTCCTACTTAGGTTTTGTTGAGCTCCTTGGATGTGTAAATTAATGTTTTCTATCACATTTGAGAAGTTTTCAGTCATTTCTTCAAATATTCTGATTCATGCTTTCCTTTCTTTCTAAGATTCTCCTTACATGTGTTGGTTTGCTTGACAGTATTCAAAAGCTTTTGAGATGGTGGTCATTATTTTTATCCAACTTTCTTTCTGTCCTTCAAACTGGACAACATAATTGACCCATCTTTTTTTTTTTTTTGGTACTGGGGATCGAACTCAGGTCCTTGCACTTGCGCAGCATGCGGCGAAACCACTGAGCTAAATCTCTGGCCCATGACCCATCTTTACATTTGCTAGTGCTTACTCAAATTTGCTACTGAGCCACTACAGTGAATTTTTCATTTTATTGTACTTTTCAAATTTATAACTTCTGTTAAAATATATCCTTTCCATTCCTGTATGACTATTCTGTGTTTGTGGAGGCATTGTTTTTGTATTTTCCTTTAGTTTTTTAAACATGGTTTCCTTTATTTCTTGGAGCATATTTAAAATGAATGATTTGAATTCATTTTCCTAGCATGTTGAAGGCCTGTGCTTCCAGAGGGAAGAGTTTTATTTCTGAAGACTTCCGGGCAGCACCAAGAATATGGGTTGTTATTTTTAAGGCTATTGCAGAACTGGAAAATTGGGATGAGGCTAAAGCAAGTTAGAAATCATGAAGCTCATTGCTCTCACTGGGATCTGACTGATTTCCTCAATGCATACTTCCTGAATAGCTGAAAGCCTTTGATGAAGAATTCTGAGGAAAGTTGATTTTAACAGTTTCCATCAACTTCTCCATAGCTTTTATGTAGATGAGAATTTTTGGCAGCCTTCACTCTGCCATTTGTACTGATTTCAGTACTTTTTATATATCAGTCATCAAAATAACAGCCCTATCTAATTGTCCAAAGACCATAGTGCTCAGGAATATGATTTCTGGGCTTCACATTTTGGCTATTCCATTTACTACTTTGTAGTCCTCGGTAAATTACTTAAATTCTCTGGGTATAAGTTTTCCTTTATAAACTTGGAATGTTAATAGTTCCTCACAGGTTGGTTGTGATGAATAAGGTGAATTAATACATGAAGAAGTTTCATGAGGATGCTTAGCCCAGCACATACATTATCCATTACTACTCTAGTTTGAAATCTCACTAAAATCCTGCATAGCTGACAGGTCAACTTCCAAATCGAATTAGTAGCATTACTTATTGAACTTGCAGAGGTAATGAGCGATTGATTCATCTCATCTAGTAGAGTTGTTACAGAGCATAGTGAGAACATATGTAAAATTTTCAGTTTATGCAGAAATAGATGCTCTTTAAGGGGAATTGCTGCAACAAATCGTGATGCTTTTCTCCATAATGAGTAGATGATACAAACTTCCTTGAATGTTTTTACTTAGAAAGTGTCAGATGAGTATGTGTATTTGGATTCAAGTGTATTTTATACCTGCACAAAAGTTAAGGTGAGATTTTGTTCTGTCTGAGTTTTGGCAGAGGTCAAAGCAGAGTTGACCACGACGGGTGGATGGACATGGTTACTGGACACATAGATCAGCGTGGTTAGCCTGATGTGGGGCTTCAGCACATTTTGTTTTTTATTGTGAGATCTGAAGATTTTGAGGAGAAGGAGGCAAATGAAAGCATGGTGAATAGGGTAAAAGCAGTTGATCAGGAGCAGCTAAAGATGGAACAGGTGGCCTACATAAATACCAGCTGTGCAAAATGGCTGGTTTTATTGCCAGCTTCAAATGTTGTCCATGGCTATTTGACCATAGTTTTCTTTGTTCATACCATTGCTGTAAATCTTCCTGTGAAATTGTTCTAATGCAGCAGAAAGGCTGTGAAGTGAAACAGGAGACTTCAAGAGTCAGTCGATTATAGTGGAATGGGAAGGGGGCTGAGCATAGCCAGAAAGGAAAAAAAGGAAAGCCGCGGGGAAACGTTAGTGGGCTGAAGGTCTCGTTATGTCCTAGAATTTGTCCTCTCCAAGGCAGTGGTGAGCAAGAGGAGGGAATACTTACAGGATGCATCCACCAGGTGGCACTATCACAAACATTTCATAGGCGGCTCTAATTTCTCAGAAGCTAGTCAACCTGTTATCTTTAGAGGTGGAAATAATATTCATTTGGGGGGATGCTTATCATGTCATCCTCTTTACTTTTTGTATTTGTGTATGTGTGTGTTTTAAACAATCAAAGTCCCTTTCCCTAAAAGCCACAACCTTCACTTGGCTTGAATTTGTGAGGGCTAAGTTTGAGCTAACCATTGTAGATTTATTGATGATTAATATTAGTATACTTTGTATTTTGTTCTCTTTTATTAACCTGAGTCTATATAAGCTTCTATATAAACTTTCTAAGTGTCTTATGTGAGGAAGATCATTAAACAGTCCCCGTCTACCCATTCTGAAAGCTGGCTGCTGTCTGCCCCAATCTGGTCCTTTCAGGTCCCGAAACCCTTGGGGAGGCTGTAGTGTGTGTGTGTGTGTGTGTGTGTGTGTGTGTGTGTGTGTACCCAGTATTCTTAAAGTCATGCACTAATACAGATCCCAGAGTTGGGAGTCTGAGAAAGTGGGTCCCTGAACCATTCTGCCTTTTTTTCTCTTGCTACTTAATTCAAAAATTATCACAAAACTTAAAAAAAATAACAGTATGTACAATGTCCTTACCATAAAGTCTGACACCTGCTAGGTTCTCAGTGCTTGAGGAGGGGCAAAGAGTTAAGAACTTGTACTTATATCTTTCCAGCAGAGGCACCAAGAAAACCTTTTGCCTATGTCAGCTTTATAACTTTTCTAGGGATCAGAAAAGATGAGAGGAGCTAGGAACTGAGATTTAGTGTTATGCATTTACTCTTTGTGCTGGCACTGGGCTTTGCCTGATAGCTACACGATAGGCTGGTGCTTTTGATTTTGACTTGGGGAGGGAGTGGGGGGGGGTTGAACCCAGAGCCTTTGTATTGAGCTATACTCCCAGAACTATTTATTTATTTATTTATTTATATTTATTTATATGGGGTCTTGCTAAGATGCTCAGACTGGGACTGAACTTGTATTCTTCCTGTCTCAGCCTCCCAGAGTGCTGAAATTATAGGCATTTGGCACCGTACCTGGCTGATACTGAGTTTCATGCCGCCTGCACTGGGGCCTCCAGATCACCCTCTTCAAGGCCAGCTGGGCACCCCAGCAGGACCACCCTTAGGGCATAGGCCCCAGAAACCAAAGCAAATGGCCTGAGGCTGATGGTGGAAATGTGGGTAGAGTGAGTATGCAAGCCAGTGACATAGTTGTTTGTTTTCATTATCAAGCATTATGTACTGTCTGTAATTCTGCAAGGGGCAGCACTGTAGGTTTGTTCATGCCAGCATTGCCATGAACACATGGGTAATGTGTTGTCCTGTGATGTTAAGAGAGCTCGATGCCCGCAGGCAATAGAAATGTTCCAGCTCCCTCATGATCTTATGGGACCACTGTTATACACACAGTCCCTAGTTGACTGAAATGTTGTTATCTGGTACCTGACAGTATTTTCCAAGCCCTGGATGGTGATATTGATACTCCAAATGTCCCAGGGTCAAGGATATAGAGCAGTGGCAACTTAGGAGGCACTGGTCAAACAAAACCCTTCCACAGGGCCTAGGCTCTGACTCTGTGCCTTCTGTGTGGACTCCATCAGTGCTGTCCGCACCATTCTGGAAACCCTGCTCCCTCTGTGTCATGTTGTCCTCCCAATTCAGGAGTGGGGGGTATGCTCCCTGTTTTATTTGATAAATTCCCTTTTCATGGGAAGAAGATGGCATTCCTAGACTCTCCTGGGCTGTTTGTGAGCACAGCAACTGGAAGCATCTGGACTCCTTCTCAAGGTGGGCTGCAAAGAGGCAGGAGGACTCTCTTTGGAGCTTCTGCCCAAGCAAGGCTCTTCAAATGGGCACTACTGATGCTGGCTCAGGGTGTGTATGTGGTGTACATGTGTGTTTTTGGGGACACACACATGCTTTCATGTCTATTGCTCTAACTGGGGCAAGAGAGCCTGAACCAGGTGTCCCTGAGCCCATTACATTTGTCCTAATGAAAGCCCTAGACATGGTCAGATCAGTCCCATCCCACCCTAGCTTGGCTTGGTTGTGTCTCCTCAGACTGATTGCATGGTGACCTCCTGTTTTAGTCACTTTCTTCATCGCTAGGACACAGAACTCAACACCCATAACTTAAAGGAGGAAAGGTTTATTTTGGGTCACAGTTTGTAAAGGTTTTAGTCCATAATCAGCTGGCTCCAAGGCAGAATAGCATGGTAGAGGGGCATGGTAGAGAAGCAGCTCTTGGCCCGGCAGGCAGGAAATAGAGAGAGATCAAGGAGAGAGAGACAGAGGTAGACCCTTCCAGGCCACACCCCCAGTGACGCACCTTCTCCAGCCAGGCTTCACCTCCCAACATTATAGTTAGCTATAAACTATCCACACTGATGAGTATCACAGTCTATGATCCATTCACCTCCCCACTCCCCACCTATGAGTCCAGAAGGTACTGGGGGGATGGAGAAGACAGCAGTGTGGGGAGGAGCACAGCACCGATCATGGCCTGGGCGCCATCAAGCCTCCTCAGCAGATGTGAGCAAAGACAGTAAATCATGTCCCAGCTGTTGTCGTTTCAGGAAGTCTGATAACATTTATAACCACCACCTGACCCAAGAAAGGTGACCTCACTCTACCTGCCCAAATTCCTCAAGGCAGTAATCCCTCGCCTTCCCTTTAAATTTTTCGTTCTCTGCTCACTCATTGCTGAGTTTCCTTTTGCCAGACTCAGCCCGTCCATGCACCTGCACGTGAGTGAATAAACAGCCTCTTTGCCCACACAATGCCTGCCCAGATGTTCTCTCTCTCTCTCTCTGTCTCTCAGTCTAGATATCTAGATATAAAGGCTAACATCTCCCAAGTGGTCCTCATTATGTCCTGTGAGTGATGTCTACTTTCGAATCCAAGACCAGTCACAAAACTGAAGATTTTAACATCCAGGTAGAAGCAGGGGCAGATCCTGGTTTTGTGGGGCCTTGACCTTAGCCTACAGAAGGATCATTTTTAAGGAAATGAATACAAAATTATAAATTAGTACCATGAGTAAGGAAAAATAATACGTACAATAGAAAATAAGTCAGAAGCCACACAATTCTGAAATTTACAAATATTACAAACATCACAAATTAATAGTATTTTTGTTGTCCACCTGGCATACTCCACAATATTTTTTTTTCTCGATCTTTTGGCTGCATTTGATTTGCTAGCAATTTTGTGGTATTGCTTTTTTATAGACAGAATAGCAAGATAATTTCATCTTTACTGTGGTTAAACTTTTTTTTTTTTTGGTTAAACTTTTTATATCGGTAGTTTGAGAAGTTTTTTTAAACTCACCAACGTTTTACTTTTAGGACAGAGATAAAATCACTGGCAATGTCAAGTAAATATTTAGGATTATGGACAAATTTTGAAAATCCTGTCAAGTTTCTTGTGCCATTTATGAGCAATGAGATTTGGAAGGATAATCCACACTAGCTTCTGGCTTTGTACATTTTTTTCTACACTAATTACAGGCTCTGGTGTTGGGGACAATGGGAAATGATCACTTCAGGACATGGTCTCTGACCCTGCATCTTGGTGTCAGGATGCTGAGTGAGCCCAATGGTGGATGGTACCAAATGGTGGCTCCTTGGAAGCCATTCCTACATTGTGATATCATCAGTACCTCGAGTCCACAAGGAAATCACTGGGAACCTTAAACTTTCTACTAAAGTCAAAGTGACTGCATCCCCAGCTCAACTTGCTCTGGATGCCAGAAGGACTCATGTGCCACCTGACACCATGGGAGATGTGATGTCACAGACATTGGAGAAAAAGAGACATAGGCTTAACTGGTCAAAGTGAAAATATGTTCATCTTGAAAACGTGACAAACACACATGACCATGTGTACGTACTGCCGGGGCCTGAGGAGGGGCTCTTGGGAGAGAGATGCCCTGAGCCTTAAGTGTCATCAGCCTCTCATTAGCTCCGGCTCTGGACTCAGGAAAGGGCCTGATATGTTTGGCCTTTGGACTATTTCTTTACTGTTCTATAGTTTTCATTCCATCTGATACAAAAGTAAATTTAATTCGTGTTCCAGCAGAGATCAAACACATTCCTAATTTTGCTAAGCCCTGAAACATCTTTTAACCAATGCTTGTGAATGGAACTGGATGAGTAATTGGAATGCTAATGGGAGGAGATATGTTTGTGTAAGAGGGGCCCTTGTTGTTCACTGATCACTAATTCATAGGTCTAAAAGCCAGGAACAGGAATGACCGGTTGAAGGTGACAATGAAGGACAGAGATGAAGTCACAGCCAAAATAAAGTGGCACACTGCCTTCACTTGACTACCAGTGATGAAAATGGCATCACAAGTCAGTGTAAGTTGATGCACAGAACAAATAGTGGGGCAGGGGTCTACAGACACCAGTGGTGAGTAGCTACCATACCCTGAGGGTTTATGGTAAAATGTTATGCTGAATCCTTTAAATGCAGCTGCCTTTGTGAGTCATGACTGTTATTTTCTCTAGTCTGTGGGAGACAGTCCCTTCAGCTGCAATGTGGTACCATACTGCCAGAGAGGCCCCAGTTGACCATGTTTGCACCTGGCAATGTCCTTCTCCGTGGGCTCAACTGAGATGGGCCACCCGAGTGCAGCAAGGGTTGTGAGGGAATTGGGATGGAAGATTAGGCTGGTGGGTGGGACAGGCATAAGCCTCCCAGGCCAGGAGAGAGGAAATAGGGTCATTGCCTCCCAGGTGCAGGCTCAAGTGTGGAAAGGAAACTGGGGCTTCATGGACCCTGTAGGCTAGAGGCCCTAGGGGTGTCTGTTGGGGTGGAGGTGTGTTGAGCCCAGTGGGCAGTGTCCCATGGGCAGGACTGCCTGCAACTTGGAAAAAAGGCAGCTTTGGCAATGAGACTGACATAAAGATGGGAGAACCCCAGCACTGGGGACAGCAGTTCGAGGTGGAGCTTTAGTGAAGGCAGACCACCTGGTACTCGTTTGGCCTCTCTGGGCCTCTACCTCTTGGTTTTTGAGGTGAAAAGGATGATGGGTAGAGTGGTTATGAGGATTACATGAGCTATCAAGTCAGAGTGTAAAAATAATAGTGTTTATACTAATTATACCCAAGGGCTATTTTGAATAATCTCTCAGCCCCTGCAGGCGTGGAGAGCAGCAGTCTCTGGCTGGGCTTGGGTGGGGTCTTGGGGCCCACAACTATTTCATCTCAGGCTCAAGTGCACGTGCCCTGTTGCTGGCATTCTTACTCACCCTTGCCAGGTGTCTTTGGGTGCTGAGCCCTTGGGAAAGGTCAGAGATCTGTGCTTCTGCAGGGCACCAAACCCCTTACTTCACCCATATCAGGCCCTGTGCTTCAGTCTGAGGTTCCAGGGCTCTCCTGGGCTGGTTGTCCCCTTGACCCTTTTCCCATGTTCTAATGTTCTATGGCTCTCTTCTCCACTGTTGCTCTCTCTCCTTTCCTTTGTCCTTGTCACTTTTTGGTGAAGAATTTCTTTTCTGTCATTTCAGTTCCACTTTGGGAAGTCAGCACTATGAGTTCAACCCACAAACATGGAGTAAATTGCATTGCTACTGAAATTTTTATAAATATATGGAATAAAGAAAAACCATTATAGTTAGCTGGATCATCTGGGCAGGGGAATTCTACATGAGAAGGTTTAAGAGGGCCTGTTGTTCTTCTAGCAGGCATAATCTCTTCTTTCGTTGTCCCTAGAAGACTGCTAGATTCAGAGGAAGTGTTTCTAAAATAGCCTTGGCATCATTATTTTCACTACCATCAACAACTTTTTTCTGTATTTTTTTACAACTTTATAATTTACATTGCTAATAATCAGTGTTAAATTGGCACTCTGATTTCCCAGTCATGAGGCAGATACACCATGCTTATCAAAGGGATTACTTTTTGTACTTTGCGCACTAATTTCCCTCTTTCAGAGTAGGATGGATTCATTTAATCTGTCTTAAAAGATTAGATTATTTTGTTTCTTTACATCTCAGGGGTGACCCTCGGCTTCTCATGACAATAACATCTAGTCAAGCGGAAACGTAGGCTTGAGTCTGCCGCCTCCCCCAGGTACCATGTGCATGCCTTCAACCTTATAGGTAGTGCTCTAGTTAATTTAGAAAATAATGCGTGGCCTGCCCATTCTTTGAACAGTCAAGACAGATGCAAGCCACGAGCATGTTATTTCAGCTGTCAGTAATGAAACCAGCAGCTAAGCGGTTCTAGTAACTCTGCATTGTTGAAGACACAGCAACTTGGCAGGGTGTCTGAATAAGTTTGTGTGTGTTTTCCGGCTCATATCTTAAAACTAAACATCATTCAAATGGATTGTTTTTGTAATATGCGATGAATATACTGGAAAGTCAAAATAGAAGTGCCCATTAAGAGCGTAACTGTCAGTGCCATGGACAAAGGTACTGAAGTCTACCTGTCATATCCATTTTAGGTTCTATGTTCCTGTTAATGCTATTTTCCTAGTGACTGACTTTAATCAGATTCTCCCATCTCCTTCTGACCTCCCATAACTAGTTTGGGAGGAGGAGCATCTAATTAAGATCATGTTCATACTTAAATCTCTGCCTAGAGGGGATAGATAACATTGTCACTCAGAGTTTGGGGCAGATAATGATATTAAATGCTTTTCCCCATAGGCAACACAGTGGAAGCAGGGCTCTGTCCTTCTGAATTTATAGAGACTTCAGCATCTTTGAAGGGAGATCGACGTTCCTAGGGAAGCAACAGCAGGCTTAATCCGAATTTTTTATGATCCTTTCTCCTCTCCTCAGAAGAGAGTTTAGACAGCTATCCATCCTGGATACAATAGACTTGAGATCTCAGGTTTATTGAAGAATTACCTACATAGAATAAATTTACTCCTTTGTTTGGATTCTGTGCATTTTGACAAATGTATACAGTTGTGTGATGTGATGGTTAATCTTGTTGATCTGATTGGATTTCCTGGGAAATTAGTAACGCTTCCTTCTGGGTATGTCAGTGAGGGTGTTTCCACTGATGATTGGTATGTGACCCAGCAGACTGAGGGGATGTGACCCAATGTGGGTGGCACCATCCAATAGGGTGGGGCCCAAAGGGATCAAAGGCAGAAGGAAGGGGAAGCTGACTAGTACATACTCTCTTGCTGTGTCTCTGCTTCGTAGCTGCCATTGAGGCCAGGAGCTTTCCTTTGCCAGGCCTTTCCGCCATGATGGTTCTGCCTGTGGCAGGCCTGGGAGCAACCAAGCCAAGTGAATATGGACTGAACCCTCTGAAACCATCGGCCAAAATAAATATTTCTTCCTCTGAATTGATTTATCTTATGTCTTTTGTCACAGTAACAAAAAGCTGTCTAACACATACAACAACCATAATATGATCCTAAAATGTTGCCTCTTGTTTCTTTGTAGTTAATCTCGTCTTTGTGCCTCAGTCTCTGGTTAACACTAATCTCTTTTTGTCCCTCTTATTTTGCGTTTTCCAGTCGGTGTTGCAGTCACATGCTACATAGTGATGGTTTGGTCAAAGACAGACCTCCATGTATAACAGTGGTTTTATAAGATTATACTGTGTAGTGACATTGTAGCCATGTTAGGTTGAATAAATACCCTTTAAAATGTTAACACAATGACAAAATCTGCTAGTGATACATTTCTCAGAATATACCCCTGTCATTGATGTATGATTGTACAAACAGCATCAGTGCATAGGCTCTTTGTATCCACTTCACATGATGTTTTTTACATTCTTTCATGTTATTTAAACATTTTTTCTTCTGATTTTTTAAAATAGACTTTTACGGTTTGAATTTACCAAAGTTTGTCTAACCACTCACCAGTTCAGGCACATTGGGATTGTTTTCCATTTTTCAACAGTTCCAAATCATGCTTCTATGAACCCTAGCATACAAGACTTTGTGAGTTTGTGCTTTCATTTCTCAAAACACCTAGAGTTGGACCCCTAGGTTGTGTGCTAGGTAGAGGATTATTTTTCTATGAAGGCACATACTGTTTTCTAAAGCCACTTCATCACTGTCAAGGAAAGAATTCTAGTCTCTCCATGTGCTTCCCAGATCCAATTATTACTGCTTTTTAGGAATATTAGCCATTCTAGTAAATGGATAGTGAGATCTCATTGTGGTTTTAATTTGCCTTTAACTAGTGTCTGATTTTGAGCACCTTTTTATATGCTTATTTGCTAAATGTATCTCTTATTTCACTTGTTCCTATAGAGGGTCTGTTCATATGGTGTATTTTGGGAATTTTAAAATGAGTTTTCTTTTCCTATTATTGAGTTTTGAGAGGATTTTATATATTTTGGATCTGAGCACTTTATCACTTATCTGCTGTGCAAATATTTTCTTCTAGTCCATGTCTTTCTTGATATATTTTAACATTATTTCAATTTTATTTTTTATAACTGACAATATGTTGCCATAGTTTGAAAGGTTGACAGAAAATACAGTGAATTGGGGCCTGGGATTTAGCTCAGTGGTTCCACCCCCTGCCACGCAAGCGCAAGGTCCTGAGTTTGATCCCCAGTACCCCCCCCATACAGTGAATAGTAAGTCTCTTCTCATGAATCCTCACAATCCAATTCCTCTTCCCAGAAGTCATCAGTGTTGCCAGGTTGTTGGCAGGAAGGCAAGGAAGAGAATATTATCTAAAAATATTTTTATGCAATTACAAAAAATGCACACATATATTCTCTTTTGCCTCAGTGGATGATGATGAATTATGGACATGGCTATGTGTCTGGCTGTTTTCACTTAACAGTTCATTGTAGCCATAGTGCCACATCACTGCATGTGGAGGTGTCTAGTAATTCTTTTTAATTGCTCAATAGTATTTCACTGTGTAAGTGTGTGCACCATAATTTATGTACTTTTTCCTTCTACTGGTTTCCAATCTTCTGTTGTTACAAACAATGAAACAATAGTTGTCTTTGAATGGTAACAGCTCACATTGGAATTAAGTTACAGGGAGTTGGCATTTAATGTTGGAAGTTATTCCTTAATTTCCTTCATAGGTATTGAACCAATGTTACATCCTCCCAATGACTCATGAGAATTCCTGTTTCTCCACATCCTTTCAAACATGTTTAAATAATTGTTAACCTTATCGTGAAACTTATAAGTATGTGGTTTTGTTATTAATGAAGTATCCATGCCTGGTATAGTTCTTGTTTGTGAGCTACTTATTTATATCTTTTGTTCATTTTAGATTAGATTTTTACTCTTTTCCTTATTTATTTAGTAGTCTTTGTAGTTTAAGGAAATTAGCACTTTGTATTGTGAATTGAAAAAAAATGTATTCATAGTTGGGTTTTTGGTGACTTCGTTTACAGAGATTTTTTTCCTTGAAGGAAAGTTTCATTTGTTTAGTCCACCAATTTGACAGAAGTGTGCAAAAGTGATAAAGCAGAGCAGTCAGTGAAGGTCACTGAAGATAAGTAAAGTACTTGTGCACACTGTTGTCTCCAACTATTGAGCAGTTTTCACAAGTCATTTATTATCAAAAAGAGAGAGGAGAAACTCATGGTATGCGTAGGTAGTTTACTGATCAAAAGTTTGATTAAAGATCACAGATAGAGTGATTTACTGTCAGGACCATGTGTCCCTACATGGGAGAAAAGTGGGTTGAGAACGCTTGTCCCTGGGGTTGAAGTTGGATACATGGAAGTGTTGGTGCAAGGGAGTCTCATCCATGGTGTGTTCTTACTGAAAAACTTGAGAACTCTTGGCTGGGTCTCAGTGTGGCAATAGGCACTGAGTAAGTCACTGCAGGAGAGACACAGTCAACCAAAGCCTGTTCTATAGTGTCTATAGGGAGAAGGAGGATTGGAAGGAAAATCTAATTGTGTTCTTTGTCTATAGTCAGCAAAATTAAGCAACTATACCTAAGTTAGCTAAGAGTACTCAATACATGCACACTATACCATAATTGTTACTCTTTTTATACTGTAATATTTGTTAAATTCTTAAAAATAATACTCTAGATTCTTGTTATTAATGGATTCTGGCTTACAAATTCACCTGTTTGATAAAATTTATTTGTAATCCCCAAATCAATACTTGTGGTATTTCTTGGTCATTCATAAATGTGCAGAGTAGCAAAATAATTTGAGTTGTTCAATGTGTATAATAAACAAGTGCCTTTTTGTGGTTGTGTAGTGCCACATTTTTCACATTTAGTGGATTTTATTAGTGATCTTGCTGTTTAAAATTACTTTACGGCTAAGGCTGCTATCTAATGTCCCTAAGCCCAAGTCTGTGATGAGAAAATCGATATGTTAAACAAGTTACCTTCAGTTCTCAGTTACAGTGCTGTACGTCATGAGTTCAATGTTAATGAATCAACAGTTTGTAACAAACGAAGTGTTTTTAGGCAGAAACATGCATAAAGCAAGGATATGTACTGGTTGGTTGACACAAACATTGTGACCAATGACTCATGGGAATCTAATCTCCCTTCCCTTGAAGCAATGGTTTACTGTCCACTGATTCATTGTGCGCAGTGACTTTATTGAGTACAACTACCACATATAATGAGACCAGAGTGTGTATGTGAAACATTCTGTCTGGTAACTTGTATTTTACTTATCAATGTATAATCAGTATTTCCTAGCATATTAAACAATCCCAAGATTATTTTCTAAACTTATTCATGTGATAATTTACTATATAAAATCGGAAGTGAGTGAATTTTAAATTTTGACTTCAAGACAGTGAAAAAAATTAATAAGCACACATCTGGCTTTCTGTTTGAGGTCAAATATCCAGGTTTCTCAAAGTAGGAAACAGAAGGAGTCAAATGAGGTTTTCAGTTTTCATGTAGGTGTTTGAAAGGATGCTGATATTTGGCTCTACTTGAGAGATTACATATATTTGGTTACTAGAGTAACATCTTCATCAATTTATTAATAGTGTGAAGCAAAGGAAATAAAGGATTTGGCAAGAGGACAAAGTTGTGCCTCAAAATATTTCCTAATAAGTAATGTGTTAGAAAACAAGATCTGCAGAATATTTGTAGGTGTTATCCCTGGGGTGCAGTTTGCATTTGCAATCACTGTGAGACCAGAGGGTACGAAAAGTCCTATTACTCTGTCTCCCCAAATCAAATTAAATCTGACTGCGAACCTTTATGCACACGACAGGGGCGGGGAAATATTTAAATAC
Source organism: Heterocephalus glaber (assembly GCF_000247695.1). The sequence goes on from NW_004624768.1 coordinate 6,151,335, forward strand.
AATGATCAAGGGGCATTGTCCTCCTATCCACTCACCATGATGGTAAGGTTGCAGGGAACTTAGACACATCAGACCACTCGTGGAGGCGCCCTGGTTGAAGCACTCTAAATCAAACTGATAGGCTCCATTTCTAAGGCAGTGTGGCCCCTTGTGGTGGTAGCAAGGAGATAGCTTCCTCATTCATGTCTGTCTTGCCCATTTGACTCTGGTCTGAGGTCTAGTCGAAGAAGCACAATGCCCTTCCCCATATGTTCATCATAAAAAGCTTCACTGAGGGCCGGGGATTTAGCTCAGTGCTTCTGCTGCCTGCCTCACAAGCACAAGGTCCCGAGTTCGAGCCCCAGTACCAAAAAACCAAACCAAACCAAAAAAACCCAAACAAACCAAAAAAAGCTTCACTGAGGATCTCCCCCTTCTCAAGACTGAAACTTCCAGTCACAGGCTGCTTCCTGTTTGGAATATCTCTTTTTCCCAGTGCCTGCTGTTTCAGTCTTCTCTCCTCTAAACCTTGAAGTCCTATGCTACTCCTTGGGCGAGTTAACTTTTTAAATACAAAAATATTTTCCCTTGACATTTGACACAGGAATGTCCCAAGTCTTCAACACAAAGGCCAAGGATATAGCTGTGGGAGAGTCACAGTTATTTTTTATTTGACTCTTCCATAAATACAGAAATATGCCCCATTCTCTTAATAAATTATCTTACCATTCCCCCCAAAATTAAGTGAGGGCATGTGCTCGAGTCAAAACAAGTCTGCAACAGGAGTGGGTTCATTTTCTTGGCGATGTCCCTGAGGCTTTCTGGTCTGCTCTTGAAGACTTCCCCTTGTGGGAAAGTCAAGGGACAGAGCACTTGTCTCTTGACAGAGCCCTCCCTTGACCAGAGGACCATGGTGCTGCCCTTTGCTGTGAGAACATGAGGGTAGCGCTCATAGGCAGATTCAAGCACAGCCTGTGGCTACTGCCCGAGAAGTGAGAGGCATTGGATGAGTAGAGGAATCTATGCACTGGAACCCACCACACCCACAGTGAATGATGTATCTCTTAAGAAGGCACCTCACGTGTGCAACAACTCTGAGGCCCTATGAGTGCTTCCATTGGCATTGCCAAGACTAGCGGTGTTAACTACTGAGCTGTGCTGTCCAGAGCAGAGACCTGAACTAGCTTCTCATTCTACTGGCTGATTTGCAAGTGTGCTGTATCATCCTCGAGAAACTCTGAAGGACTGGCACTTGTGTGTGCACTGGACTGCACTCTTGGTCAAGAGGATTTGTATAGAGTGTAATGAATCCTGTGCACCATCTGTTCTCCCCACTTCACATTAGAAGCTTTTCTTTCAAGGGTTACTGTGCCCCTATGCACTAGGATGTGGGTGTAATTTTGATCATTTGAAGAGTGTGAGTAATGCTTGGCACTTACTCTGGGCTGTATCTTCTCCAATCACCCATGTCTCTTTATTTCCTATTATGGGGGATGAAGCAGTTATATTACAGCTATCACCTTCCAATTGCACTGCAGTCTGTAAGGCAGTTGACGCTGCAGGCTCTACCTATACTTGATCTTGAGAGAAAAAAATGAACTTCAGAGGTTCTTGTTTATAAGACAGAGCTTAGCATAAATTGAATTTAAAAATCCAAGAAAAAATTCAGTTCAATGAGAAGTCTGACCCCTATGCTCCACGTATTTCCAGTTATTGTCCATCTTTGAGATGCTTTCCATGCAGGCCCTAAACACATTTACTGGGGCTAGAATTTCCAAAATTCACATCCAGATTCACATTTTCCTTCTCTGAAATATTCCACTTAACATATTGTGCCACCATGTCTACTATGGGGGTCTGCCAAATATCTAAAGGATTTACTTGTGTTGGTGATCATTTCAGGGTCTTTGGGAGACTGGGCTTATGGTATAGGCATTTGGTAAGTAGCAGACAGAGTTCTGGAATTGAACCACCAGAACCCTGGACTGTGAGACCCAATCCTACCAATGCTGGCTTAATGACCTTGGACATATCACATGACCTTTCTAGACCTCTGTGTTTTTCCGTTTTGAGGTTACCATTAGTAGCACTATTGTGAGGATTAAAAGATGACCTGTGAAGATGGACATAGCAAGATGACTATCCTGCCAGGGAGTACACAATGGATGGTATCTGCCTACTCATATTTGTAAACACTCAAGCCTCAACCTTTTTCATGTACTAATTGGGGGTAATCATTTCTGCTCAACAAACTTCTCAGACATGTTATTAGAGCACAACAAAAACTCCATCTGTGGGAATGTTCTCTGGGAAGTTCACAGAATCCTTAGCATTTCATATGGCTCTTAATTTCTGGAATCCTATACAGCTCGTGATGCTTTGACCTGACAGATGCTCAGTCGTTCTGTCTATTGAACAAAGTTTTGCTGCTCCTGAAGCTTGATTCTTTCCAAATTCCTCTTGGTGGCTGTTAAAGGATAAATGAAGTCACCTTACAATTTTAAAGTATTTATTGGAGTAAACAATGATTCATGCTTAAGCCAGCACCAGGTCATGAGTAGTTTGGGACTCTGCTGAAGGAGCATGGGAGGAAAGGTGTATAGAGGTTAAATGCAGAAGCAAGGCAAGGAAAATTTTTGATTGTTAACATAAAACAGCCTTATGAGGATCATCCCACTGAAAGTCCCTAGTTAGAGATTGGTTCACAGTTTCTGATTGATTAAGCTTAAATTTTAAGATTTACCCTTTACTCTGAGCTAAGTTCTGATTTGTCTATGGAGGAAATGAGGCTGGTTCAACCTGGCTGAATTGAGGAGGAGCCACATTGAAGCTACTCAGAAAAAATCAACTAAAAATACAAGTAATTGGAAGAAATGGAGGGGCATACTTCCTGATGCCAAAATCAATCTGAAATAAGAGACTTTGTAGATCAAATAAAATATAGACACAGGACTTCATAAAACAGCATACCGTAAGCCCACAGGGTTGCCAGTGGTACTGAGTCTGCACACTGAGCAATAATTGCCATACTAGGAAGTCTCCAAGAAACTGATAGACTGCAAAAGTGCAGCTTATTCAAGTCACACAGGATAGATTTAGGATTCAAGGCCTTGTTCCTCTCTTGGCTTCTTCCATACAGAGGATGCTATAGCCTGGCAGCAAATTTGACTGGCAAACACAGGGTCAAGTGAGCAGGAAACTGCTCTCTCCCTTAGGGACAGATCACCAGCTTTCTTTTTTCTCTGTCATGCACCCTAGTGGCTAACTGGAAATCCTAGTGACAACAAAGTTTGGGACCACAGCACAGTGGAGGAAGTGAAAGAAGTGAGTGGTGACCAGTAGCTTGAGAGAAAGATGCAGATGCATGGGATTTAAACACTATAGGATTAGCACAGCTTGTCAGTTTCTAGGCTGTATTTATCTTTCATTCCTAAGTGTACCACTTTAGCCAGTATGTCATACCTGTTTTAATCAGTTTTTCTCCCTTGTATGACAACACTATTGTCTGGGGTCATAATCATCACCATAGTTCAGTATCAAAGGACTGGGTGCTGAGCCAAACAGATAGCAACTTCTCATCCTTAATAAATTGGGAAGGTAGGATCTTGGGACAAACACAAAGACCAAGAACCACATACACCCAGAAGTAATCTCTGAGGAATAGACATTTCCTAGGGAAGCCTCAATACTATTGATGAAGCTATCTGCCATAAGAAATTTACAAGCATAAACACAGAAAACATAAAACAATTAAAAAATGGAAATGACAATATGCAGAAGCAAAATGCAACTCCAGACCTCCAGCCCACCCAGGAGAGGTCCAGGGAACAATGAGATAGAGGAAATCAGAAGCTACCTACTCAAATTTTCTGAAATAATAATAGCAGAAGTAAAAAAAATAGATGCATGAGGCTACAGAGAAAATAATCTCTCGACTAAAAATGAAATGATGATCAAAATGAAAGACATGCTCAATGAATCTGAAGTAGATACAGATAAAAATAATAGAGGAGCTTAGAAAAATGATGAAAACCATGAATGCCCAACATAGGAAAGAGATGGAATCCACAAAACAGTTTCAAACGTATATCCAGGAGATTAAAAATTCCATTGAACATACATGCAACCAATTGCACAAAGGCAAGGACAAAATATCAGATCCAGAAGACAGGAATGTGGTTAGTGACCATGAAAAGAAAGATATATTAAAAATAGCAAAGGACTGTGAAAAATCAATTCAACAGCTGCAAGATGATGCAAAGAACAACATATGATTAATTGGAGTCAATGAGAAATCTGAGGACAGTGCAAATGCCATAAAAATACTGTTCACTGAAGTAATGGCGGAAAACTTCCCAAACATGGAAAAAGAATTTGATATACAAATAAGTGAGGGATATAGAACTCCAGTTAGCCATGACCAAAATAAATCTACACCAAGGGATATAATTATCAAGATTCCAGAAATTCAGAACAATAACAGAATATGATTATTAAAAGTTGTTCAAGAAAAGAAACAAATCATCTATAAAGGAAAGCCTATCAGAATCACAGCAGACTTCTCAATGCAAACACTTAAGTCAAGGAGAGCTTGGAGTGAAGTATTTCAGGTCCTGAAAGGAAACAGCCTCCAACCCAGATTGAAGTACCCTGCAAAACTATCTTTCAAAAGTAAAGGAGAAATAAGATAATTCTATAGAAAAGAACAACTGAAAAAATTCATGACCAAAACCCAGCTCTACAAAATATTCTGAAGGATATTTCAGAAAGAGATAATGAAAATCCACAATTCCACACAAGGCAAGCAATTAAACAGAGGTGGAAAGACAGGGAACCAACAGCAGGACGATAATGTGACAAGAGTAAGCCAATACATAACATTTAAAACAGACTAGGAGAATGAATTAAGAAACAAGATCTAACAATATGCTGCATACAAGAAATACATTTAACTCAAAAAGAAATTCATAGACTGAAAGTCAAAGGATGGAAAACAATACTCCATGTGATAGGAACCCAGAAAAAAGCAGGTGTAGCTATTCTATTTGCAGACAATGTGAACTTCAAGCCAACACTGATCAAAAAGCAATCATAAATAAATATCTACCAAATACCGGTGTACCCAACTCTATAAAACAAATATTAATGGACATGAAAAAATCTAATAAGCACTAATACAATTTTAATGGTGGACCTTACTACCCCACTTTTGCAAATAAATCAACTAGATAAAAAATCAAGAAAGAAATATCAGAACTGAACCAAACCTGTGAATAAATGGACTTAGCAAATATCTACAGGGTATTCCATCCCACAACATCAGAATACACATTCTTCTCAGCTGAACATGGGATGCTCTCCAAAACAGAACACATACTAGCCCATAGAACATACTTAAGTAAATGCAAAAAAATCTGAAAATATCCTATGCATATTATCTGACCATAGTGCAATGAAATTGGAAATCAATGGTTAACGCCCCCACAAAAACTCTATAAACACATGGAAATTAAATAACACACTTCTGAACAATTAATGAGTCACAGACGAAATTAAAGAAAAAATTAAACAGTATCTATAATTAAAAGATAATGCTGATACAACATACCAGAACTTATGGGATGCAATGAAAGCAGTCCCAAGAGGGAAATTTATAGTGGCGAATTCTCACATCAGAAAAACAGAATGAACTCAAATAAACAACCTAATGTTGAACATCAAATGTCTAGAGAAAGAAGAATAAGTCAAACCCAAAGCTTATACAATAGAGGAAATGGTAAAGATCAGAGCAGAAATAATGCAATTTAGATCAAGAAAATAATACAAAGAATCAGTGAATTGAAGAGTTGGTTCTTTGAAAGATTAAATAACATTGATAAACAGCCAATCTTATCAAAAAAGGAAAGAAAAGACTCATTCATACAATTAAGAATAAAAGCATGAAATCAGAATGAATCCTGTGGAAATCCAGAAGAATCTGTACTCTAATAAGATGGAAAACACAGAAGAAATGGACAGATTCTTAGATACATATGAATTACCAAAGCTTAATCAAAAAGATATAACTATTCTAAATAACCCAATATTAGCCAATGAAATTGAAAACATAATTAAACTCTTACTAACAAAGAAAAGCCCAGGTCCTCATGGTTTCCCTGCTGGATTCTGCAAGAAATTTAGAGATCTAATGCCACTATTCTCCAAACTCTTTAATAAAATTGAAAGGGAAGCAATATTCCCAAAATCATTCCTGGAAGCAAGTATTACCCTGATACCAAAACCAGAGAAGGATCCAACCAAAAAAATAATTACAGATCTATCTCCCTAAAGAATATAGGTGCAAAAATCCTTAATAAGATACTGGCAAACAGAATGCAGCAAATCATCAAGGAGATTGTACACTGTGACCAAGTAGGATTCATTCCAGGGATGCAGGGATGGTTCAACACATGCAAATCAATAAATGTAATGCACTATATTAGTAGAGCCAAGGACAAAAATCACATGATCATCTCAATAGATGCAGAAAAAGCATTTGACAATGTCCAACACCCATTCATAATAAAAATCCTACTGAAAATTGGAAAAGATGGTCTTTATCTCAATCTGATAAAAACTGTCTATGACAAACCAATAGCCAGCATCATACTAAATGGTCAAAAAAAATGAAGACGTTCCCCCTAAAATGAAGAACAAGACACAGATGCCCACTGTCACCACTCCTATTCAATATAGTTCTGGAAACTTTAGCCAGAGCATTTAGACAAGAGAAAAAAATAAAAGGAATGAAGATAGGAAAGGGAGAAGTTAAATTATCTTTATTTGCAGATGACATGGTACTCTATATAGAAGATCCCAAAAACTCCACCAAAAGATTTCTAGATTTAATAACCAAATTCAGTAGTGTAGCTGGATACAAAATAAATACTCAAAAATAATAGTATTCCTATACACAGATAAAGAACTCACTGAGAGAGAAATTAAGGAAACAATATCTTTCATAATAGCATAAAAAATGAAATACTTAGAAATCAATCTAACAAAGGAAGTAAATTATCTTTACGTTGACAATTATAGTACATTGAAAAAGGAGATTAAAGAGGATATCAGAAAATGAAAATATATCCCTTGCTCTTGGCTGGGAAGAACCAATACAGTGAAAATGGCTGTACTCCCCAAATTATTACACAGATTTAATGCAATCTCAATCAAAATACCATTAGTATACCTCACAGAATCAGAGAAAACATTCATAAAATTTGTTTAGAACCAAAAGATACCTAGAATAGCAGAAACAGTTCTGGGCAACAAAGCCAAGGCAAGGCATCCACAATCCCCGACCTGAAATTATACCACTGTGAAATTATACTGCTCAATTAGAGCTACTGTGATAAAAACAGCAAGGTACTGGCAAAAAAACAGACCTGAGGATCAGTGGAACAGATCAGAAGATGCAGAAACAACTCCAGACACACTCAGCCACCTTATCTTTGACAAAGGGGTCAAACACGTTCACTGGAAGAAAGATAGTCTCTTTAATAATTGGTGCTGGAAAAACTGGCTTTCTACATGCCAAAGACTAAAATTAAACCCATGTGTCTCACCAAAAACTAAAATCAAAGTGGATTAAAGATCTAAATATTAACACAGAAACACTAAATCTGATGGAAGAGAGACTAGGTAGAACACTTGAGGACATAGCTTTGGCAAAGACTTCATGAACACACTGATCACATGGGAAATACTACAAAGAATCAAGAACTGGAATCTCATCTTATTTAAAAGCTTTTTCACAACAAAAGAAATCACCAACAGAGTGAAAAGACAACCCACAGAGTGGGAAAAAATATTAGCTAGTTGTTCCTCAGACAAAGGACTAATATCTAGAACACACGAAGAATTGAAAAACATCAGACCTCCCAAATTTAAAGACCCCATCCAAAAATGGGCATCTGAAATAAAAAGACACTGCTCAGAAGAAGAATTAGAAATGGCAAATAAATATACGAAAAAAAGTTCAACATCACTGGTCATCGGAGAGATGAAAATTAAAATAATTCTGAGATTCCATCTTATTCCAGAAAGAATGGCTGCTATCAAGAAACCAACCAACAACACATTCTGGCGGGGTTGTGTGGAAAAAGAAACACTGCTCCACTGTTGGTGGGAGTGTAGACCGGGGCAATCACTATGGAAATCAGTGTGGCGATTCCTCACAAAACTAGGATGAAAGGTCCCATTTGACCCAGCTATTCCCCTGCTGGGTTTCTTCCCAAAACAAATGAAAGCATCATACCACAGCGACATATGTACACCCATGTTTATAGTGGCACAGTTTGTAATAGCTGTTGGAAATAACCCAAATGCCCTTCAATAGATGAATGGATAAAAAAGATGTGTTTTTTTTATACAATGGTGTACTATTCAGCCATAAAAAGGATAAAACTTGAGACATTTCTAGGTAGATGCATGCACCTTGAGAACATAATTTGAAGTGAAATAAACACACATGTGTAAATATCACATTGTCTCTCTGGTGTGAGAAACTAAAGTGAAAATAAAGACCAAAAATAATAAGATAGTGAAATAGGAAGAAACTGTTCAAAATAATGCTGAGTGTCAGATACTTTGTTAATAATTAAAATGTTTTATGTAAAAAGTTATAGTTTTCTTAGGATTTGAGTTGAGAGATTAGCAATTGAAAATATATTCTTTTAAGATCATGATACACAGTGTATTTACCATTGGTATTCTCTATTTTGTTATGAATTTTTATTTTTCCATAGATTTATAAATTTTCTTTATTAATATTTACTCTGATTAAAGTGAAAAGATATAAAAAACTTATAGAAAGGGCAAGAAAATGTAGAAAAGAGATGTAATACAATTTATACACTAGTGGAGTAGTATTGTGTGTTGGACTAATATTAAATGTAACTATATATATAATGAAACAAATATAACTGCTATATTTGACTCATAATATAAATAAAAGTATTTTTAACAATTGAAGATTAATGGTATCTTGAAGTGCAAGAAATAATATCTTTCAAATGAATGGCATCTTTAATATTCATTATTTCTCAAAGTAATAACTTTTCATTGTAAAAACACAGATAATTATGGAGGAACCCAGGGTTCCGGAGCTGCCTTCCTATTAATTGCAGTTGTGTACCACTTAATGGTGAGATAAGCCCTGAGAAATGTGTTGTTAGGGTGTTTTATTGTTGTGTGGATATCACAGAGCGCACTCACACAAGCCTACACGGTCTGGATCAATCACCTAATCATGAGATGTAGTAAACACAAGACTATGAGGCTGCTGTCCTTACACAGCATACTGCTATATAAGTAGAAGTGTACACCCTAAAATAATGATAAAATTATAGTATAGTAAGTACATAAATCAGTAACATAGCCTATATCATTATCAAATATTATGTAGTGTATACAGCTGTGTATGATATGCTTTTATTTGACTGACAATGCAGTAGGTTTACATACATTAGCATCCCCTACAGACGTGTGACTAATGTGCTGTGTCATTAGCATGACCGCATTACTAGATGATAGGAGTATTTTCAGCTCATTACAATTTCAGTAGTTCACAGTTGTGGTTCATCATCAGCCAGAATGTTATATTGCACATGGCTGAGTTTAATATGGTCAAGGGCTGGTGGTTTGGATGGGGACAGCCTTGCCTTGTTCAAGACAAAGACCTTTCAGGGCGTTGCCTTCCAGCCTCTTCTTTTTGGGTCAAGGAAAGAGTGAAGAAAGTAGAGAAGCATTGAATCTGAGTGTGTTGTGATAAACAGACCACCTTTGTTTAGCTGTGGTCTATCTGCATGTGCACGGGTAGCCATTTTCTTACCTTTAGTACCCTGCACCTTTCAGAGATTTGGGCACAATGGGAGATGAGATGGGGCCTTCATTGACCCCTTAACTTTTATAGGGAAGATAGGGGTGAGGTGAGCCAATGCATGCACACACTTCTCTTGCCAAAATCACATCATCCCAGGAGAGTTTGCCAAAACTATGTCTTTATACCGACTGTGCATATTGAGAAAAATGCTCTCGGAGCTTTAATTTCCCACATTTTAAAAGAAATTGGCTGTGTAGACCCAGCTTGTGTGTTGTTAGAATTAAATTTGAAAATATGAGCTGAGGAAGCAGAGAGCCATTTTTATAAACTCCAAGATGAGCATCTGATTGACACGACTGACTCAGCATTCTTGTTATTTTCACCATAGGCAGACAGAGCTAGCAATGTAGCTGCTGCCTTTCTGTCTGTCTGGGTGAAGTCTGCAGCGATTATGAGTCCAGGAAGCCATCTGCAGGAGCAGTTCTCAGAAGGAAGCTGTGGGTGTCTGAGGACACACCAGGGCGGTAGGTAACATTTCAGGACACTGTTCAGGCAAAGCACAGGGCCTGGGATCTTGTTGAGGCAGTGAGACCTCTAATGATTCTGCAGGGCCTAGCAGGGGCTTCTCCTAAATGAAAGGTCTGTTCTGGGTACTGTGAGGAAATAGCCTTCCACACCTGCGCAAGTCAGCGGGCCACTGTGTTATTAACTTCAACCAAGTTATTGTGGCACCTTGCACCTATATTCTTATTTCAGTCTACAGAGAAAGAAAAGAATTCCAGTGCCTACAAAATGGTTCTGCAAACTATGAAATCAAATTACAGCTTATATCAGAAAGTGACACAAAATAAACAAAAGCAAAACCAAAAAAACATGAGAAATAAAGTTGCAGGGTATGGGTTTTACCAAATTAAATCAGAAGTAAGCAATACTGGCTTCTCTTGTACAGCCAATGCTTGAAATAAAATGAATGCTTGCCGGGGTGTGCAGCCTCTTGTCGACATGCTCTGATGTGTGAGGTGCCCAAGGCCACAGGGTGAACATCAGAATGGAAATGATAATTATTTTTTATAGCAATGTCTTTTTGAGCTTCAAAGGAAGAGGCTTCTCTTCTTGCACGTGCAAGCATCAATTTGGGAGCTGTGGAAGGTAATTTTCACATGCAAATGCATATGAGTAGAAATGAGCAGAGGCAGCAAGTACTCTGTTAAAGATACACTACCCCTCTCTTCTACTACAAAAGAGCAGGAGCTTGAGCAAAAGCAGGAAAGGTAGCAATTTAGCAAGTTTCTTTGCTCACTTCCCTTGAACACTTCTTTGATTCCATGGTGCTCTACAAGAAATGTTTTATTAATAATTAACCCTGGCAGCAAATCGGAGCAAGCTGCAGTGCTGGAGGGAAATGTGTGGGTCTGGAGTTTGATTTGGCTGCACATCCTCCTGTTCTGCCTGCTGGCTGCTAGACCTCACCCCAGTCACATAGATTCTGGGAATCTGACTTTCATCATCATGGGTTATAGTTGGGGTCAGTGAGTGTTCACTGAGAAGTCCCCAGGGGTATGAAACGCTGGTCACACGCCCAGGGGAGAAGTAACCAATAATCCTGCACTTTTTAAAATAGCAATTTCTATGATAGACCGTCAGCCAGCCATACCTTTTAGAGTGACCCATTCCAAAATCACAGGAAGACTCTGGAATCAGTAGATAACATGGAGCTGATGGCCATAAGGCTGTTCAAAGCCCCCAGCTCAGAGACTCTGTTATTCTAAGCCATCCTTGAAATACGGGGACTTTCCAAGGTGCCTGGGGCCCTATGTGCCTGGGCTAACCCTCAATTATTGTTTCTTTTAACTTGTGCTGTTTAGATGACAAAAGACTCTGCTCCTTGTGCCCCCCTCTCTGTCTCTGGATCAGCTTCATGGGAATCCTCTTTTTATGTCTCTCATCAAGACACTGCTGTTTTTGAATCTCACCTCAGTCCCCCCTGGGGAGTAAATGCAAGGAAGCATCATAGGAGCTCTGCCTTTGCCCTGCTCTCTTTCTTCCTGCAAGCTGTGAGCGTGGGCTGGTTATTAGCTGGACTAGGGAGGCACTGGGAAGGCAAGAAGAACTTTACCATAGCTGGATGAAGAGTCATTGCACATACAAGAAGGAAAAATGTTCCTTCTTCATTGTCTCCTTTGATCTGAGATTAAAGACCCCTTCTGACCTTCTCAATTCTGTGATTCTTTGGGTCTATAAAGATGAATCAAGTGATCTTTGTGTCCTACTTTGGCCTTCTGAAACCCCCACTTTGGGGGATGACAGCTTTGCCTCTTCCAAAGTTTAAGTTTGACATTTTGGATTAGTGCACAAGAACTTTAAATGCTTACTTTACCAAGATGTCTTGGTGATTTTAGGAAATTGCTATTGGGAAATACAGGCTTGCAACATTAGCTACAACTTCTGCTTGTGGTTAGCTTAAAAATACCCAGGAAGGCTTCACGAGAACAGTGAAAACTCTGATCACATCAAAAAGACCAGAAATTGGATGAGAAAATGTTTGCCAGATCTCTGTGCAGGGCCAGAAGGGTCTAGTTTTCTGCCTTTCCCACCTATGACCACATAAGAGGATCACTAACTGCCGAATACTTAGTGCTGGTAGAGTCAGGTTGAAGATGCTTTTCTCTTGTTCCATAGAAATAAACAAGTGATTCCTCATTTTGTGTTTAAACTTCTTCCAAACAAAGACTCTTCCCAGTAACACTTCAGGCAGTGTGTGTACAGCCTGGCTGTTGCCTGACTGCTTACAGCTTGGTATCAGGGAATTGTATCACCTTATTGTGATTTCACAGGGGTTGCTTAAGTCAGCACTGAGGTTTGGGTCATCTCACAAACATGTCTAGGGGTGAAGGGGCCCCCCACAGTGGTATTTAAAATGACTAGGCAATAGGTCACCTGGATTCTGCTTGGGGCTGCAGCAGCGAACAGCTGTGTATCTGGAATACATTTTTTACCTCTTTAGCCCAATTCTTCATATGCAAAACAAAATTCACACAGATGATAAAAGCTTCTCAGGTTTCATTTTTCTATGTTTTGAATTTTTTTAAGGAAAAGAGCATAATACAGGAGAAAGTAGGGTAAATGGTGTTTTACTTTTTCCAGCAGGTACATTAAATATTTTGGACATTATATTTGAAACTACAGAAGACAACTCTGGAAAATGAAGAAAAAATAGAGTGGCTAAGGGCTTCAGGATCAGAGGGATGACATGGTGGCAAGTTCCCTGGATTTTTTATTTTGCATCACATGCTATGTCTTCTATTTAGAAGCAAAGAAGCCAGTAGCTTGATATTGTGAACGGGCATAGAGAGAAGCAGCTCCAAGGAAAGTTGTTACAGCCAAAAGACAAGGAACAGATCTAGTTAGCCAGTCTGAAAACGTTATATACCAACTCTACTCTGCCCAAATACCATAGAATAAACTATGGATTCACTCAGTCACACCAGGAAAACTCAGCTGGGTTCTTAGACTTTCATTCTCATGAAGCTGTAATGAGATAGCCTAAGCCCCACAATGGTCGAGTCAAAAACTGCCAAATTAAGAGCCAAGATTTTCATCCCCACTGGTAATGAACTCCTACCCACCACAGTGTCTCTTATATTAAATGTAAATGGTGTAAATGCATTAACTAAAAGAAAGATTGGTGGAATGAATTTGACAGCTACATGCTGGCTGTAAGAAATTGACTTCAAATAACATAAGTAAATTGAAAGTAAAAAAGACGGAAAGAGATATATCATGCAATATTAGTTAAAGGAAGGACTAATAACATCAGATAATGGAGGCCTCAGAGAAAGGAAAATGATGAAAACATAGAGGACATTATGGATGGTAAAAAGTTCAGGTTACCAAACAGACAACAATCCTACATAAGTAAGCATCAAGCAACGAAGTTGAAAATTTTGATTAAAAAGTAAAAAGGTCATGAAGAATTCACATCATTTTAAAGAGCCCAAAGAACATGTTCCAAGTTTAAACATATCCTGGGCCACAAAGCTTCAGTGAATTTTGAAAAGTTGTAATTATACAATTTATGTCTTCTGACCACTATAGAATCAAGCTACAAATCAATAGTAGAAAAATAATGGAAAATATTGAAACAATTGTATATGAAACATTACATTTTTAAATAATCTGTGGGGCAAAGATAAAATCTCAAGAGAAATAAGAAACTATATTGAATGGAAGGAAAATGAGTACACAACATATCAGTTTTGGGAACCCAGATAAAGCAATGATGAAATAAAAATTTAGAGCAGTAAACTCATATATTAGAAAAGAAGAAAAGTTTCAAGTCACAAATCTGTGCTACCAACTCAAGAATTAGTGCAAGCAAGATCAAAATACACCCAAAAATAATAAAAAACCACAATAGCAAATATAACAATGATATGAATAGAAATTAATGAAATTTAAAACAAAGCAATAGAGAAATTCAATAAAATAAAAAGCTTCATAGTTCTTTGAAAATTTCACTAAATTTGACAAATTTCAAACAAGACTGATGAAAAATAAATACAGAAAGTGAAATTTATTAATATCAGAAATAAAATAAGGAATCTAGGTCTTACTGGTTTGGGTATTTTCCAGGTTCTTGATGTTCTAAATAAAGAACTAAGCAGGACACCCAAGTGTAACAGTGTGATCAATGATTTATTTGAGAGAGAAAAGACAAGATCCACTCCACAGGGTGGGGGTGGGCCAATGACAAGTACTCACACCCCCAAGGGGTTGTGTGTTGAGGGTTTTAAGCATTAGGATTTGTGCGGAATTGTGGATTTGGTCTGAGGTATGAATGAGTCAAGCCAATGAGGGGCTTGACTCAGCCCCTTTGTTGCGGTTGGGATTTTTGACCTTTTATGGCCCTTAGATGAACAGTCATGGTGTTCAGAGCCCACAGGGGTAAGGGAGGGTGGGGCAGATTTGCATAGTCAATGACATGGTGATTAGGGTTGAAGATTGGTCATGTGTTGGAGAAGACCAATAAACATATCCTCAGGGACTTACTGTCTGTAAGCCAAGTTAGACCTGGGTTATCCTGGCCTTAAGGTAATGTTTAACTCAGAAGGTAGATACAATCTCAGAAAGGAGGCTCCAAGGTGAGCTCTCGCTTCTTTTCCCAGCCTTTTCCTTGGTTTCCTTGTGCTTGAGATCCAGCGCTGAAAGGGGCACCAAGGCAAGCTGGCTCTCCCTTCTTTCTCCAGCCTTTTCCTTAGATACCTCCTGCCTTGTTACTACAGACCCTATGGAAGTCAGAAGGATAACAATAGAATAGTACAAATGACATTTTACATATAAATTTAATGACTCAGGTGAAATGGACTACCATTCCTTGAAGAACACAAGGTAGCACAACTCATCCAATATGCAGTAGATAATTTGAGTCACCCTATAACTATTAATAAAATTCAGTGATTAACTTAATATCTCCAATTTCCTAGCTCAGTTAATTTTACTGGAGAATTCTGCCAATGTCTGACAAATGTTTACAGAAGAATTGACACAAATGCCACAAAATCTCTTTCAGAAGACAGAAAATAAAGGATGAATCCCAATCCATTTTATGAAAGTAGTATCACTGTGATACCAAAACTGAACAAAGTACACAAAAAGAAAACCAATACTGTAGCACAAAAGCTCTTAGGGCAACAAAAAACCAAAACTAAAACCTAAGTTTTACTAACATCCCTCATGGATATAGACCTCGTAATCTGTAAAATTATATTAATAGTATTAAGTTAAGCAATGTATTTAGAACTATAACCACCAAATAGACATACAGATAGCAAATAAGCATATGAACCAATATTCAATCATTAACCATTAGGAGAAGGAAAATCAAAATTACACGAACCTATCACTCTACTGTCACATGACTAAAATAAGATGTACTGAAGACACCAAATATGGGAGAAGATGTGAAAAAATCAGTCTTATAATATGGATGGAAATGCAAAATTGTACAGAAACTCAGGGAAACATTTCAACAAATTAAATACACAACTAACATATGACTCAAGAAAAACACGCCTTAGCATTTATCCTGAAGAAATGGTTTATGTTTACACAGACACTTGCACATGAATATGTATAGCAACTCTATTTATTGTGGTCCCAAACTGGAACCATCCCAGTTATCCTTCAGTGGATAAATGTTTAAACAAATTGTGGTGGTAAATCTATACCTTAGAATGTTACTCAGTAAGAAAGAGGAACAAACTGTTGATAATACAACCACTTAATGAATTTCCAAAGGGTTATACTGAGTGACAAAGATTATGCAGTATACAATTCCATTTCTATAATTCTTAAATAATATTACACACATGGAAAAACTGACTTGTGGGTTAAGGAAGAGTTTTGGTCTGGATGGAAGTGGGTGTGGCTATAAGGGGCAACATGAGAGATCTTTGTGGGGTGAGAATGTGGAAATGCTGTGCATTTTGATTGTATTACTGTCACATCTTGGTTCTGATCCTGCATTACAGTTTTACAACATGTTGCCATTGGGAGAAATAGGAGAAATGATGGAGAAGTTCTCCTTTTTATTATTTCTTAGAAATATATTTGAATCTTAATTATAAAAAAAATAAAAAATTTTTCCTTAAAAAGCTTATAAATACATGAGACACAATAATGAATATTTATAAAACGAGTGAGTTGAATTCTGAAGTTGTTTGGCTTGATGTAAAAATCCTTGAAGGTCGCACCACAAATTTCCCTCTCTGCCACCTCACCGGCACCATCTCTCCTTCTTTGCCATTATTTGCACTGCAGCTCTGCTGGGTTCTCTCCGTTTCTTGGATATACCATGCTTTCCCCACCCAACCACTTCTCTTCCTCCTGGTTTTCCTCCTGTCTTCATTTGCTTAATTAAGGGACACACCTCTTCTGCATCAGCCAAGTAAAATCTCTATCTTATAGCATCCTACATCTTCCCCAGGCAGAGCCAGTCTTCTTGTTGCACTTGATTTCCAGCTGGAGTTACTTTACTTAAGGTCTTTCTTCCTCACTGGTCTGTAACCTCTGAGTGTGGGTGCCAGGTCTGATTTGACTCATCGATGTACCTCCAGCACCTTGTGCTGTGCTTGGCACGGAGTCATCTCACTGAGTATTTGTGGAGTGAATGAGAGGGTGCTGAGAGGATTATTCACCTTTCCATTCTTAGACTAGCAAGAGCTTCAACAGTGTTCAAATCCCAGGCTAAGACACTCATTGTTGCTGTGTGTGGCCTGACATCGCAGGAGGAAGTGCACATTGCTTCTGTAACTGTCCAAAGTCTTTAGTGAATCCGACAACTCAGGAGGTTCTCAGAGAAGTGGCCATCCTATGATGGTCACATTACAGTTGGAGAGTGATGACCAGGAGCCAAGAGAAGATGTGATCAGGGAAAGGCTGTGTCTGACACACAGACAGGCTCACCTTCCCCGGGGGCAGGGGTCATGTGCTGTTTCTCTCAAGGAATCTCTAGAAATTAGTAAGTGTTGGGCGACTGATTAGAGCTGTGCACTTCTGTGATGACTATTTGTATCCTGAGGGAAGGGAGCAACTACTCCCCTGAAGACTGGGATTATGACAGAATAAAGATGTCCAGTGTTCCTTGCAAACGCCATGCTGCTGGCTCCCAACCCTGGCAGCTTTTGCCCTGCTCCTGGGTGGCTTATGCCCTTTCGTAGGGTGACTGCTGGTGGAGAGTGGGCTGGCTGATTCAGGGCTACCTAGAGTGAGGAGCAAGGAGACCCTCACTGTGTCACCACGGCAGCCAGATCATTTGGCGTCACAGCTCGACCATCGATCTGGTCTCCATGCCTATTTGCTCTGTTAAAAGTGTAAGCTCTTTAAAAAACGGGAAAAGGAGTCCTGTGTTATTCGCTGCATATCTCTAGCATCAAACTCTGTGCCCACCCCATACATAGTAGGTGCTCAATAAATGTTAACTACATAAGTGAATAAAACTAACATTTTTCATCCCTTTACTGGACTCTTTTTCAGGTTTTGTGATTTGTATGAATCCTGGATCACCACTGTGTCTGCCTTATTCCTTCTACCATACTCTCCCACATATGACACCCGACTGAACTAGATTCCACTTTCAACTGAAAGCAGCCTAACCAGCATTACCTTCAGAGTGAAAAGGGCAAAATCCGTTTGGAAGTTGATGCTTGGCCCTCCCAAAATAAGCAAAGTTTACTAGCAAATGTAAAGATTTGAGTAAGCGAGAAAATGAAAATTTATTATACGTCTGCACTGGACATTTTGCTTTATGGATATTATTTTGTCTCTCACTGTGGGAGAGATATTTTTATTTCCATTTTCATAGAGAAGGAAATTTTTGTCTAAAATGGGAAGCTCTTCCTCCAGGGGCCAAGACTCTTAAATTCTGCTAAGTCCTAGCTCCTTCCTACAAGGACTAAAATATCTCTTAGAAAATTTTCTGACAATAATTTTAACTTGAGGAGAAACATTAGTCACTGTTTTATTTGACCTTTCCAATTATCTGACAAGCCCAGTTTTAATCAGCTAAGTCAGAAGTCATCACCTAAAGATGGCTCAAGCCCCATACCATTCTCTGGTGAAATGATAAAACAAGACTGCTAGGCTAATTAACAAGTATTAAAACATTATGTGAGTTCCAATGATGCCTTTGCTTCTGGCCAGTCCCACACCTTTCCCAAATAAGAAAGCAACTAATTTGCAAAACCCTTGCTTCTGCAAAGCAGCTGTGAGAGCTACTGACATATGATTAGCATAAAATTAATTCCTGATGGGGAAGCATTCTTAACACCCTAAGGAAGTTCTTTTAATTCCAGATGAAATGTATTTGGGATGCAATTTTCAAAATAAAGATTGGAAGCAAAGTTCACATAAAGATCATACATTTATGGGGTTGTCTTAGTCCATTTGAGTTGCAATACAAAACTATAGGCTAGGTGGCGAATGAACAATAAAATTTTATTTTTTATACTTTGGAGATAGGATATTCAAGATTAAGACAATGATGCATTTGGTGTCTGGTGAGGGTCCCCTTCCTGGTTCATAGATGCTATTCTGTGTCCTCATGTGGTAGAAGGATCAAGACCATGCTCTGGGGCTTTAAAAAAAAAATAACAATAATCCTACCTTGAAGGCTGCACTCATGACCTAATACTTCCTAGAAGCCCCATTTTCTAATATTATCACATTGGAGATGAGGAATTCAACATGGATTTCGACTGGACACATTCAGGCTATCGCAGGCATCTTCTGCAAAGTAGGCTTTTCTTGGTGATTTGGGACTTAAAAAAATTTATGACAACATAAATTTTTTTCTGGTATATTTCCATGTTATCATTTCATAGAAAATTCTGTGAAGAAGATGATTATGACAACTTTAATCCCTTATATTGAATGTCCTTTAACTGAGCTAAATTTTTACCTTTAATTCCTGTATCTGCCTCTGACTCACATCTTTGCAGAGAGGCTGAACTGAGTACCGAAACTCATAGAAGTAAAATTCATAGAAGTTGCTCTTTCCCTGTAAAACTGAGTAAACACATATAAATTCCCTGCCATCACCAAATTACATTGTTTTGCTTAAACTGGTTGTCTTTAAGCCTACAGTTAAACAGATATATATATTCAGAGATTCAACAGAATTAGGGAAGAATGAAGTGGGTCCCTTGGGTTTAACTATGAGAAAAGCCAGAGAGCCTCCTGAGAAAGCCATGATACGGGAAGCCAGAGAGGAGGTGTGTAGGCTGGCTCAGTGACACTTGGCTCAAGACTCAGGGTGACATGGACTGGCCAGGAAAGGGAAATTTGGGCTGGAGGTCATGCCTGCTTCTAGGGACCAGGACAAGGGAGTTATGGTTATGTGAAGTGAGACAAACCTGAAAAGAGGGTTCATCTGGTGTTTGAGGCACTGGGAGCAAGGAGGAGCCTGGCTTGTGGCATGGACCCCAGAGAGGGGAGAATAGATGGGGAACAAGGTGGGTTTCTAATTTGGACTCAGTGTTTAGCTCCAGGGACATTCTGGGCCACTGGACAGACGAAGGGACATTCCGTGTCTGCCCTGCTTGGCATCCTCAGGAGTTGCCAGCAGTGGGCCCATCTCAGACATGAGCCTGAAAGGTCTGGGGATGTGCTCCCCCTATGGAGATGCCTCCAGGGTCCCCAGAGCTGGCTGGGGATGAATCTGAAGGCCCAGGAAGTCCTCCAGAAGGAGCCCAGGTAGAGGCAGGAAAGAGCTACAGACTGTGTGTGACCCTGTGCATGTTCCCTGGCTGCTATGCTTGGAGATGAGGGCACAAATGCATCCCAGAATCCTCCTGTCTGTGCTATTTTGACCTAGACAGCCAACCCTGGGATAGCAGCATCACTAAGGTGATCACATAAGACATAGATGTCATTGGAACATTTTTTTCTCATTTTATTTTCCTCTAGTGGAGTTGGTGAGATTAAATCTGTTCTCTTAAAAACATTGACTACTGAAAATTGAATGTGGGATTCTGGAGGTCTCTGTGGCACTGGCAATGCCAGAGGACCACAGCAGGAATGTGGATAGCAACATGGATTTTGCCCAGGTAAGTAATATCTGTCTCTTTCCCATGGACTGCCTGCCAGGTCCCAGGTAAATGTGAGACGATAACATGCTGTTCTTGTCTCCTCCCTGGACTGGGTTTGTTACATTGGGGGTGCTACTGATCCTGGAAGTGCCTCTTTGCTAACGAACAAAGGGAAGGGAGCTTGTCCTTTGTAGAAAATCAGAAAGTCAAAGTGTCAAAGATGAGTGAAGGGAGGGCCGCTGTGGTGTCAGGAGGCTCCAGGAGGGCTCTGAGTGAAGCATCTCCCAGCTCCACATCCTGGGGCTCTTGCCTCCGGCAGAGCCATCACAGGCTCTGCGTTAGCTCAGGACTCAGTGGGACTCAGTAGCTCATGGGGTTCTCCTGCCCTACACCTCCTGCCCCCACCATCAGGGCTGAATTCCCTCCTAGGGATCCACTATAGTGTCCACTATACTGTTCACCTTTGTATTCTCAGGGTGCCTAGCACATAGGAAATATTCCCTTAATATTTATGGAACACATAAATAACAAAAATATCACTTTCTTCTCAGACCCCACCAAGATGGATAAATAAACAAGAGAATTAATTAATTCTCTCACCCATTCACTGACTCAATGAATATTTATTTAGGAGATAGATAATATTTACACCTAACAGTGACTTGTAGATACAAGACTTAATAAATATTTCTTAAATTACTGGGAAAATCCAAATACAGCATAGAGCACAGACTGCTTCCATGTGTATATGCATATACTGTTGCCCTTGCTCATGTAACTTCACATGCACAAGCACACATACACACACACACACGCACATGCACACAGGCACCACATTTTGGAATATTCCTTTCAACTGAGGGAATACAAAAAAACCTCATTTTTATAATCATATTTTAGTTTATGGATTAAATGTATTTAATGTCTACAATGTACTGACTTTGTGTAAGAAATAAGATGTATCTCTGAAGGGTATTTTAGATGGCCTCCGCAGAAAGATTCTTTCATTGATGAAATAGGATGCAATAATGGCTCAGAGAAGAAGGTCCAATTCTAGTGGAACAGAAGTTGTGGCCCCTGCTGAAGATGGCACAGGACCTTTGCACACCCAGGAGTGATGAGAAGGAACAGATGGCATGATAGGACCAGAGTGGAAAGCTGTACAGGAACCTCATGTGCATTGCAATGTATTGTCTGGCTCATGGCAAAGGACTGGTTTGTCCATTGGATTCAGGGCTAGCCCCAGGAGAAGTCTATGTAGGACGCAGTGAAGAGATGATCAATAGAAGCTAGAGCAATGTAGGAGCTAAGCTCTAGGGAGTGATTACTCCTAGGAAGTTAAGGAATATGAAGAGGTAAAGATCAAAGGGATTTTGGAGGTTTCAGGGCTCCATGACAGGAAGAAAGGTGGGTCGCCTCACAGAGAGAGTGGCCAGGAGGATGGATGCTTGGAGGGTAGGAAGAGGGAATGCCAGTTCTGCTTTGAACATATCACATTAGTAGGGGTGATGTAAGACTACAAAAATCAAACGATGTGGTGAAATCACTCCACACAGTCCTGAGGGTATAGAAATTCATCAGTTTTAGCTATCGTAAATAGAAGAGCAATTAAAAATAAGGAGACCGATCAGACCAGCATAATGTTAGTTACATTGATAGGATGCCTTTGGTTGTTTAAAAAAGAAAGACTCCTTGGAATGGATTTTATCACCAACTCTGTATTCAAAAGTGATGCAGATTTGACAATATATCTCAAACTTTGATTCCATCTAAGAGAAAGGAGGTGTTGGGTTGGCACTCTGACACTGACAGGCAGCAGAAAAAGTAATAAGCCAGCATTTCCAACCAAAATGTTTCCATCATTTATCTAGAGACCAAAATTTTCAGCACTGTTGAGAACTTTGACTGACCCCACTGAGCCTTCTGTCTTCCCTGGTCCCCAGGAGATTTGCACCATACGTCGCAGCTGCTGGGGATACTGAAAGGGGCTCTGGATGTTAAACCAGCGGTCTGGCATAGCCATTAACTTAGGAATCCTGTACACTCCTATTCCAATTTAAATACATTATTAAAATTAAGAAAGGGAAAGACTCTTCATACCAGCCTGCGCCCATTGGGTATTAGTTTTACGATTTGCTCAGCTGTTAAATTCAATCTCCCAAATGTTTTGGCTCTTGTATCAAAGTCTGTGTCCAGGCAATAGTGCCCTGTCCCATCAAGTTTTAGCCAAAGATGCCACCGGGACATGGACTGAACAACCTCTGGGACTTTTTCAATTCACATTATGGGTAGTTTTCAGAGCTGGAGGCTGAAAAAAACCCTGACAGTACAGGAAGAACAAAATCAGATTTTAATTGAATTGCTGCAATGTACTAGTAAGGCTAGTTAAGCATATAATTAATTGTTGTAACTATAGCAACAGGATTAGTTGGAACTATTACGGTGGGCACCAGGGGTTCAATGAGAGACTCTTAAAAAGACAAGTGTTGGAGATTGCAGAAAATAATTCATTCTCCTCCAGTGCTTCTCCAGAGGGTCTTATACTCTTTTGAAACCCAAAATAAATCTATTTAATAATATTTTCTTACATTCATGCTGCTTCTCTTATCCCAAAGGGCCCTGGGGTGCTTTGTAAGCCATGAACATAAATATAGATCTGGAATAATGTATCGGGCCAGATTTTCCTAGTGGTTAAACAACTCTCTGGTGGTTTGTTCTGCACCTTTGGAAGCTCCATTACCTTCAGGATACATGCAATCAGTAATTTATTAAGTAGCATCCCCATAGGCTCTGGGCTGAAAGTCTCTGCTAGGGGATGAAGCAGCTCTAGAGATAGCATATTTATTTATTTATGCCCTACCTCATTCCAAAAAAAATTCAAGCAGCCTTACAAAATACACGGAGTATATCAGGATAAAATAAATGCACCAGGAAATCCTGTGGCAGAGGCACATTACAGGAAGAAAGAAACAGTTAGATGTAAGGAAGTGTTGTCACAGACTATGTCAATGAGCTCATCCAGAGGAGCTGAAGATGTGTAAAATTGCAGGTGTTCCTACTCCTGGCTCAGACAAAGGAAAACAGAATTAGGGGCAGGAAAGGACTCCTGGGTCTGGGTCCTGGATGAAGTCTTTCCTTTTCCCTTCAGACTCTACTCCACCCAACAGCAAAGCTCTGGCCACCTCTCATTTTATAATTATGTAATAGCCACTCATAAAGACATAAAAACATCGAGGAACCACCATCCATCTCATTAACTATACCTCTCCAATAAAATCTTAGGAAGACTAATCTATCAACTACGTACCGATGTTTTAGTTGGTTTTGTGTTACTGTAACAAAATACTCGAGGCAATTATTTAGAAGGAAATGTTTATTTTAGCTTATAGTTCTGGACTTTCCAGCCCAACATTAATGCCTTTGCTTTGGGCTTTTGAAAAAGATGGCACATCATGGCAGGAGGATGTGGCAGAGCAAAGCACTTACATCAAGAGGCCGTAAGCAGAGAAAGACAGAGATACCAGAGTCCCACAGTTCGCTGTAAGGTCACACCCCTTGTAACATAAGGACCTCCCCATAGGACCCACCTTTTAAAGTTCTACAGCACTCTACTCTGGAGATCAGACCTTTACTCTTTGGGGGGGAAAACCCATACTTAAACTATAGCAACCATCGATAACTATAATGATAGGTCAACCCAGAAGAAATAAAATTCTATCAGGTGAGTGAAATATAAATAAATATAATTTCAAAAAGATAAAGGAATTATCTGATATTTCTGATTGCTAACAAAGAGCTTGTTTGTGCATTTGTAAAATGGGTAGTCGGAGATTTCTAATCCTTACGGTATCCAGATTTCATTTGACATTTTAAAAGTAGTATCAGTTTTAGTTTTAAAAGTCAATATCTACAGTGTACTAAAAATAAACCCTATGTTCTTTGTAGCTCTTTAAACTTCTAATGACATATTTTAGAAGTCAAATTGTAAATTTACCAATGAATACATACAGAATCTCCAAACATTTAAAGATTATTATGTTAATTG
Source organism: Heterocephalus glaber (assembly GCF_000247695.1). Next base: position 6,175,807 of record NW_004624768.1, read on the forward strand.
TTATAGTTTTTTGTAGTAATTTGATATTTCATTGTACTATAATGCTCTCTGGTATCTTTTGACTTATGATTTCATGCCTTTAACTTTAGCCTCTGCAGTTGTTAAAAGCCTTACATTTCTATGAATTTCCAGTTAACCAGTGTTTATCATGCATCTACTCTGGGCGTAGAATCGTAGAGGGTAAAAACAAATGGGACATAATTTTTCCCATTGAAGAATTTATATTTTATTTAATATTTAAAAAGCAAAACAGTAATAAAAATTTAAATTTTATGTTTAAAAGACAAATAGGAACTTTTTGTTTAGCAGTTATTCCTTTAATATTGCAAGTATTTGGAGAAAGACCAAAAATAGTAAACAAAAAAACTATAATCAGATTAGTTTGAAAATACAAATTAAAAAACCATAAGGGACAGCAACAACACAAACTCTTAAGAATTTTCTTGGAACTTATTTTCTTATATTTTCAAAATAATATTAATGAGTCCTACCTCTATCATCACAATAAAGGCAATATCCAAAGCGGAGAATTTTAGAGTGGGAAAGCAATTAAAACTTTCCTTCTGAGTGTATTGTGCTATGGGTTTGTGTCCTCCCCACATCATGGTGGAGCCTTAACTCCCAGTGGAATGGAGTTAGCGGGTAGGGGCTGTGGGGGCTGATTAGGTTTAAGTGAGGTCATAGGGGTGGCCCCAGGATGGGATTAGCACCTGGACTAGCTTCTGCATGAGCAGAGGAAGGTAGAGCTGTCTTCCTCCACCATGTGTGGATATAAGAGGAAGGCCCTCTAGTCCATGAAAAGAGCCCTCAGCAGACACTGGATCTGCCAGCATCTTGACATTGGGCTTCCCTTTTCGTAGAACTGTGACAAAAATGTTCTTTTGCTGAAAGCACCCAGCCTAGGCATCTTCTTAAAGCTGAATTAAGAGAGGGTGGGAAGTGTCTTCTTAATAGTGAAGTAGAAGAATGTGGAAAAATTGCAAAAGACAATGAGGTAAGATAGAAGAAATACAGATAGGTAGAAAGAAGATGAGGAAAACTACAATTTATAAAGTGTACTTTATAGAAGATCATGACTTCAGGACACAAATTTACCAAAAGTTATCCATTTCTGCATTCCCTAGGTCAATTTATGCTTCTTTTCTTCTGGGCCCATCACACCCAGAATTCCTTAAGGATACATCAAATCCATAAGCTAACTTAGTTCATAAAGTAAAAGGCAGAAACCCAAACTCAAGATAAAGAAAAAACTTGAGAGAATGTAAAGAATGCTTAGATCCTTGATCTTAAAAACATAAAACAAAACTGGGTATGAACCTTTTACCTGTGAAACGGGCCATTACCCTTCAGGAGGATGTGTTATACTTTCTTTTTCTTATTTTCTTTTTTCCATAAGCCAAAACCAAAACGGAACTGCTTATATATTCAACAATTCCTTGGGTTTTCACCCCCTCAAGAGAAGCATAAATGTTCTCAGTTCCACAAAATAATGTTATTATTCTCCGAATGCCCACATTTCACTCATGAGTATGTACTTTTTCTTCATAAATAAGTCTCTTTCGTGCCTCCTACTGAATAGTCCTGAAAATTTCTTTTTTGCCACCAAACTTATTCTGTGGATAGGGTGGGTTTAGTTTCCCCATTTCTGCTTTGAGGACATCCCTGAACTTTGTCTGGTGACAGCAAGACATTTGGGCTGCATGCTATAAGGTTGTATACTGCTTTAGCATCTCTTATAGCAACAGAATTTTAGAATCAGCATTCATGAAAACAAGTGCACTAGATTTAATTTACTTTGCTTTCTAAGGTATGAGGATGTAAAATAATTCTTTAAGAATTAAAGGGTTACTCTTGAAAGTTTCTACATTTGAAAGTAAAATTGGGATTAAAATTAGAAGGTTACTTTTTCACTATCAGATTCATTTAATGGAACCTTGCCTTCCCATATGATCACCAGGCTTTGCCACAGATAATTCAGAGGGAAGTAGTGCGATTCAGGCTAAAGGTTCTCTTTTATTACCTGGCCCAGGCTTGACAGAGTACTCATCTCAATGTTCCCTTGTAAGGTGGCTGGAAAACATGCTGTTAAAGCTCATTCTACAGGGGCAGACTAAAGAGTTGGCTGTTCTTGATCCAATAGAAGCCTGCTCTAGGTTGTGTCCACACAGCGTGACTCACGAGAAAGTTTTGAGCTCAGAATTTGGTCTGCTGGGAGTATGAAGTTTGATTTCTGCAGTTGGTAATGAGTTCCTTGGCTTTTCTGAGCCATTGCCCAAGGGAGGTTGAAGTCATTTAGCTTAGAGACTCAAATCTCAAAGGGTTTCCTAAAAAGGCAAGACAGTAGGGAGATGAACAGCCTTGACATTAAAAGAAAATAATGCATGTATAAAAATGTTGTGTGATATGAAAATGAAAAATGCAGCTAAAAGTCATATTGAGGTAGAATAGAAGTAAAGGTAGATAAAAAAGAGGACAATTATAATATTAAAATTTTACTTATAAAGAAAAACTGCAGTTTCAGGACACAAAAGTTATTCAATCTGTTTTTTCCCCCTTCCAGGAAAACTTCCTAAAAGCCTTAAAAATAATAAGTGTGTAAGTTGGACCTTGGACCAGTAAATTTCTGCCCTTCTACCCCCATCCTCAGGAAGCTCACTATTAAGAGGACAGAATAACTCAGCTTCAATCACATATAATGGTTTGCATTTTAAAATAGCCCACCAAATGGCAAAACACTATGGGGATAGAACAAACATCTCAGATAACCCATTTTATGGCCACCCACAAATCCCCACATACACACTCGGATGGGGGCCACAGGTTTCTCTCTCCCTCTTGAGGGCATGCACTCTATCTCTCTGAATGTGTACTTTTAAAATTCTCTCTAGTAAATCCCTTATGCCTTTTTCTCATGTGTCCTGAAGATTCTTTTCCTGTGATGGAAGTCAGTGAACCTGCAACCTGCCCCATGGGTTGAATGAGTCGAGGTTCTCCATCTGCACTTTGGGGACCTCCTTGGACCCTGTGTAGTGACATTTTATTTTGGGAGCCAGTGGCAGGAGGTGACCGAGGCATTAGGACTATAGCTTTGATAAGTCTAGCTGAAGGCTTTTCAGTTTTTTCCCAAAGCTCTTCAGCTTTGGTAATAACAGCACAAGGACCTGGCAGTGTTGGCCTGGCTGGGACAGTTTTCTGCAGGACTGGCAGGAATCCCTGGGCTAGGCTACTTGGGCAGCTTGACTCTGGAAAAACTGGGCTAGTGATGTCTATTAAAAGGACAGACAGTACCACTGCCCCAGAGCACTGAGGAGGTGAGCCTCTTGGGCCACCATACCACCACCCCAGAGCACCAAGGTGAGCCTCTAGGGCTGCTGTACCACCACCCCAGAGCGCTGAGGAGGTGAGCCATGTGGACACCAGCACACATACCCCCCCTCCCAGCTGTGCCGAACCATTACCTAGATCCACACCACAGAGTTGCAGGGGTCATAAAGGACATTGTTCTGAGCTTGAGAAGATAGAGTAGAAGTGAACAACAGAAAGAGGACCTCTCTGAGGCCCCTTGATGAAAATTAAACCCCACCATAAAAGTGAAGAAAATCTCTGCAATAAAAGGACTCTAGAGCACTTTAGTTGGGGGAGCAGTGTGGCTGCAAGCAGATACCAGCCAGGGCTCCACCCCAACCCCAGAGGCTGGGGCACACCTGCCTAAGCCAAAGGCCTGCCTGGAAAAGAGCTGCATAGGCACACAAGCAACAGCCAGCAGTTTGATCTAGTACCATCAGTAAGTATGCAAGACCCTAGCCAGAAGCTTGGTTACACAACAGGAACTGTCATGCACAGTCCCCAACCAAATACCCTCCCAGAAAATAGCCACATAGGGGCCCTAGCCAGTGGCACAACTAGATATCATCCCAAGTGTGTGCACAGGCCCCAGCCAGAAGCCCACCAAGACAACAGGTCAGACCAGGGATCCAGAAGGCCACCTTTCTGAACCCAGGAATTAGTGTACTGGTGAGCAGCAGAGAAAAGGCACTTCTATGGCTTGCTGAGAATTGAAGACCACTGAGTGAGCAAAAAGTTGCCTCAACAGAGGCAGAGGAGGCTACATCTGTTGAAATGAGAAGACACATAAACAAGCCTCAAAACCAGACTTTCAGAACACCTAAGGCAACTCCAAAGGGAAATGAGATGGAACAATCTGATACTCAACCACCCGAACTCCCTGAACTGGCAAAGAAAGAGGATCTGGAAAAAGTGAAATCAGAAATAATTACTCAGATAACAGCAGAGATTGTGCCCATAGTGCAAGACATGATTAATAAGTCTAGAGAGGACACAGATTAAAAAAATAGAGGAGCTGAGGAACATGATGGAATCCCAAAATAGGAAACAAATGGAATCCATAAAACAGATGTTAACAGATTTCCAGGAGATTAAAACCTCCATTAAAAGTTTATGCAGTAGAATGAGCCAATGTGAGGACAGAATTTCAGATATAGAAGATAAGATTGCAATTAGTGACCAGGAAAAGAAAAATTGCTTTAAAATAGTAAGGGACCATGAGAAATCAGTCCAGCAGCTGCTAGATGATGCAAAGAAGAATAACATAAAACTGATTAGAGTCAATGAAGAAACAGGAGAGAATACAGATAACATAAAAAACTGTTCACAGAAGTGATGGCAGAAAACTTCCCAAGCAGGGGAAAAGAACTTGACATACAGATAAGGGAGGCATATAGGACTCCAACTAGCCTTGATCAAAAAAATCTACACATAGGCATATAATTGTTAAGATTCCAGAAAGCCAACAGAAGAACAAAGTTCTACAAGCAGTTAGAGAAAAGAAACAAATCACATACAAAGGAAAGCCCATCAGAATCACAGCAGACTTCTCAACATAAATCCTCAAGACAAGAAGAGCTTGGAGTGATGTATATCAAGCCCTAAAGGAAAACAGCCTCCAACCCAGATTGATGTACCCTGCAAAACTATCTTTCAAAATTGATAGTGAAATAAGATACTTTCATGACAAAGAGTACCTTAGGAACTTCATGAATATCAAACCAGCACTCCAAATTTTTAGACAATGTCCTAGAAAAAGACAATGAAGATCACAACCCCAGGAAGCCCAGCAGAATGAGCCCATCTGGCATGACAAGAAATTAAAAGCAAAGGGGGAGAATCAAACAAAATAGAAAAAGTCATGACAATGATAAGTCAATATGTATGAGTTATAACCATCAATGTTAATGATCTCAATTCACCAATCAAAAGAAACAGACTGGCAGAATGGGTCAAGAAGCAAGATCAAACAACATGCTGCATACAAGAAACACACTTAATTTAAAAAGAAACTCATAGACTGAAAGTTAAAGGGTGGAAAACAATACTCCATGTGACAGGAATCTGAAAAAAAGCAGGAGTAGCTATCTTCTTTGCAGATCAAATGGATTTCAAAATTTCAAACACTTCTGGTCCTCAGAATTTCAGATAAGGGACAATGAACCTGTATGTACAAATCTATTGTGAACATGTGTTTTCATTTCTCTTAAGTAAAAACTTAAGAACAGAACTGTTGGTTCTTAACAGTAATACAAGAAATTTCTATATTGTTTTCCAAAATGGTTTTATCTTTTTTTTTTTTTTTTTGGTAACGGGGATCAAACTCAGGACCTTGCACTTGCAAGGCAGGCACCGTAACCACTGAGCTAAATCCCTGGCCCTGGTTTTATCATTTTACATTCACATTTGCAATATTAGGAAGTTCTAACTGGTTCGCACCTAAGCTGACATTTGTTCTTTTAAAACCTTTAACGTAGTCTTCCTAACGAGTGTATAGTATGATCTTGTTATTGTACTGATTAGTATTTTTCTGATTCTAGTGTCGCACACCTTTCCTTGTGCTATACTGGCTATTTATCATCTTCTTGGGTCTACTTTTTAATTGGGTTGTCTATTAATGAGCTGTAAGTGTTTTTTATATATTCTGGTCATAGGTTATATGTATTATAAATATGCTCTGGTTAAGGACTACTTTTCCTTTTCTGAACAATGTATTTTAAAGTTCTAAATTTTGATGAAATCTCATTTATCAATTTTTTTCTTTTATACCTCATTTTTTTTGTATCCTAGGAAATTCTTGCCTACCCTAAATTCATGAATAATTTCCATTATAATTTCTTCTTAAAGTTTTATAGTTTTAGTCTTTCATATTTAGGTTCATAGAGCCTTTCAAGTTATTTTTATGTATGGAAATAAAGGATTGCTTTTTAATCTTTTACATATGAATACCAATTGTTCTAGTACAATTTGTTGAAAACATTATCTTTTCCTCTGTTCTTGAGTTGAGTTTATGTTCTATAAAATGTTAATGTTAAATTATCTTTCAAAAATCAGTGGACCATATATGTGTGGTTCTATTTCTAAATTTACTGTTTTATTCCATTGATCTATATGTCTTTCCTTATGCCAACATTGCCTTGATTACTGTCGCTTTGGAAGAAGTCTTAAAATTAGGTAATAAATGTCTTCCAATGCTGTTATTTTTTTTTCTTTTTACTTTTCCAGGTCCTTTCTACTCCTACATAACTTTTGAATTTCAATATCCAATTCTTCATTTATAGCAAGTATACACAGACCTGAATTTTTATATATACCTTGCATTTTCTAATCCTGCTAAATTCAAATACAAGTCTTAGGGGCTCCTAGAGATTTCTTAGTATTTTCTCTGTAGATGATCATTTCATCTACATATAAAGA
>NW_004624768.1:6205233-6267805 GCF_000247695.1 Heterocephalus glaber
TCTTTAAATGTCTTGTAGAATTCAGCAGTGAAGCCATCAGGACCTGGGCTTTTCTTTGTTGGTAAATTTTTTAATTACATTTTCAATTTCACTCATTGTAATTGGGGTGTTTAGAATTTCTATATCTTCTTCATTTAACTTTGGCAATTTATATGTGTCTAGGAATCTGTCCATTTCTTCTGTTTTCCATTTTATTAGAGTACAGCTTCTAGAAGTAGGTATTGATGATCTTCTCAATTTCTGCTGAGTCTGTTGTGATTTCACCTTTTTCATTCTTAATTGCATGGATTTGTGCCTTTTCTTTCCTTTTTTTTGATAAGGTTGGCTAAAGGTTTATTGATTTTATTTATTCTTTTGAAAAATCAACTCCTTGATTCATTAATTTTTTGTATCATTCTCTTAGTCTCCATTGCATTGATTTCTGCTCTGATCTTTATAATTTCCTCTCTTGTATGAGCTTTGGGTTTGTTATGTTCTTCTTTTTCCTGGAGCTTGAGGTTGCATTAGGTTATTTATCTGAGTTCTCTCTGTTTTCCTAATATGGGCACTCACTGATATGAATTTCCCATGTAGAACTGCTTTCATTGTGTCCTATAGATTCCTGTATGTTGTACTGGCATTATCATTCACTTGTTGTCTAATTTCTTCTTTAATTTCCTCTGTGACCCATTGGTTGTTCAAGATGGTGTTATTCAATTTCCATGTGTTTGTGGGAGTTTTGCGGTATCTTATGTTATTGACCTCCAATTTTATTGCAGTATGGTATCAACCCAGGAACTGAACCGAGGACAGTACCAAAAACAAAAATAAGAAGACATTTAAGTAAGGAACAAATTCAGACTTCCACCCCACAAAAGGCAAATTCTCGGGGAAAGGAGGTGGAAAAGTCTGATAATCAACCACCTGGCCACCCTGAACTGATAGCACAGGAAGCAACAAAACAGATGAATGAGGCTCTAGAAAAATTCAAAGCAGAAATAATTTCTCAGATAACTACAGAGATGGTGAGTAGAGTGAAAGACATGATTAAAGGCTCTAGAACAGAAATAGATAAAAATATAGATGAGCTCAGAAACATGCTGGAAGCCGTGAATGCACAGCATAAGAAAGAAATGGAAATCATGATTGCCCAACATAAGAAAAAAATGGAATCCATGAAACAGATTCAAACAGATATTCAGGAGATTATAAACTTCATTGAAAGCATGCAGAGCATATTAAGGGAATCTGAAGATAGAATAGATATAGAAGACAGGATTGCAGTGAAGGACCATGAAAACAGAGATTTCTTCAAGATAGCAAGGGACCATGAGAAATCAATCCAGTAGCTGCTAGATGATGCAAAGAAGAATAATATAAGACTGATAGGAGTCCATGAAAAAACAGGAGAAAGTGCAACTGACATAAAAAAATGGTTCACAGAATTAATAGTAGAAAACTTCCCAGACAGAGGTGGAGAATTGGACATACAGATAATTGAGGCATATAGAACTCCAACTAGCCATGATCAAAAAAATCTACAAGTAGATAATAGTCAAGATCCCAGAAACCCAACAGAATCACAGAATCCTACAGGCAGTTAGAGAAAAGAAACAAATCACCAACAAAGGAAAGCCCATCAGAATCACAGGAGACTTCTCAACACAAACCCTCAAATCAAGGAGAGCTTGGAGTGAAGTATTTCAAGCCCTAAAAGAAAATAACTTCCAACCTAGAGTGTTGTATCCTGCAAAATTATCTTCCCTTAGTCTTAATAAAGGATCACCCGTCTTTTAAAGGGATTGTCTATCTAAGGTGTCTGTGGAGCAGGGAGATAGTTGTATAGGAAATAGGAGGAAAACAAGGGGTAAGAAAACAAGAGGTGCTAGTGGTTTTTGACATACTCAGTAGCTGTATCATGACCCATAGAGAATATGCAACTACTTCTCCACCTCTATCCTGGCTGCTTAAGAATAAGAAGCAACATTTTGTGTATGACCAATATTATTCTCTCATGTCTGTGTGGTTTCCATTTTGTCTCTAACAAGTTTGCTGAAAGAAACTCTCTTAGATATATTAGCTAAAAGGATGCCTATGGAAATTGAAATTCTCCTTGACTCAGCAAAGTTAGGGTCTTGTCTGTCCAGTTTGCAGCACACTCTCCGGGATTCCCCCCTAAATTCCTCTTCTTGTTTTACTGTGACCTCTACCTGAGGTCACTAGACCTCGAGGGCAGCCTGTACAGGAAACAACTTTGTGGTTAGATCACATGGTAATCTACAACCTTTGACCACTCCATTCTGTATCTGCAGAGGTAGAAGGCTGCTATTCAGAAAGTTGCCAGGAAACCATATCTGTCTCATATACCAGAATGCTATACAATCCTTCCCTTCATAGAAAGCAAGGAAAGGTGTTGGCATCTGCTCTTAGATGAATCTCAGGGAGCAGAGAAAGGCAGTACTTGGCCTCTGTCATGGGAAGCTAGAGTTAGGCATCATGTGCCTAAGAGAAAAGGAACGGTTCAATAGAGTTGAGGATCCCTATAGTTTTGTTCTTCCTGAGGCCTGCAAATTACTTATAATACCATGTGGCTCTGGCACCACGATGGACATTCAGAATGGCAGATGACAAACTGTGTGCCTGTATGTATGTGCGTGTGTGTGTGTGTGTGGTAGACATTGACCTGTGTCTTGTCTTTTTTCTCTGCTTTTCCTTTGTGAACAATTGCCTGTTAAATATTTATGGTAGAGAAAATATTTTCTGAAAAAGTTACACATGGAATTACAATATGACCTAGGAATTCTACTCCTTGATATACACCCAAAAGAATTGAAAGCAAAGTCTCAGACAGGTACTTGAATACTCATGTTCATAGCAGGATGATTCCCAGTAGCCAAAGGTGGAAACAAATCAAAGGGCTTAATGGATAGATGGAAAAACAAAATGTTGTATATATAAATACAACAGAATATCATGTGATGTTAAAATGGAACGAAGTCCTGATACCTGCTGTATGAAATGGAATGAAGTCCTGATACCTGCTGTATGAAATGAGTGAATCTGCTGTATGAAATGTATGAAATGAATGAATTTATGCTAAATGGAAGAAGCTAGAAGCTAGATACAAAGGGTCACATAATTTATGGTTTTTTCATAGGAAGCATCCAGAATCGGCAAATCCACAGAGAAAGAAAGCATAGTAGTGATTGCTAGGGGCTTGGCAGGTCAGGGGATGGCCTGCAAGGTGGATACAAGGTTTCCTTTTGGGATGATGACAATGCTTTGAAATTAGGAAGAGGTGATTACTACACAACCTTGTGAATGTACTGAATGCCATGGAGTTGTATACTTTAAAACTGTTTTTTTTTTTTTTATTATATAGATGTGACCTCAATTTAAAAAATCTGTGATAGTATTGGAAGAACTTGAGAGAATGAAAACAGGTAAAATAAATACATTTATTGAATTCTGCACATGCACTCACACACACACACATACACACACATGCACGCACACGCGCACATGCATATTCGGATGGGTATAGGAAAGTCTCAATATGGGGACTATTAACCTGGATTGGTCAGGACTACACTTTCTTTTGACCTTTTAATACATGACTTTGCTCCCAACAGTCTCCAGGTCTTTTTTTTGAAGTGAGATAAAATTATAACTAAAAATACTAAAATCTCTCTTTAAACTTAATCACAGAAAAAACCACTCATCTGAGATGACACAAAACTTTTATCAGAAAATAAAACTCAAACTCCATTGTTATTTTGACTTAAAATTTACTTTCCCAAAATTTCACCACATTATACATGGTTTCATGACCTTTTTCTTCTTATGAAGAGGATATTGTTCAGATGGGCTGTTTCTGATGTGCCAGTTTTGATAGTGAGGCAACTGGGTTGACCTCCATTCATACTGGCCATTCGTATGTTATGAGGCAGTTTATGGCTGTCATTAACTTTGATGAGTATAATTAAATGAAGCTGTGCATCATATCCAGGGCCAGTCCACTGAGTGCTCCTGATTTGTTTCAACAAACAATCAAGAGATGATGGGACTAGCTCAGCCAGAATCCAGATACAGCAATCTGAAAATAAGAATGTTTTCTTAAAGAAAAAAGCCAGAAGCCAGTAAGAAAATATGGAGACATCCTTTGCTATGTTTATTTTCCTTTGTAGTGCTGAGGATTGGATTCAGGTTCTCCTGCTTGCTAGGCAAATGCTAAACCACTGAGCTACATTCCCAGCACCCAGTGATTAGTACAATAACTGCATTTATGGAGCTTTAGAGGAGAGGAGGTGCTTCCTTGGGTGTCCCTATAATTTAATGAATGAGGAAAGCTAAGTGGCATCTATGGCTCCTTTGCAATGAACTAAGCATATATGATCCCATAAATCCTCACAAAAGCCTTGTAAAACACCATTCTCCTCATCGCAGAGACAAGTTCAAGGATGCCTACATCACTGTAAGTTTGTGGCATAGAGAAGAGGCCTCTGCTATGAGAACTAGGGGGGGTGCATAGCTCAGATCCCCAATCCCTCTGTATGGTGAGGTGCACAGGCCCAGGAGTCTGTCTGGTGCACAGTGAGCCAGGGTCACAGGAGCATCACATCGCTCCTGTCCCTCCCTCTAAGAGGAAGATGGCATCCCATCACCTTATGCCCGATTCCAAGGAAAACAGTGCTGCAAAAAGGAGTGGGAGACAATGCAAAAGGCAAGGTCATAGGGCCTTCCAGAAGACAGTCAGTCAGTAAGAGTCCCCAGAATAAACAGCCGTGTAACATCGAGGAGTAGGTTGAGAGTGCAGGTGAGGGAGCACTTCACAAACCCTCATCCCAGGGATGGCAAAGTGGGAATGGAAAGCAGAAAGTGTCTGTGTTAGAAGATCCTCAGAGGCAGAAGGTAAGTGCTTTCCAGAGATGCTGGGAGCTCTGAGCAGAGGGACCTGGGGTGAAGGCAAGATTGAAGCCTCAGTGAGTGGGGTTTGAGTTAACACCTGTGCTAGATACCATCACGATCTTGGGAAATCTACAATAATAGGTAGAATATTTCTCATATGATGTCCTCACCTTCTAGAAAGGAAGGTAAAATTGAATTCTAATTAATATGACCACAAGCAAATCTACAAATAGATTGATGTTGCAGAAAATAATTCAGAAAGTAACCAGTGACTATTTGGAGCATTAGTATAAAATGATCTTTCAAACCAGAGTTTGCTAACTACTCAATGAATGGTGTTAAAATAATTTATTATCTGCTGGAGAAAAAGTAAAGGTAAAGCAAAATTCTAGACAAATCAAACTTCATTAAAACTTCATAAAAGCATTGGAAGAAAAATGGATTATATTTCTAACCTTGAAAATCAGGAAAGGATTACATGGGGAATAAAATACAAAAGGCGTAGGGAAAGGTGACCAAGTCAGGGAGGGAGAGCAAAATGGTCCCACTGAAGCTTGTTCTTAGGTCTCAGGTGAACAAAAGCACATGGTCTTTCCTGACTCCACACAGATGGAGGGCTGAAAACTTGCATCAAAATTTTCAGAGTCCTTTCAGGCTCTTGATACGGTTGAGGACTTACAAGTCACGAATTATCTGGCTACTTTCTGTGATGTCTCCCCAGTGAGGATCTTCTGTCTCAGTTTGGGACACAGAGTCTGTTATCTTGGGGTAAACAGTTTCATTCTGATATGTTAGTGCACGCACATGCACTTGCATTTGTGCCTTGTGACACACTTCAAGCTGATGTCAGGTTTAACTCCCAGGGAGAGGAAATAGTGGAATGGTGAGTGGTCGAGAGGGATTTTTAATTTATCTGTACTGTTTGAATTTTTATAGTCACAATATATTTGTGTGTTACTTTTGTAATTAAAAATAAATGAAATTAAATATACTCTGGGCTGGTTGGGTTTCTGTGACTTAATTTCCATCTGCCAATGAAATAAATCTGAAACCTTTCATTTACATTAATGTTCCAACTTAATGTGTTGCTCTGTTGGAAGAAAACCAAACTGCGAGGCGCTGTTCAGGGCTGTGTGCTTTTGATGGCTCTTACAGTCACAGCACGTGCCTCCTGATGTTTGTTTTTTCTAGATATGTACTCAGTGTGCAGTGGACGTTTGCCCTGGTGTTTTCCCTTGTTGGTCCTGGGCCAACCTAAAGGGACCAATAACAAGGCCACAACTTCCTCTCTTGCAAACATGAGAGAATACATAGCTACCTGGGCCATTTCCAGCCGGAATCAAAGTCCTATAGGTAGGATGTTTATTGGAGTTGTGAATTGAAGTGGGCCTATTAGGCTTCCCAAAATAAGCTAAATAACCAGCTTTCTGATTTGCACACGACAATCTGGGGATATGTTGGCAAAGGGGCAGAAATGGAACAAAAAGGTGATTGATGCTAAATGTGTAATGTGGCTCAACTGGAAACACACAAAACAAGACATGGCAGTAAAAGCGTGAGCCCCAGTCTTTCCAAGATGCCTCTCTTCTGAGCAGTTTCCCACCCTGCAGTAACACTAGCTTAATAACACCTGCTTAGTGCTTGGTAAACATGTCCAAGTGCTTCCCCATCTATTTAGAAACACATTTACATCTATTGAGCATCCACAATTACTGGTCCCAGAGCTGGGATTAGAAAGAACCATTTCCTCTTGGAGTCTAATTTGGAGATGTAGACATTTACACCAACATTATACCCTGGAAACTGCCATGAAGACAGAAACACAGGCACTGGAGAAGAACTAAGTCAGGCATTAGAGAGAGACAAAGCAGAGTTGGGTGTTTTGGGAATGGGGAATGGCATGTGCAAAGGCCCCAAGATAAGGAGTTGCACATTTTTGGTGAACATTAGTAATCAAGGGCAGCACATGGGCAGTGAAGTTATATCCATCCGGAACATCTCTTGTGCTTAGCCTTGGAGTCTGAACCTGACTTGGAGGCAGGGAGGACATTTGATAAATCCAAACAAAGGAGGAACTGGAACATATCTGCACTACAGAGTGAAGAATTAATTGAAGGAGGAAACATTGGAAATTGGGAGGCCAGTTGGGAAGCTTCCTCAATAATCTACAGGAAGGAAAGCTGCTCTAAGATACAGATACCAGGAGAAGGGAGAGGTGAGTGGAATTGAGAGAAGTGAAGAAGTAGGATATGCTGGTGACTTGCTGGCTACTGGAGGTGTACAGAAGGTGTTGCAGGTGCTGGCTTTGGTGCCTGGATGAGTAGAGTCACCATTTACAAGGCAGAGAAAGCCTGGAGGAGGATTAGGCCCAGGGAAAATTGATAAGTATATTTTCGTAAAATATGGAGTGTCTCACACATTCTAACCAAACTGTAGTGAAGCAGATGTAATAGCATGGACAGGTCTACCTTCTGGCAAAAATACTGGACACTCAAGTTAGATGGACTCATCCTGATCTTCGCCCTGGTTAATGCCAGATATGAGAGTAGAATCAAGTCTTAGTTGCTCCTTAAACTGAACAGTCAGTCACGACCCTTTGACTCTACATCTACACATACCACTGAAAGCAGGATAGATGTTAAAGGCACTTTGGGCTGAATTTCTTCACCTTCTCATCTGGTATGTCTGAAGCCTACCCTGGAGCAGCCACTCCTTCGGTACTGGGAGTTCAGTGGTGGAAACCCTGATGTCATGAGGCTTAGGTCTGGAATGTGGACTGTGACAGCACCGACCTAAGAATCAGATAAATGCAGACAGGTGCTGTGGAGGAAGGTGAAGCAGGGAGAGGTGACAGATGTTAGGTGTATGGCTGCTTCTTTATAGAGGGCCATGAGGGAGGGCCACTTGGATCTGATGTTGAGTAGAGAATCAGGGGGCTTTTGCCTGAAGGAAATGAAGGAGCCAGTCATGTAGGTCCCTGGGGAGAGTATTCCAGGCTAAGGAAACTGCAAATGGAAAAAATACTGCTCTAGGAGGGGTTGTTTCACACTTCCAAGGGGCCTGCAGAGGGCCAGTGTGGTACAAGAGGAGGGAGCAAAGGGAGAATGGAGGACAGGAGACAGGAGGTCAGAGAAGTGGGCAGGCTGATCCTACAGACGCTTCTGGCCAAATTCAAGGACTTTGGCTCCTGTTCTCTGGAGTCATAAGGAACCACTGGAGGGACCTCTTTGCAGAGCAAGGACATGACTTGCCTTTTAAAGGACCACACCCTTCCTGTGGGGAAAGGGCAGAGCATGGGGACCGGGTCGGGGGAATCCTACAACCAGCATGGTAAGAAGGTGTCAGGTTCTGAATATGTTTCGAGGGTAGACATGATAGGCTTGTTGACTGAGTGTATGATCCAAGACAAACACAAAAGTCAAGTGGTGCTGAGACTTTTTCCTAAATGATTGTAAGGATGAACTTGTCATTTACTGAGATGAGGGAAGAATGAAAAGAGTAGATCTGGTAGCTGTTGGGAGATATTCGTTTTTGGCTGTGTTAATTTGAAATGTCCAACTAGACAACCAAGTGGGGATGTGGAAGAGCAGTTACACATGAATCTGATGTGTGTTGAGGTCTTGGATGGAGACAGAACCCTGAGAGTCATTGCCACTTAGCTCAGGAGACTAGGTGTGGGAGAGACTAAAGACAAAGGGAAGAGGCCTGAGGACTTTGCCCTGCGGCTGAACTGTAATTAATATGGGAAATAAGGAGGATCTTGGAAAGGAGAGTGAGGAGGACCCCTAGGTGAGAAGAAGAGAGTGAGAAAGATTTGCCCCCAGAGTCAAGTAGAGAAGCATTCCCACAAGAGACACTTATGGTGCTAATTGATAGGTCAAGGAACATTGCTAGATCGAGGTCACCATGAAGTCACTGGTGACTTGGACAAGCATGGTTTTGGAGCAGTGCGGAGACAGAATAGAAGGACAGGAGAAGAGAAGCTGAAGACTTGGAGTATGAACAACTCTTTCAAGGAGTCTTGTTATAAATGTGAGGAGACAGTCAGAGAAGTACTTGAGGGTGGTGGAGTTACTTTAGATTTGCACATTTTAAAGGAAAGTATTCTCCTGTGTTCACCGCTGCTGGGTCTGTTCGAAAGAAGGACACATGGCGTGATACTGCAGACCATGCACACCGTGACCTAAGCGGTGGGGGCTGCAGTAAGGACAGGTGATGCAGCAGTCTGAGAATGTCCCAGTGGAGAGCTCCAGGATCTGGAGGGACTGGTTAGAGTGGCTCATAGATGTACAAAATCTTGGGACAATTATGATAGAAAAATGTTGGATTCCTGCCTTGTACTTTACATTACAATGGATTCCAGGAGTAATAAGTTTCAAATGCTAAAGAGTAAAATTATGAAGGCATTAAAAAGAAACTATAGAAAAAATTCAAAACAGTCTTGAAGAAAGGAAGGTGTTTGGTAGTATGACACAAAAGCAAGTACTCCAACATGAAAATGTTGATAAATTCAATCTCAAACAATAGAAAACTCCATGTAGCTGAAAATGGTCAAAAACATTAAAAAAAACACACAGAGCGATTGTGATTGTATGTGACTCATAAGACCAATAAGTAGCTAATTTCTAAAATATGTATATAGTTTTTAGAAATCAATAATATAAAGAATAACATCCCTGTGGAAGATATGCAGACAGGCATTATAGACTGTCATGATTTATGTAGAAGATGTCTGGAAGTATCTTTCAAAGTTAAAAATGCGTATGCCTCTGTCCTAAGAATTCCATTATAGACATTTTTCCTGTAAATACTCTTCTAAATGTGTGAAATGATTTTATTTAGGGATATTCATGGAAGGGTTGTTTATAGCAGCAAATTATTAGAGGAAAATTAAAGGTTATGTCTCAAGGGGAGACTGGTTTTATAAATTATGGCACAGCCAGATGAGGAAATACTATGTAGTTACTAAAAAGTGGCAGGAGGACTACAAGTTCAAGCCAAGGCTGAGTAACTTAGTGACTTAGTGAGCCTCTGTCTCAAAATAAAAAATGAAAGGGACTGGAGATGTGGCCCCCAGTATCTGAAAACAAACAAAAAACAAGGCAGCTTCTATACACTTAGAGCTCTAATATACATTCTTAGAAGAGAGATACCTAGATTTTAACAAAGGATACAGAACAGTGGTATCACGGTCCATCCTGGTCACAGAAGCAACATAGGAATAAAGATAAACATGAAGCTGTGCCAGAAAGGAGAGTTCTGCAGTCCCTGCAGATGAGAACAGCAAGGAATCTCTGAGGCTTTCAGGTACAAAGAAGAGGGGAGGCCACACCTCTTAGCAAAGCTGAGACACACACGCCTCCTGCTAATTCCAATTTCAGAAGTCAGGAGGCCACAGGGAAGAGGAGAGCTCATCTAGGTAATCAGTTGAAGGGTTATGGGAAAGCTGTTCTCCTCTCCCACTTCAGAGAGGCCTGTCTTAGTTGTAAGCCAGGATTAGGGCTCTCCGCCTGGAGCGCTTGCAGGGATAGAATGAGGCTTTCTTAACTGGGTGAAAGTTTATTAATCAGTGAGTGACAGCAAGCATCATATACACTGAAGAGATAACAGCAACTTCCTACTGGTGTGAAGAATATGTCAAAGGTATGCAATCGGCGCTCCTGTTTCACACTGTGCTGAGCTCCATTTTTTTTTGGTACCAGGGATCAAACTCAGGACCCTGCGCTTGCAAGGCAGGTGTGGTGCCACTGAGCTAAATCCCTGGTGAGGCAGTGTTTTAAAATAACAATTAGAAGATGGATATACAGTAAACTGTCATTAATTACAGATTGGTATTGACCACTTTAAGAAAGCTTCATTTTTTTATTTAACACATTATGAAACTCTATTATTAGAAAGTTCTACTTGCAAGTCAGTTGAAAGTCTTGAATTTCTTTTAACTCAAATTATCTGTATGTGGTGTTGTAAAAAAATTAGAAAATAAAGTTGACATCCGTTATTCAAGCGATGCCTCTCTTTCTCTCTGTTTCCCTCTGTCTCTCTGTCTCTGTCTCGCTCTCACACACACACTATACATATATATTAGATACTACAAAGGAAAATCACTGGTAGACTCATTACAAAAATACTGAAAATGTCTGCACTCTCAAAACTCTAATGAACAAAGTACAATGACAATAATGACACAGGACAGACTGAGGACAAGTGATTAGATGCAAATGATCAATATTCAAATAAATATAGAGCAGTCATAAGTTGATAACACCACAAATGACTCAATAGAACAATGGACAAAATGGATGAATAGGAGAATCATAGAAAAAGAGTAAATGTTAAGCACTGATAATGTTGCTCAACCCCACAGGTAATCCAGAAAGTTAAAATTAATGAAAAAGACAATAATAGTTTCACAGATTAAATTTGAACATCATTGATAAGATGTGGGTAAAATGGCTCTTTTATAAATTGTTAGTTGCAGTAAAAAATGGTAATTACTTAGAAATGAAATTTGAAGTATCAAAGCATGTTAAGAAGCACATACTGCACTTCTTATTTTAATATTTAACCATTGCATTGGGCTGGATAGTTGATCCTTGCTCCCTGGGAGCTCGGGGTGGAGTGGGCGGATCCATCTCATGGAGGAAGGAATTCACAAGAAAGTAATACTTTGAAAGAAATTATTGAATTAAAAGTACATTGATGATCTATTTTCTTTTACTAATCTATTAAAAGGTACAAAAGTGTACTAAAAAGTATAGTTTTTACTATGACCAAATGAAGAAGGACTCAAGCTTGAACCCTAAAGTCCAAAGCTTGATGGTCAAGGAAAGGAATGAAAGGCCTGATTGCAAATGACCCCAATGGCACTGGCTCCTATTGCTCCTCTCCAGCCCTCACAAGCCATGAAGTTGAGTTTTTCACAAAGCTTAAAATTCTCACTGGGTACCCACATCTCCAAAGAAGAGTTCTCGTCATATTTTCCTTATGTCTGAAAAACGTAGGCATGACTGCTGGAGAGACAAAGCTGAAATGGAATGTGAAGAATAGGATGGTGTCTCTTTTTACCCAGAGAAAAAACATGGCAGCCAGATAAGGAATCAGGCACATTCCCAATGGAACTGTGGCCATCCCCTACTCTAACACCAGCTGGATCACATGAATCCTGCTCTGACAAGTGATGCAGAGGGAGTAGAATGTATCCATTCTTTTAGAAAGAAGAAAGGCAGAAGATAAAGCATCCATTGAGCATCCCATCAACCTCTCATATTTGCTCAGGGTAGAGGAAAGTAGGTGGAATATGAGATCATCTAAAAGCCATAATTCACTGGGAAAACAACAACCTTTTATCAGACTTTTATCAGAGCAAACAGAATGCCCGATGAGAGCTGGGCAAACAGAGCCAGATGGGAAAGGCAATACAATGACCAAGTCCTCCTACTTCAGGTACAGAATGCTGTGGAGTGGGAGCCAAAAGAACATGGCGTGAAAATAAGAAGAAGGCCAACCGGAGCTAAGCAGGGGGTGGACGAAAGTTCATAGCAATTGCTTTCTATTCCAGTGTAAAAGAGCAATTAGATATGATAGAGTAATTTAGAAAAATAATTTAGGGTAGCTGAAAATGATAAGATGAGAGACATTTAAATTAAAAGTAGAATTTGCAGATCTCAAGACATAGCTAAAGCAAAGTTATTAAGAACTCAAACATAAATTAGATTTTAATGTTGAACAGGTACACTACATACCTGGAGAAAAGACTTACAAATAACATTCAATAAAGAACTTATGTGCAGAACATGTAAAGAATACAGAAAATTCAACAAGATGACCAATGCTCCAAATTTAAAACAGGCAAAATGAAATGACACCTGGTTGTACACAAAATTGAACAGCTAAAGAAGCTTTATTTGTAATCACCCCAATCTTGAGTTACCTAAAATATATCCCTCAAATGGGGACTGGATATACTCTATAGTACACCCATAAAATGCAATTGTCTTCAGCAATAGGAACAAGTAACAACATTAATGAATGTCAAATGTGTTGCACTAAGTGGAAGAAGTCAAAATCTGCACACTGTGGGACTCCACTTATATAACATTCTGGAAAAAGCAAAGCTGTAGAGACATAAGACAGAAGAGTGGTTGCCTGAACCTGCTTGTGAAGGCCAATCTGCGAAGAAAGGAGCGTGTGGCAAGTATTTTGAAGATAAGGACTTTTCTACATCTTGGCCGTGATGGTGGTCACGTGACTGATAATCCACTCCACCCACAGAGCTCTACCCTGAATAGGTGAATTTGTGGCATGCCGACAATACCTTAATAAGAAAATGGAAAGGGTTTTTTAAAAAACTAAAGTAGAAACACCATAGAATAGAGATTTTGAGATCAAATTAGCAATGTGGAGAAAAAAACTAATCACAGAAAATGTAATGATAAAGGCAAAGAGATTAAAATAAGAAAGCAACTGATATGTTTGACCACAAATACTTCAACATGTGTTTAACTGTTGTCTCTGAAATAAAATAATACCTACAAGTGGAAAGACTGTTTTCAAGGCTTCAAAGGAGAACTTTACTGAAAAAAATACCACCTTTCAAAATACTGTTCCAGGACTCTTACTGTGACATTTACTACTGCAGCTACTGGGTTTTACAAATATTGTTTTTTCAAGAGTCTAGGCAGAAATGTAAAAGTGCCCCCTACAAAATGAGAGAAATGTCAGCTGGGCCCAGATTTTTCTACAGTGGTATTCTGTACCAAAAAATATGCAGTCGTAAAACCAAAAGAGTTACCCTAAAATGTTACACAGAGCCAAGATTGCAAACCAGGAAAGAACTCAGGGAGTATCTCTGAACAATTTAACAAATTAGAAAATAAATCAAACAATGAACAAATACCTCTAATCAGTGGCATCCATCTAATGGGTTTAAAAAATAAAGAAAGCAGAATTGGAAAATATATACTAAGTGACTCCGTAGAGAGCACTGGATCAATTTCTATATAAAACCTTTGATTACTAATTCTAAAAATTATGGTTACTGATCATATTGCAAATATCCAACTGCAAATGCTTTTTAAAATATTCTAAAATAACAAGACTGATGCGGCAGTGCACATCTCCAATTCCACCCTCTGGGAGGCTGAGGCAGGAGGATTGAAAGTTGAAATGGCCCGGGCAATTTAATGACTTAATAAGACAGTGTCTCAAAATAGGAAATGAAAAAGGACTGGGGATTTAGCTCAATGCAAAAGGTTGGGTTCAATCTGCAATGCTGGAAAAAAAGGTTGGAAAATAAAGCAATTGTTAAAGGGCAGGGAAGATCTTGGTAGAAAAGCTAATGACTCTGTCTAAAACTGAGGCATGAAAACGTTTGTTGGTAAAATGGCTCTTTCCCTGCATTAATACCCATTTTATACTTTAGAGAGATTTGTCTTGAAAGAGCATCTTTTTTTTTCTTTTGATACTGGGGATTGAACCTATAGTCTTCACCCTGAGCTGTCTCTCAATCCTCTTTCATTACTATTATTTTATTTTATTTTATTTTATTTTGGGACTGGGGATCGAACTTGGGACCTTGCACTTGCGAGTCAGGCGGCGGCACCTCTGAGCTAAATCCCCGGCTCTCTTTCATTATTTTTTTGAGACAAGGTCTTGCTAAGTCACTAAGTTGGGCTGGAATTTATGATCCTTTTGCCTCCCAGACTGCTGAGATTATAGTACATCAAAGATTATAGTATATCACAGTGAAGTTTCTTTTTAGTCAGTTCTTTCATTTTCAAGTTCAAATAAAAATTAAATACTCCAATAATTTTAATAAAAATGGAACAGAGTGGCCCAATGTTTATGACAGCATTTATAAGCAGTTACTTACCCTTTCAGCTGTGTATATGCATGGAAAGTAATAATAACGACCATAGAAATGACAGTCAACATTCACTGTAAGATAAGCACATCTTAAGTGGGTTCCCTCACGCATGCTCAGCCCTGTAGGGTAAGTCCTATCATTGTCCTCTCCATTTGCAGATGGGGAAACTGAGTCCCAGTGTGTCCTGCCCAAGAGCAGGGACAAATGATCCAGGAGAGGTCTGGAAGCAGCTGGTTTAGCTCCTGCCCCCTCCTGCTCTGTGCCCACGTGCTGGGCTCCTCTCTCCCATCAACTACGGGCAGCTCTAGAAAAAGGAACCGACCTCACCTTTCAACTTTTAACGATATATATTAATTTAAATAAAAGAGAATAACTTTTCCTTAAAAATGTTGCAAGGAGTTGAAAGAAAGTTTAAAATAGGCCAAGATGCAAAGTAGGAGGTGGTTTTGCTTCTTTGAATTGATGTATATTTTATAGTTTCATTTTTTTAAATATTGAATGAAGATGAGTGATTTTATTAAAAATGAGACTATGTTTTAAACAGGCAAAGCAGATAGCTATTTCTCTATGAATTTAATTTATATCTAATTTTGATATGGTGGTACTCGGTCCTTTTCATGTGAATTTCTCCCCACGTCCATTGTACACCCGTTCCTGCTTGCTTCTGAAAGGGTATTGGGACCCACCAAAAAGAGGAAGGCTGTTTTTAAAAAGAGCATTTCCAGGTGTGGTGGTGCACGCCTGTAATCCCAGCACTCAGGAGGCTGAGACAAGAGAATCACAGGAAGTTCAATGCCAGCCTGGGCTACAGTGTGAGTCGAAGTCCAGTGTGAACTACACAGTGAGACCCTGTCTCAAAACAAATAAATAGATAAAAGCACAAGTGATTGGGTAATTGCAGTAAAATAAAACGGGGAAGAAAATATACCCAGTGGGGGGAAAGATATTATTTTAAAATAATTGTATTTGAAAGAACTAATGTCAGATCTTTATAATCATCATTATGGAATGTTATTCAAAGTTCTGCCACCAACTTTCTCTGCTCCTGTAGAAACCCTACTGAGAAAAGTTGTACTTACGAAAATAACTTATTTATATAAATAAATATTTTATCATCATATAAAATGGCTGGATGGATTCTCACTAAATTTGGAGAGTATTTGGGGCCTAGATTTACTTCTATTGTAGGCTATCTAGTGCGCTAGAAATTACATGAGGAGGCATGGGAGTCGTTTCAGAGCAACTGGAACTCAAGACAAGAATTTATTAAATTTGGAGGTTCAGTTTGAAACAATCTATTTAAAGTATAGCCTTTGGAACTGAACTTAAACTTCTTTTTGATTTTTTAATGAGCCCCTCAAACAATGCCCAGCAGTTTTCTATGTATGCACTGATGAAAAGTCTCAGGGCAAATTCTGCTATGAACAAGCCAAGATAACTCACTTCAGCGATTCACCTGAACAACGACTCATCGCTGATTTACTGATTCATTAAATGTTGAATTTGATGATTCCACAATGGGTACACTGAGGAGGCTGGGTAGAAACAGTAATAGTAATAATTTCTATACTGGGTATTCAACAGAGAGATGCTGTGGACTCCTCCAGTCCTGACAACTGACCCATGAGGAAATAGAACTCCCCTCGTACGCCAGGTAGACCCTGAGCAATGGCACATTTTCCCCATGGGTCCTCATGAATGGCAGAAACAGCAGACAAACCAGGCTTGGCCATGCAGTGCTGAGTTCCACTCCACCATGGACTATGTGTGTGGGCTGAGCAAGTTCCTGAGCTGCTCTGCATTGTTTCTCTGGCTACAGAATGGGAAAAATAATAGTATCCTCATCACAGGGATATGATGAGGGTTAAATAAGTTACTGTGTTCAAACCTGGCCTATTCATGAACCTCCAAAATGTGCACTGTTATTACTGTAATTGTGATACCACATGGAGACTGCTATGCTTAACATTTGTTACACATTACATATCAATGAGGAGATATTTGATGCTACCCCAAAATTCCAAGCAATTTGATTGATTTTTCTAATTCTATATTGGTTTATAACATTAGGCAAGGCTCGAAATCCAAGATGCTATGATTGGAAAACATCTGTCACTTCCTTATAAGTATGTGACACGGATACCAGAGTGATGGACAGTGAAGATCTTGTCTATCAGGTCCCTTCTAGGAGGGGACCATGTTGCTGGCAAGCAGGAAATGGAAACCTTGCCAACATGCCATGGAGCTTTCTGCAGGATTTAGAATGATGGTGCTTTGTGACTAATCTGGTTCCACCCTTCTGTGTCAAAGCCTTAATTCCTACCACTGCTCATCTCTCAGGAAGTTCTTGTTTCCCATGGTCAAGGTCTCTCGGCCTTCTTTTGATATTACTAAGGAATGCAATGACAACGAGGAACAATCCTACTCACTGAGGGGATTTAGGCCGTGTGTGGGGGCACTGACTGATTAAGCTCTGCTTGTGAATGAACCACTTTTTGGTTCAAGTACACAGTTAACGTGACTGTTGTGACGCTTACGTAAGAGGAGTGCTTTAGTAAAGTGCTATTGACTTTTCATGGTGTCTTCACTCTGTTCACCTAGTTGACATGACTATAAGCATATTCATTTCTCACTGGAATGAATTTGAAAAATAAACGAAAACCAGAAGCTGGCCATCTGAGGGGTGGGAATAGAGATGGAAAGACATCATCAATATTCCCTGGGCTAGAGGGAGATGTTATGGGAGATTCCAAAGCAGATTCAGGAACATAAAGAAAAGCCAGCCAAAGAAAAGGGCCCAGAGTAATGACACCACATGGATTCATGAGAAGTTTTATTATTTACCACTTGTTAAGCATCAAGGCATTTGAAAATGAGAGGAGGATGGACACATAGAGAAAGAGAGGAGAAAACCTCCCAGCTTAAGTTGTCTAGAAGGATGCTTCAGGTAACTTGGGATTATCCTATCTGAGTTCTTTGACTCCTTTTCACCTTACTGGAGACCCCTGCAGGTAGGTTCCAGTCTCCTGCCCACTATACACAGCAGGCCTGTGGGAAAAAAAATAAAAGGCAGAACTAGGAGAGAGAGTAGGGTGCCAGGACGACCAATTCCAGTGCAACCAATAAAGGTGCTAGAAGTCCAAGCCACTGAATTTTATCGGCAATCAATTGGGATACGAGCGAGCTATGTGCAATGGTAGGAATGTGTGTGAGGAGGTGCAGTGGTGCCATTTCTATGGAAATTAAAGTAAACAAGACTCATAAAGGACATGACAAAGCATTCTCAAATTAGGAACAGAATAGACAAAATATATGGTTGTAATTAGGACATTGTCCTTCTAGTAAGAAGGCTTCAACTGTGGGAAGAGAATTTGAGTGCGAATTACTCTGACCTCGGCATGTAGGCTTCAGCCAGACTCACTTCTCAAAACTAGCTAGTTGTGGGATTAACTTCAAAGTCTATACTGCTTATAGCCTGCTTTGGGGCATAATCAACATTGCAGTCTCCTGCATGCCTTACAGGGGTACTATTATGCTTGTAAATCCCCAGTAATTCTCTCCCTGGGTCAACCCTTGTCCTGGGTATAAAATAAGCATTCCTCCCTATCTGTGCTGAATGTGGACGGGCCTCAGGAGGTTTCCTCCCCAAGGCAGTGGGAGGCAATCACCCACTGGATCTCTTGTTCGAGCAACATCCAAACCAATACACAGTTTTTGTAGCCTGAACTAGATTGTTCCCAGAGTTCTCTACTTGGCCTTTTTCCCTGCCCCAGTTCACTCTCAGCAACACCCTAAACTGCAAATGTGACCACACCTCTGCCTGCTTTGACCCCTCCTTCCAGGCTCCTGGTCACAGTGCTGTGTTCACTTCAGACTGAGCCACCAGCTGTTCTCCACATATTCTGGGCTGAACCTTTATTTACAGTCCCACCTTGTCTGGAATACTCCTTTTACCTGTCATTACCAGGAATGTCATTACTCATCTTTCAGGTATGGATTCAGCTGCAGTTGTCTCCAGGAAGTTTTTCTTCAACTTCTGGGTAATTCTGTGGGAGACCTGGGCACTGTTCTACAGTAACACTTATCTCCAGATTACATGTTCATCTTCCGGGTGAAACCATGAAATCCCCTTTGGCAGGGACCTTGCTGTTTGTTGCCTGGCACTGAGCAGCAGCTGATAGGCTGGTTGGTCCCATGGGGATGCAGTGTGAGGAGATCCACCTCAGCAAGTCTGTGCCTTCTGCTTGTGCAGTCAGGGTCCTTCTCCTGAAGCTGAGTGGGGCAAGGCCTGGAGCTGAGGCTGGAGGTGACTGACAGCCTCCTGGCAGAGCCAGTCCTGAGCTCCCTGAGGGACACTAACCTCCTGGCCTGTGAAGGCGTGAGTGAGCCTTTGACCTGCTTCCTCCGTTCATCTGGTTGTTGGCAGATGTCTGTCTGCGGCTCTGTCCCACGCTCTGTGGTCTCCTGCGCCCTGTGGCTGTCCCTGACTCTTGAGGTGAGCTGGCTGCTGCACACAGCACCTTTCAGAGGCTCCACCAGGCCTTGGCAAACGGCCTTCCAGCGCGGGCCATACCGACATCCTCCAGAGAGGGCGCCCGAGCAAGGGACAGTCAGGAAAGACCCTTCATCACTCCCGGTCTCCTCCGGTCTTCTGCTTCACTTCCCAGATGATGGGGGCTGTGGGGACGGCGGGGCACCCGGGAGCTGCCCACGGCACCTGGGTGCAGACCTGGTGAGAAGGACTCAGTGGACAGTCCTGGGTATGAGCAGCACCCCTTCCCCTGCCAGCCCAAAGGGATGCCGGCTCGCCCTGATGAATGTAACCGTATACTGCAAACACGCACTATTAAGATTAAAACTGAAATTAAACAAGAACGAGAGTGACAAGGTCACCATGCCTGTGCCCACCTGACCCCCACACTCAAATGCACAGTCACAGCTGTGCACACTGCACGCATCACACATACGTGCCACAAGACACCCCCACAGCACATATACACACACTCTGTACTATACAGACACACTGCGTATAAACCATGCACATACCACACACATCACAAGCACCCCATATGGACACACTACATACCATACATGCAGACAAACTAGTCATACCACATGTAGCACCTATATACCAAATGTAGCACACATACTACACATATGCACATCACCACATATACATACAACATACATATACCACAGAGCACCACACACCCCACCCCGCATACGATGTCACACACATACCACGGACCATACACTATATACACCTCACGCAACACATAAACACATCACACATCAAACACTCCACTACACATGCACACCACAGACAGCGTATACACACACATACACCACACCAGACACAGCATGTGTACCACATAGGCACCATAGGCCACACACCAAACACATAGCACACATACCATGAATAGACACACATATACCACTCATACTTCATACTACGTACACAAAACATAAAGCATATGCATACACATATACACCAAACACAGTACACACACACACACACACACACACACACACACACAAACCACATTTTTACTTGTTTGGAAACAAAGATCCCAAGTCAGAATTTGTCCTGAGGACAAATGACAGGGGGCTGAGGATGCTCTCCCATGTCCAGGACCTTAGATGATAAGTTTATTTCCGTCTACACTGCTGTCATAGATTGGGGAGAACTGGGCATGGCTCTTGTGACAGGAGCGTATGTAGCTGGACACCCTCAAAGGTTCTTTTTGCTTTGAGTAAAGACAAAAGCTGGGAGCAGAGAAAGAGAGGAGAGCTGGGAAGTTACCATTTCAGCAGAGATGAAGCCACTTAATGGGTTGATCACTTTGTTGAGTTCCAGTAATGCCAGAGTCAATTACTTTATGCTGTACAGTAGGAGGTTATTTCGTACTGGTTTGGACCCTTTGTCCTAAGAAAGTCTTCATGTCCATTGAGTACTCCAGGAAGAGGCCAAAGGAACTTGCTGCTGTCTCACCTGTACTCAGGTGGAGGACTGGACCCAGTTTGGATTTTGAAATGGGCAGCCTCCATATGCATGAAACTTTGGAACCGGTTCAGCCACACCACACATGGGTGGGTGGCCAGGGCCTTACTCTGTACCTGACACACATGATGTGTGTGGTGTGGCCACAGTGTGACGTCCCCTTCAAACTGGGAGGAAGCATTGGATTCAACCTGGAAAATTAGCTTCCTTCCATCAGAACCTCCACTGAGGGGGGAGGAACTTCTGAATCTTTATCACCAAGCATTGCATTTACCATACCTGGTGTATTGTTTATTTGAGTTGCCGTGATAAAGTCCCACTGACTGGCTGGCACTAAAACAGACATCTAATGTGTCTGAGTTCTGCAGGAGAGGCCCTGAGATCCTGTGGCCTCTCTGACTCATAGATGGCAATCTTCTCTCTGCATGTGTCTGGGTCCAAATCTTCTCTTATAAAGATACCATCACACTGCATTAGGGCTCACCCTAGTGACCTCATTTTACCTTTAACTGTTTTAAGACCTTATCTCCAAATACAGTCACAGTCTGGCGTACTGTGGGTAAAGGCTTTTACATAAGAATCTGGAGGGTGAGGGGAGACAAACTCAGACCACATGAGCAGGTAGTGCTTAAAATCTTCTGTCTATGGTTTTGTTAAAGACTTTGGTAATTTTTTTAATCAAAGGAAAAGAAGATTTAAATTAGAGAGGCATTTTCTGCCATACAATAACAAGAAGCCATTTCCTGTTGAAATTACTTTTTTCCTAAAGGAATTTTCCAACCTATCCCTTGGGGTTTCATTAAGAGCAATACATTCTCTGTCTTTACCTTTCATAATGTGGCCCTGGACTGAGTGTAGCTGTGCTGTCTCATTCAGTACAACAATGACAGAGCAGTTGCCCATTAAATTCTATTATGCGTCCTAGAGTGAATAGGTTAGGTGGGAATCAGTGGTGAATTATTTTGGGGATGGTAGAAATTGGTTTGTAAGTTGCAGGCAAATTGTGTGTGATTGGGGACTGACATGATGACCAAGCCTCCCAACCTGTTCCAGGCATATGGCCCTGGACTCCTTCCCAGCAGAGTGGATGGGAAATTTCCCATTAATCTATCCCTGCTGCCAGTGCTCAGAGCACGTTGGGAATTCCCAGAAAGCCCTGTAGCAGGATAATTTCCCTGCCAGCATAGTCTCAAACTTTAGCTTTTAGAAACCCCCAGTTTCTGTGTAGAGCCAAATCGGATGAATAATGAGGAATCAAACCCAGTGGTACTGGAATATACAAAAAGGAGGCTCTTTGGAGAGAGTCATCATGTTTGTTTACATGGACAGTTTAGAATCTGCTTCGGAAGATAATTCCAAGAGATGGTTTGCAGCAGAGCTTGTGACCAGTGTCTATGGGCCTGAAGTAATTGTGTAACCTCTGAAGGTCCCAGCACTCAGCATATTTGTATGGTGGCCATTTTTTAAAAGTTGGCCCTAATTCCATACCCCCTAGTAAATAAAGAGGAACAAACATTTTCTGAGTACCTGTTGTGGGTCCAGAAATCTGCTAAGCACTAGAGAAGAGAAGTGTAGCTGTCCTGGTCCCTATGCACTAGTTACAGAACCATAGACCCATGTGTGCGGGGCAACCAAAATTATCTAGACATACTCATGTCTGGAGCTAAGAGGGTGACAAGGGAGCTTATAGTCCCACTTTCTTCCTCTGGGGTGCACAAAGAGCCAGAAAAAGATATAAAAGAAGATAGTTTGTTACCTAACAAAATCAACCATCTGTCCAATTTCAACAGCAGTCATTTTTCTTTTTTTATACTAGGGATCAAACTCAGGGCCTCACGCTTGCGAGGCAGGTGCTGGAACCACTGAGCTAAATCCCTGGCCCAACATCAGCCATTTTAGAGTTGATATTTTATATCTCTGCTCTTGTGAAACTCCAAGTTTATAGAACTAAGCTTGAGTTTTGCATTAGCCTGTTTTTCAGTGCTACAAAGCAAAACTTGAGGGTGAGTACATTATAAATAAAAAATCTTTAGTAGTTCACAGTTTTGAAGAGTCTAAACAGCATAGTGCAGGATAGAGCAAACAGCTCTCTCACCAGAGAGCTTCATAACAGAGGGAACATGTAGGTGATGGGGAGGTTGTATAGTGAAATAGGAAGCCACTGGGGGATCCAGTTTTGCTCTTCTACAATAAGGCTTTCCTGAGAGCTAAGCAGGGTCCCATGAAAACTACATCAATCCTTTGCAGGGGCAGCTTCCTTTATGGCCCCCATTATGCGCTACCCCTTAAGAGTCCTACCACCTCCCAACCCACCACACTGGGGACCAAGGTCCCAACAGAGTAACTCCTGCCGACCACATTCAAACCATATCCAACAAGACCAAGTGCATTCTGATGTCAAAGTGGCCAGTACTACAGGTCTCAGTGTCCAGGTGGAGTCCTGCGCACACTCCGTCTTCTCCAATCAAGGTGCGTAAGTTAGCCTGTGCGGACATTGAGCCAAAGGGTTCCTCTGGGCTCCCCATTCCCAGGCACTGGCATCCGTCCCATTAGGAGTTTGGGAATTTCAGTGCTGGTCAGGACAGTGGCTGTAGGCTTGGTCTCAAAGAAGGTTCCTAGGAAAGCAGCTTTCAAGGTGGTGAGACAGCTGTTAGGTAGAGGTTAGTAGGGCCTGTCCTGTATCCTTTAGGTAACAGGACACACAAATCATATAACATGTACATCTGCTTTGTCCCATATTTTCCCATCGGGCTCATCATGTGAAGTTAAGAACAAAGTCTATGGTAAGAAAGTTGCAAAGAGTCCGAATGTCCAATAGGAGGGAGCTCGTTAAATTAATCATTATGCACTCAATGTCTGGACTATTATACTGCTGTAGGATTATGTCGATGAAGAACCTTTTAGCTTCCAGGATAAAGGTCGAAAAAGACAGGTTTTATGCCTGAAGCCACATTAGATCTCAATGATGTCTAAATATGTAGTTGAAACAAACAAAATATGAACTGCCAATTTCTTTCTGAGTGTGAGGTATTGAGTTTTTAATTTTTGTGTTTTCTGAATTTTTATAAACAACAAAAACTATTTAATTATTTGAAAAATGAAAGTTCCACCAAGCCAAGCCTCCATGGATTCTCTGATATTGTTGAAAACTTCCAGGGGTTAGGTCTCCTACAGGGCAAAGACTTTTGTCTTTTAAAAAATTATCAGTGTCTGTTTGTAATACATAACAGTTATGCTCATTTTGGAGGATTGATACATGCAACATAGCTCGATCGATCACTTCTGATCCCTTCTGTATCTTTGTTTCCTCCTCTACTGTCCTCCCATTGTTCCCTGGCCAGACATTAAACCACAGGAAGTGCTATAAGCTCAGAACCAAATTGACAGGGAATAAGAACCCACGCCAAAACTGAAATTGCCTAGGATCCTTTCATAGTGCCAGAGCCCTTCTTGTAGAGGGTTTGAGCACTTTGAGAACTCATTCACTGAGCAAATGCTATATTCCAGGCACAGATCTGTACACAGACAAAATCTTTCCCCTCGGGTCTACCTTTTCTCTTTGCTAAATAGCCTCTGTCTTCTCTTTGAGGGTCCTTCTCCGGTTGTTTACAAGGCAGAAGTGGGAGGAGGGAAGATTTAAACTTGAAGAGAGCTGGGCTCCACGTTATCTCATGGAATCCCACAGTCACCTGGTGAGGACATAACATAGGCAGCAATGAGGTCAGAGGGTGTTAGGCAGCTTTCCCTCACTATGAAACAGACCTGAGATCGCAATTTAGAAAGAGGAAAGGTTTATCTTGGCTGACAGTTTTAGAGCTTCCAGTAAATTATCAGGCAGCCCCGTGACTTTCAGGTCTCTGGTGGTGGTGCCAGATGGCAGCGGTGGGACCACGTGGCTGAGAAAAACTGCTTTCATCACGGCCAGGAGGCCTAAGCGAGTGAGGAAGAAACTGTATTCCCACACTGTCTTCTTCCAAGGACTACGCTAGGGACCTGAAGACCTCCCCAGCGGCCCCGCCTCCTGTAGCTTCCACCACCTCTCTATAGCCCCACTCTGAGGACTAACCCTTTAACACAGGGGCCTACAGGGGACATTTAGCATCTAAACTGAAACAGAGGGCATAAGTAACTTATCTAAGGTCATAGAGCTACTGAGGGGCACAGGGTGGCCAAACCCATGCTTTTCCTATGACACTTTCCTTTAAAGCAGCATAAAAAGGTTGAATTCAACTGGGGGTGATGGTGCACGCCTGTCACCCTAACATTATGAGAAGCTTATGCAGGAGGGTTGCAAGTTCAAGCCCAGCCTAGGCAACTTAGGAAAACTCTGTTTGAAAACTTTACAATAAAATATAAAGGGTTCAATCTCCGGTGTCACCAAAAAAAAAAAAAAAAAAGAAAAAGAAAAAGTCAAATTCTTTTATTACAGACCTGGCGTAGTATTCCATTAGCTTTAATACATCTAGATTTAGGAACTTGCCAGAATTTTTAGATCCATCAGATCTAAGGAGGCTTATTGACATTCCTGGCTTAAACAATTTTTAATTTCGACACACAACTGAACAATAGTAAGAAACTCTATACATTGTTTTCTTTCATTCTTCATCTTCCCTTAGGCCTTATTAGCCACTCATATTCTATAGCACTCATCTTCATAGAGAAAGTCTATGAGCTGGTCTGAAAGTAGAGGAACGTCTTACGTGCAGGGGCACAGCTGCTGATCGATGGCATCTTGCTTCTCTGTGTGCTCCCTGGTTCCTCCTTGTTTCCTTTAGCCCAGTGACCTCTGCCAAACTCTTTGTCCCCTCCATACTTTGTCCCTGATCTTCTCGAGGGTAAAACTCGGTAGGCTGGCCCTCTTGGGGCAGGCGTATCATCCCTCTTTAGCTCACAGGCTGTCCTTTGGTAGTGGCATTCCCTAGTTCTCATCTGAAGATCATTCCCAAGCACACATTTTCCTCTTTTTTTCTGTGTATTTTTTCCATATTGTGAGCCAGGAATTGCAATCATCTTACTACATATTTATTCATTTGTTTATTGTCTGTCCTTCCCCTGACAAGGCCCTAATTTCCAGTGTTGTTTCGGCCTTTGTAGCAACTAAAACAGGACCTGACATACACATGGCCCTCAGTAAATATATGTGAATGAAGAATCAGGTCTCCCAGAGGCCTTGGAGATAGCTTTGTTCCAACACATCTAACCTGAAATGGCAGGGTTGGGGCAGTGAGATGAGAGATAAGGAAACCAAAACATCATTGTTGGAAGCTTGAACACAAGGTCACCTTTCAACTACCTAGATCCCTCCACTCATTTCTTCCACACCCTGACTCCCATCCCATTCAGGGTCTGAATCTGAGAGGCTTCTCTCAGACACTTTGACCACAGCATCCATTTTCTCCATGAACACAAAGACAGAACCACTGTAGCAGCAACACATTTTTAAAAACTAGAATCCCTGTCTCACTTAGGCACAGTGCTATTGCCTGCCCTGAGTTTTATGTCGTTGTTTTCCTTGTTAAAAGATTCAACCTTTTCCCAAGGGGGACTTTGCTCAGCTTTCCTGACTTCACACTGATCCCTTCTGTTGCAAAAATCAAGCTGTCACCTTTCCTGATGAGACAAGAAGGGCTTGAAGTCAGAGGGTGACCCAGTTACAATGTTTGTGTTCTGTCCCAGAGAGAAAACCAAAGCTGAAATCCAGTAACCACTGATACTGATACGAAGATGTAGAGATAGAAGCTGACCTGAATTGTGAATAACAACAGGAGAGAAGGAAGTTTGAAAACAACCTGGCATTCCTCCAAAACTTGTTTATTGTGTGAATTCCTAGAAGATAAGGTGGCCTTGAGAAATGAGGTGGAGTGGCTCACCCAAACAGTGATGCTACAGAGATCCACACAGGTAGAAAAACAAGCACAGCCGCTTGTCCAGCCTTGGACAGAGGACAGAGTCTGCCCTGCGTTGGTCAAATGCTTTGTTTGTTTTGCTGTTGCTGTCACTGTCTCTGCTGATCTCTTAAACTCTATAGAATGATAAAAACTTTAGCACAGGATTCATTCTATAATTTGCTTTCAAGCAACAATAGCAGCAGCATTTGGTCACCTACCATTACCCTCCCAAACTAAAACTGGACTCATTGACTACCTGTCGAGGCCACAGGATTAGAACATTAGTGGCTCGACTTAGGTGTCTGCTCAGGTTTTCAGGGGCATGTCTCAGAGATGCATGTCTCATAAGATATTTTGAGAGATTAAATATAACTGAACTTCATATGGGAAAAGCAGGACATGGCTCACTGGATTTCACCAGCCTGTTTCAGGCTGTGGAAATGCAGTAGCAAAATGCAATATGACAGAAGGGACCATAGCATCTAAAAGTTTTAACACTCAGTTTGTCTCAGTGAAAGACTGATATAGAGGAATCTCTCCAATACACATTCATAATGTCATCACGTCATGAAGCTCTTTGATCCAAAATATTGCATGGAAATCTCACCAAACAAGATCTCTCTGTGGAAAGTTAAGACACGTGAGTATTCTCTAACTGCAAACATTACTAAAATGGCTCCTTGTTATGATTTTTTTACTCTTTGCCTGTCAGATATCTATGGTGACACTGCTAAAGAGTTAAGTCTTACGCTGATAAGAGTAAGAACATTTTTAAATGCAAAGATTGAAAATCCATATAAACTATGCTTTGACAGTTCCTTCTGCTAGCAATAAAGAGTTAAGTTCACAAAGGGGTATTTATTTGGACACTAATGAGACAGTGAGACCATGAGAGAAGACAATGCCATAACAGGGCAAGCAGGAATGAGGCACAAGGAGACCTGAGTTCTAATCTCCCATGTAATCTTGGACAGTGTCAGGCCACTGTCCTTCTACATCCTCTTGCCTAAATAGAGATGTGTTATCTGGGGGTCCTAAGAGATCACGCTAAGGCCCAGGTTTTATGAGCCTATGAAGAACAAAAATGTCTCACCTACACTGTTAGATGGTGTATAAGTAATAAATAGCTGGTCTATAACAGATCATCCAGTAATTAAAACAATGGTTTCAAATGTGAAAAATACCACAACCATAACAACTGACATTTGTCAAAAGCAAATAATGTGCCAGACACCGAGCTATAAACCTTTCCATGTGGAATCTGTCCTTTAAATTTCATGAAAATCCAGTGGCAGAAGCAGCATTGAAAGCCTCCTCCCCGTTTTCTCTTTTCAAGCAAATGCAGAAAATTGAGGCTCAGAACAGTTCCACCACTTGCCCAAAGTGATAAAGCTGAGCCAGAGCTGACAGAAATGAGCCCACGTGTCAGGCTGCAGCTTCAGAGTTCCTCCAGAGGCCGGCCGCTCTTTCAGGAGCAGCCTGCCTGTCTCCACCAATGGTCTCTGCAAGCCCTGGAGGGAGGAACCCGGATGCTCTCCCTCCCTGGGTTTCAAGTGCAGGAGCAGCTGGGTGGAGTGGGCCCACAGGAAGGGACTCCTTGCAGGCAAGCTGAGGCCTTACCTTGCAGCTGACTTTCAATTATACATAACTACCACCCACTGGAGACCTGGTGCTTTGACCCAGGAGCCCAGACACCACCCAGCACCCAGTGACTCACGTAATTGCTTACCTTTCAGTGGCACTGCATTAGAACACTCTGGTGGCCCGACTGAGGTGTCTGCCTGGGTCTGAAGGGATGTGTCTCTGAGACGCAACATAAGATGTTCAGAGATTGCTAAACTGGAGAGCGTGTGAGAGTCAGAGGGAGGACTCAATGCATCACAGGCTCATGTCAAATGATTTGGTAGAAACGAAGCCTTTAGAAGAGCCTGTAGGTGGAACAACCAAAAACCTTAAAATGAAGAAATGAGCCTTGGAAATTGGCCAGGGACAAGTCATTAAAGTCATTCATTCATGAGTTAAGCATTTCTTGAGCTCTGTGCTAGGCTCCTTGGAGGCAAGGTGTGTAGGAGCAGTTGTCACCTTTCATGGCAGATATCAGTCATCAGAACACTCTCCGTAGTATTCCCAGGAAATCTCACAAGTGACATTGCCGAAAGCATCTCTTGGTTTTGAAATCAGAATAGCAAACCAATTTGAATCTCTTTCTTGTCCGTGTGAGGCACATTACAATTCTGGAATTCAGTTTCCTCTTTGGTAAATCAGATACAGTCATTTCCACATCACTGTGTCATTTCCAGGATTGATACACCTCATATAAATGTAATTTTCAGATGATGTAATGAACAGAGTAATGAATACATTGGGTATGGTTTGGGGCTCCATGAACAAATTTCCCTCTTCCATTTGTATTCCCAGATTTTACTCAGAAACTCACAGAAATACATGTACATTTTTTAAAAGTTGGCTGATTAAAATTATCCCGCCTTTGTTTTTCAAAATGAGACATGCTCCATGTACTGGTTTTTATCTCTTGAATGAGACATGTTCAATTTTCAATGATGCCTCAAGGTTATAAAGCTTAGGGATTGTGGAGTCATTTGTGGCTCTTGAACACTACAAACCAAAGCATTGAGTGTTCTTCTCACTTGAAAGGCTGCCTCAGGACTGAGACAATGGGCATTTTTGATAAGGCCATCAGGGCCAGAAGCAAGCCAGAGAACCTCCGGACTATTGACAGGAGCTTGTGTAAACACTACTGACCAATTTTCCTCTTGCTGTCCACAGCATGAGCCACCTGGTGACCACAGGTTTCCCTACAATTTCTGAACAGTTTCCTGTGTATTACGGAGGCTGACTCAGCTCCTGGTGGTGCCCATAGTGGGCACAAAGCACGTCCTTCTGTTTATAAGCTGCCTGGAGTCAGGCAGGCTTTGTCTACCTGGCTCCGCAGTGTACCAGTGAATATGGGTGTGTGTGTGGGCCAGGCTGGCTCAGGGCCGAATTGTTTGTGCTGTCTGTTTCCAGAGATGTTGGCGTTCCTGCTCCCTACATCCTCATCTGAGTGCGCCCTTTCTCACCACTCCTTGACCTTTGCTGACCACCCATGACCAGCTCCTATGCAGTCTTCCCTTCATGACCCTTCAAGGCCCATCATCCTTCTGATTTGTATACTTTAAAGATCTTTTAATGTTTCCCAATTTCAAGTCTTCCTTAGAACCGAGAAGCCTGAGATCCACATCTAGAGAATTCTTTCTGCTTTCCACTGTGTCACAGAAGTCTAGGCAGAGTTCTCAGAATTTCTGACTTGCCAGATAACCTGACAGGTCTGAATCAGACTCATCTAGTTTCCAGAATCACTACTCTTCACATATATCCCAGGGGATTCTTATGATCAAACAAGTTGGAGAAATAGCTAGAGTACTTGTGCTTGGAGTGATAAAAGTTGCTAAAATTGCAATTTTACTTTGTCATATATATTTGCATTCTCTCATAACAAAGTGACAAGACTGCAAAAGATTGGCTCTATGGATAATTCGACTGGTAGGTAGTGGCTTTCACAGAGTGCTATGAATTGCTGTGCGAAGATAATTTAAAAAGGGCATGGAAGCCTGCCATCACCCTCCTCAGACTTTAACTAGGTCTTTGAAGCATGTTGGTCCTCTTAGAGCCAAGAGGATACATTCTCAGTGGTGGTAATCTGGTTATCTTGGAAGATAGGGAAACGGAGTTTGGGGTCAAAATCTACATAAAAGTACAGTCTGGAATGCATGGAGATATTTATGAGGACAGGGACTTTTACAAGCCTGGTCGATGGCTGGCATATAGTAAGCTCTTGATAAAACAATTGAATCTATAAATAAATGAATGAACTTTGTATTCAGGGACTGAGACATGTCATTTCCTCCTCTTTCTATGTCTGTCTTCCCACCTGTAGGATGTTTAAAGGACTATAATTCAAATCACAGGAGTTGGATGAAAACATTTGTTTGGCTGGACATTTACCTTCTATGGGTTGCTTGCTATCTATAGGGCACTCATTATTTGTGTGGCATCTGTAAGGGGGTGGAATATCTTCTGATCACTGTCTAAGTGCTAATTGAGACAATGGACTCAAGGAGCTACATCACTTGCCAGGGGCTGAATAGATAGGAAGGATTACTGTGCATCTCTTCTCTACTTATTCATCTAGTTTTCTACCTTGTGTGTCACAGCTATCACTTCTTAGTATATTTTTCATTTTGTTAGGAATAGGCAGTGCCCAAGATCTGACACTAGTGTGTATTTGCTTGTTTTTCCTCATATATGCATCTCAGTATATCTCTACTCCAAGGAACTAATGGTAAACTCTAAACTAGACAGGAGAAAATAGCCAGAGAAGAGAACCATGCTGAGTGACCATGGGAAGATTCCTTCATTCCTAGATGTTGGTTTATTCCTGCATAGTGGGTAAATCTGTTTCCATCATCTGTTAGGTCCCTTCTAGGTCAGCTTGCAAGACTCCTTGAGGAGGTAAATGGTCCCTCTGTTCAATGCAGAGATTAACTTGGAAAGGGCTCAAATGTGTAAGAAAAGAGAATGTAGGTCATAGCCCTTTTAACTTTTTCCACAGTGCAGATATGGGAGGATAAACAGTCGTGAGAAAGAAAGAACCTTTAAAAGAAAACAATAGTGGCCTTATTTGTGTTTCCACGTGCTAAGATGAACTTCCCAGGGCCATTTACCAATGTTGCACATGTATTATTATTCTTTTCTCCTTCATTTACATAGTCATTCAATAAATATTTATTCAGCAGGTACAGGCTTCAATTGGCTCTCTCATCTCTACAGTGGTGCATTTGGGCTTCATGCTTTCTTGTTGCTAAACTTTTATCTTCAGCAAAAGAGCAGTTGTTCTAGGGTTGTGGCTTAGTTTCTTACAAGGTCAGATCATTAAAACTCTCACTGGCCCATGACTGCTCCCACAATGCAAAGCTCTCCCTCCTCATCTCTAACCTACTTCCTTCCTTTCTTCCAGCTGTAGGTCTCTGTGTACCAAGGTAGCAAGTGATGCTTGGACCCTGTGGAGCAGGTCAGTCTATCGCCATGCTATGCATGGTCTCCTGGCTTAAACCCTTCAGTCCCAAGGAGACAGTAAGCACAAAGCTCAGAAGCCAGTGAAATGTAGGTTTGGCTGAAATTCCAACATTAACTAATTTTGAGAATTTTTTCAAGTTTTCTAGTTCCCTGACATATAAAAGATAATGATAACAACTACTTTGCAAAATTGTCTTAGAGGTCTAAGGAGATAAATTATGTTAATTGTTTGCCAAAAAAAGAATAAATGTTTGCTCGTGAAATCTCCTCCAGCTGAATGTCATGAACACTATTCTTGCATGTTCTATTTCTACTCGACTTCCCAAGTTGGATTCTCATGTCACTTTGATTTTGAAATGTCCAAATCACATGCTTTCTCAGCTAGATTCCCTCTGACCACTAATGGTACAGTTTGTTATGTATTTTAGTCAGCCATATTATTATATTTCCAACTAGAAAGTAAATATTTTATTCTTTTTTATTTTACTCCAAAGCCTGGGAGAATTGATTGTCCATGTTATCCAGTACTCAACAAACAAACAAACAAACAAACAAACAAACTAAAAGCCTATTTTTTGAAATGAATTAGTGAATGAATATACAATGAGGTAATAAATAAATATGCTAGTAATAGAAATGTATATATATATAAAAGGCCAACAAGGGCATGTTAGCAGATAGATATTGGAAATAATTATTGACAATATTCTTATAGTAAGATATTTGAGCACATACAACTGTTAAGAGGATTAGGATCCAGAGTATATTATGAATCATTTTAGAAAAAAAGTCATTATGAACATCAGCAAAGTGTAGAAACATTTATCAAATGCTCATTATGGCTTCATGATTGAGAGGATCTAGGCTTTGTGGATGCTACCCCTCTATTTCTCTTCTCAACCACTGAGAATGTATTATTTCCATTTTTTAGACAAGGAGATTGAAGCTCAGAATAGTTGAGTGATATGCCTGAGGCTGAATAACCTGGGTAGCCAGGAAGTACACTTAAGTCCCCTTCTGTTTGGTATTGCCTGTTAGATAATTAACCTATGTTATTGGTTTTGCTCTCTAGTGAGGGATAAATCTTTATCTCTCTTTGAAGGAAAAGTTCTTTAGTTTAAACCTATGTTTTGAGAATAGCCCTTCACTTTTCCCTGAAATTCCCTGTGTAATAACATCAGTGGACTGAGGTAAAAAGAGATTCCCACTGATCACTTAACAGGCCTTTGCAAGTGGGGTCAGAAACTGACCTTAAATCACCCTTGCAACTTTAGATCATTCACAATGAATGTTTTATTGAAGGCCTAGCAGGAGAGAGCCATTATAGGATTATCTTTAAGTAAGAATGATGATAGCTTTGTGTTTTTCCAGATATGTGGCAATTTATTATGGAGTGGGAAATGATTTGTAATATTTTCCAGAAACTTGAGATAGAATACTTATTTTTAATGTTGCTATATCAGATCTTGAATATCCCCCAAGGGACCATGTGTTCCGGCTGGGTCATCAGCCTGTGGTGCTATTGGGAGGTGATGAACCTTTAGAAGGTGGGGCTTAGTGGGAGGAAGTTAGGTCATTGGAGAAATGGCTTTGAAGGAGATTATAGGACTTCAGTCCTTTCCTCTCTCTCTCTCTCTGCTTTGTAGCTGCCATGAGGTGAACAGGCCTCCTTTCTCTACCACACAATCCTTCTGTGATGCACTGTGCAGCTACAGGCCCAGAGCAGCAGGCACAAGCAACCATGGACTAAAACCTCTGAAACCATGAGTCAAAATTAATCTTTCTTTTTATAAGTTGTTTACCTCAGGTATTTGTCATAAAAATGGAAAGCTGCCTAATGTAAATGGTTTCCTTTGTTATCTGTTCATTAGTAGCTGCAAACTCAGAGATTCTCCCCCAAGTCTGGCATCTGAGGGACCATCTTGAAGGCAGCACTGCTTCTATTTGAGGCTGGCCATATTCATTCACATAAATCTTCCCATTAGTGTGAAAAAATATGACTGGACCCACAGGAAACAGATTGAGGGACTAAAGAAAATTGTTTCTTACATTGCTTTTCATATTGGTTAAAGAGTTCATGCCCAGGGGACCAACACAGAGAAGTATGACTAGGAAGCACTCGGTTACAGATATAGTGGTCCAAAGTGAGGTTGTGTGGTGTTCCCAGCTTTTGGAAACTACCTGAAAATTCCTCCACTAGCTCTGTTTACAAGTGCAGTGATGGAAAGTTCTTGCTTGATCATTTGTTTGAAGGAGAGTCCCAAGGACAGAGCTGAGGAAATTACCGAGGTAGAATGTTGAAGGCATTTCTCAGAACAGCAGTCTTCCTCTCAACACCAGTTCAGTATTCTCCACAGAGCTGGTGTCTTGCATTGTTGTGTGAGCTGTAAAAGCCAAATGAGATGCTTTTAAATTATTTCTGTTGCCTACAAAAGAGAAATATTATCCACAGTAACAAAATCATCAAATTTTATTAGGCACAAGTTAGTGCTATATACTACAGAGTTTTGCTTGAAAGGATATCATTTGGAAAAATGGGATAGCTTTTGATTGGCTTGGAAGTTTCTATTGTCAAAACATATTACCAGGAAAGTACAATCCATTGTAAAATTACCAGGAATGATGCCTCAGCCCTATTTTTACTTTATTTATAAAAACACAAATTAATAGCAAATGAATAAAACTTTTAAACCATTATCTGAGTAATAATAATAAACAAAACAACTAATAAAACAGCCGCATTCAAACAGCTGTTTAAGAAAAGCCAATGATATTTCATCCATTGTCAAACTTGGCATTTGAGCAGAATAAAGACCAAAGTAAATATTTATTGATTCATGTGAGAATACTGAAAATTCCTCTTTTATAAGTAGAATAAGCAAATAACCCATGATTTATAAAAACCCTGGCTACCTAAATCAGCTAATGGGCCTATTCAAAAAATTCTTATCATGTAAACTGTGAACTGACAATTATAATTGAAAATTACCAGTTTCTCTATGAATTTAATATACATGTAGTTAACCACCTGCTTGACTGTTATACAGAGCCATTTAAACATATAAATGGATGTACAAATGTTTGAAGGCTTTTGAACCAAAAGCATTAATTGCCTGTCTGTGTTAATGGAAACACACAGAATAGATGCATGCCTCTCTCTGTAATAAATATAAAAAAATCCCTGGGCTTTGGACTCTCTATGCCAAGCACACATGAAGCTTTTTGTAGGAAAAGCTCATTTGAGAGATTGAATCCCTCAACCCCAGCCAGATAGGTGAAAAGAAGAAAGGAAAATGTTTATCACCTGAGTAGAGTGGTGCACACCTGTAGTCCTACTCAGAAAGCTGAGGCAGGAGAGTCCCTGAAGCCCAGGAGATCTGGACAAGACTGAGCAGCATAAAACTTCCATCTCTCAAACAAAATGTATATATGCTCATTTCTAACACTGTCCTGGATAAGCAAGGGAATGAATGCTTCTCAATTGAGCACAGATAGCTAAAGAATAGACAGTGAAGAGCAAGGTGAAGTTCAAAATCAGCTTGGTGGGGTTATCAGTGCCCAGTTCCTTCCTGTGGACATCCAGGTATGCAGCACTATGCTTTCCCTTAGTGGTCAGGGCCCCATTAGGACTCCCATCAACTGGCTGCTCCAGGCAGCGAGTCTCATCCAAGATACTTTTCCTACTCAGCACAATGGGGCAGGCTTCTGCCCCAAACAGGGCCTCTGGCATGGATGGCAGAAACAACATGGCACCTGGTGCACTGCTCTGCCCAGCCTCTCAGAGAGCTCACTGGCATAGGTGACCACTACAGAAAGGATTCGCTTTTATTACTATTTTGAAAAAAAAAAAATCAGTGGCAGTGCAAGATTATAAAGATTGCAGGGCTTTAGAGGTGATGCTAGGGGTAATGGGATCTGACTTCCGGGCATCCCTGGGCCTTCCAGAAAGTTCTTAGGAATAGAAGAGGAAATTGGTAAGAAGCTGAGATTTTTGAAAAATAAGTTGGGATAAGAATCAGCAATTTGGGGATATTTTTGCTCTTATTTATTTGTTTGTTTGTTTATTTATTTATTTCCGGGCTGGAGATGGAGCCCAAGGCCTTGCACATGTTAGGCACATGCTAAGCACTTGCTCTTATGCTGTAGCCTGATGGCGGTACACCCAAGGAAAGTACAATATGAATAAGCCAATGCAGATCAGAGACTTAGAAATTTTCTTTAGATCCAGCTGTCAAGCTCCCAAGAACACCCTGTTCACTGATGTCCTTCGCCTTGCCTCTGTTCTTTATCACTGCTTTGCCTCACACCAAGGCCACCTCCAGTCCAGCATCCCACTTTACTCCCCAGGCTTGTTTCTGAATGACCTTGAGGTACTGTCAAGGATCAATTTCAATCTCAAGGGGTAAATACTTTTTACCAGTGACGATTCTAAGAAGGCTAAGCTACAGGCTTTGAGGACAATGTGAAGAGAAGTCCTCTAGGACTTGGATGTAGCTCAGTGGCAGAGCACGCACTCAGCATGTGGAGGCCTTAGGTTTCAGCCCTGGCACAAAAGAGAAGGGGAGAAACAAAAACTCTAGATGTCCTTTAGTCATTGCTGGGTCATCGATCTCTGGAGTTATTCTTCACCCACATGAGCATGTTTCCTGGTCCTTGTCATGACCCAGGATGGTGATTATGCAGGGAGAAAAGCCCAGCTCTGATTGGACCCAGTTGTTATTGAAAGAGCTGCAAGAGGAAGAAAGGGAACCAGCATATGTTAGTCAGCTTTCTGTTCCGGGGACAAAATTCCTGACATAAACAACATAGAGGAGAGATTTATTTTGCTTAGTTTCAAATGTTTCATTGAATGGCCAGGAAGCTCCGTTGTTTGGGGGTGTGTTGTGCCAGAATCATCATGGCAGAAAGCTATGGTAGAGGAACACTTGTCACCTCATGGCACCTAGGAAGCAGAGACAGCAAGGAAGAGGCAGTGGGGAAGGGCCAGGAACAAGAGGGACACTTCAAAGGCTGGTAACCCATCTCATTTGATTAGTCCCAATCTCCCAATAAGCTCATCAAGCTCCTGAGCTAGGAACTCATCAAGGGATTAATCCACTTGATGAAGTTAGAATCTCATGATTCATAAGCTGACAATCATACCTTTAACACCGTGAAGCTTTGAGAGCTATGTTGGATCCTAACCAGAGCAACACTTGGGAAATCTGGTCTTCATTGTAGATGAGAGAGGGAGAGAGGGAGAAAAGGAGACACACACACACACACACACACACACACACACACACACACAAAAACACAGAAAAAGCATTTCTGTGGCCTCTGACCAAGTACATCTGTCATAATACTCAAATCTTGGGAGGAAATGCATGCACAAGTGTGATCTATGGCCTTTTATGACTAAATGGGGCAGGAGAGGCACTGGAGTGAGGAGATGGAGACTGAATCAGCTGTAGGGGTTGCCTCTGTAGGGGTCACAGTCCAAACTAAGTGACCAAAGGACATTCAGTTAGTGTTTTGTTCATTTCTAGGAAGACAGTTCACTTGGGGCTGTTGGATGACAGTAAGAGGAATTTAGTACTGGAGTCTCAGAAGGAGGTGACAGCTCCTCTATGAAAATCCATAGCTGGTTGCTGCAGGTGTCTCTGACGGGAGGAGTGTGATGGGAGACTAACTGTGCCATTTTGCCCAGAATTGCGGGAGCCCTGGGCCTTGGGACTCTCAGTGCTAAAACAGAGAAAGAATGAGGCAAACTGAGACAGGCTGGTCCCCTGAGCATGAGCAGGGAATTGCTGGGAGTTGAGAGACTCCAAGTTGGGACTGTTTAGATCCAAAGGTCTCAGCTTCCTTTATAAAATGCAGGAGCAAATTAAAAACAAAGAAACAGAGAACATGCACACACTCAAACCTACCAAAAAGACAACTTCCTCTTAGTGAGCTTTTCTGATATACAGAACCCTGCTGACAGCCATTTCTGATTCATTCCATGGCTTAAGGAATTTCTTGTACTTTCTTCTCCCTGGGTTTCCTGGTGTTGGAGCTGTGGTTCTGGGTGTTGGCTAAGTAGGCTTCTGTCTAAGGAAGAGCTTCCCTACAGGGTGTGGCCAATCCTTCCTGTATGTCTCACAGCCACTGCAAGGCAACGGCTGAGCAAGGCATGTGGTCAGGTGTTCAGGCTGAGACCAGACTTGGGCGAGAGATGCATTCCAGCTCTCTTCAGCAGCTGTCTTGGAGCCTTCAGAGCTAATGTTTGTCTTGGAACTAGTCAGGCTAAGGCTGAGGGTTCAAAGATCTGTTGTCTCCAGTTAGCAGAGGCTGGAGAGAGAAGGTTAATAGAGAAGGCTCCCACCAACCCAGTTCTTTCCATGAGGCTTCTATGTTGTGCT
The DNA here is from genome assembly GCF_000247695.1 of Heterocephalus glaber. Next base: position 6,243,334 of record NW_004624768.1, read on the forward strand.
CAGGAGCAAGTCTGAGACCACTTGAAACCTCCTTTCAGTGTAGATGCTGTATAAAACTCCTTCCCACGGGCAGAGGGAATTACTTTTGTGCTGGGGCCAACAACTTTGGGGCGGTTTCTTTTGTTTTTTTTTTTTAAGCTTCAATACACTGAGAGTAATTTTCTGAGAAATGTGCTATTTATGTGATTCAGTCCTGCCAGTCTGGTAGAGAAACAGATGTTGGTGTTCATGTCCGTGGACATTGGTGATACATTACCTTTGGCCATCGGGACCCAGGTGTTTGATATGTCAGATAAGATAAAAGTCCGTATTCACTGCTACAGTTTTCCCTGGTACCCAGCATCATGCATTTATGTAAGAGGGCCAGATGGTTGAATCGTGGATGAAATCTCACATGTTGAGATTTGCTTTTAAATCATCTCTGTAGATGCAGGTTCTCTTAAGAGGTTTAGCAGGAGACTTTGCCATGCATATATATAGTTCCACATACTTCTTCAGCTTATTTTAATTTAGACAAAAGAAAAAATTGTAATAGTGTTTAGTTCCTAAGCTGTTTTCTTGAAACTGCTGAAGTGTGTTTGTAGCAAAGCTCTCCAATAGTGCACACTCAGTATAGTTTCTTGCATGGAGGCGAATGTGATCCTTGACTTGTCTCAGCTGTGCCCTGGGCCCTTGTGGCTTTGATTTTGGCTTTCTGTACTGCAGGGATCTAGGGTGTGAGTGGAATCTGCCACTGTATCCTGGGATGAGTCTTTACCCCTTACCTGTTACTGCCCACCAACAACATATCAACTACGAAAAAAAAAAAGCTGTACTTTGTGTTCTTGCAGTAGTGGGTTGAATTGATATTAAACTGTGCTTGCTCTGGAGTCCAGATATATAAACAATGGCTTTGCTGATGAGTTGTCTTGCTTTGGGGAAAAATCTCTAGCCAAGAAATAAAACATGTGTGTGCATATATGTATGCATGTGCATGTATGTGCATATTCTTGTGTGCTGTGTTTCAGAGCTTACCCTAACCCTAAACTTTATTGAATCAACTCAGTAAACCAGTTCAGGGAAGTCTAAATGTTTTCAGTGACAGTGAAGAAAGATACTGCTCGTGTATACTACTCATGTATAAAGATACTGCTCATGTATAAATCATTCAAAATATGAACAATTAGATGGTGTCTGGCAGCTAAAAGGAAAAGACAAATTTTAAAAAAGAAAATCTTCATGTTAAGGTAAAGTAGTTCACCTATCTAAGGATTATAGTAATAGATACTGCATGTGTGAGTTATTATTTTGGTCTGGAACTCTTTATTTCCTTTTGTCATTAAAGATATGGAGCTGGGGTTATGTGGAGATAGAACTATTACACCATGCAGTAATTTTTTTCAAAAAGAAAAGAATAAATTCCTGGTGTCAACTGCCCTCAGTTTACTCATTTAATAAGTCCCTGATGTCTCTTCACTAGTGTTTTACTGTCTGGAGGCAGACTGGTAAGAAAGCTGGTGGAAAATGCTTCTTTTCCTTCAGATTCCTGTGGCAATAAGAAACCATTTCTTATTTTGTAACAGAGCTTACATTCTTACCTGACATAGACCAAGTCCTACAGGTAAAGGGTACAGATGAAAGAACAAAAGAAAACTGTGAATGTATGTGTGTGTGTGTGGGTATGCATGTGATGTTGAGTCTTATGTGTACATATGCCTATGTGTGTGCATGGTACATGCATGTGTGTTTGTGGACGGGGACATTTGCAAGTATGAGGAAAACACCTATGTTTTATTTGTTCCAAGTGGGAGATACTGCCTGAAGCACGTCTCTTCCTGTCCAAGCAAGATATCTTGGTTCTTTGAAAAACTGGGCAAGTGTAAAATCTCCACTAGTGAATACAAAAATAGCTCTACCAAAGACACTTGAGTGAGTTAGGTTTTTGTGATGTTCTGGAAATGCTTTTTATGTACCCCTCGCCTTCCTCACTGTGTATGTCTGTTTCACTGCTTCCTTCCATCACCAACAGGCTCAGGTCTGGTTTTGGAGAAAAGCACCTTTAGTGTGACAACTTCTACAAGATGAGAGTTCTGCTGTCCATAAAGATGTAATATTCTTAACAAGGAAGGCCATATTTTATAATAGTTTCATTAAGAATATGAATAGAATATATTTTGTAGTGAAAAACTTTTTCGGCAAGTGAAATTTTTATCTCATCAGGTACTAAGAAGTGGGACTGTGAATGAAGGAAATTAAAGAGATGGGGGGGGAAACCCCAAAACTCACAAAATGTAATATACACACATAAGGCAAATGCATCTTTTTCCTGCATGATTAATGTTCAAATTTCTCAGATTCAGAAGCTAATAGCCCAGTATAGTTTTCCCTGTCTACAATTTCATCACCCATGTATCTTGTTCATTTATAATGTGATAGCTTGCTATTTAGAGGCAAAATATTTCCAGGACTTTGATAAGCTGAAAAAGTACCTCTAAAAGTTTGTAAATCTGCGTTAATGCATTTTCTACATAAAAGGTAGCTCTCAAACGCAAAACTAAAATATTTAGGAAAGCACAGCGTGCATAAAATTGTTACGTTTTCTTTGCGAAGTGCAGGATGAAGTTTTAAGTAGTAATCTGTTCCTTTTAAGATGCTTCAATTGAAGTATAAAGAAACAAAACACTGATGCAAGCAGCAGCTTGTATGAATCACAGGCTGGTATGTAGAGTAAAAAAGAAAAACAAAAACAAAAAAATCAACCTCAAAAGTACAGACCAAATGATTCCACTTATCTAGCATTCTGAAAATGACAAAATTATAGAGATGGTAAACAGATCAATGGGAAGGGGAGCTAGGAAGAAGCGGGTAGGGATATAGAGGGACCGCTGCAGTGTTTTGAGGTGAGGCAGCAGCTCTGTGACTTGATCGTGGGGATCCTGTGAACCTCGGTGTGATAATGTCATAGATCTACATACAAACATACGTACAAGGAAAATGAGTGCACACAAACACCGGGTGTCTGTACGACGTCGAAGTCCTGGTTTTCTAGCGCACTGCAATGACGTAAGACACTGCCACAGGGGAGTCTGAGAGATGGGAGCCTGGGATGAGTATATGGGACTGTGCTGTCCTATTTTTGCTTCTTGTGAGCCTATAATTATATCAAAACATAAAGACCTTAGATCTGCTGAAGAAAAGATTTCAGTTACTAATTAAACATACTTAGGAAGCAATTTAGTCAAAGACTGCTGTTTTTTCTGGAGGCAGGGATTTTAGATATAAACACTGAAGACTCTCGATTTCACGTATGCTTGCATCCAGCTCTGGAACTCCTAAGCTGTGTAACTGAAAGCAATGACTGTTTTCCTCACTTCTCTAAAGCTGCAGAATCAGGACATTTCAGAGCAAGCAGGGACCTCACAGAGCATGTGGGCCAAGCTCTCAGGTTACACCTCCCTGGCTTTTGGTATCTCCCTTGGTAAAATGAGAACTTTGTTCTAGTTTCTTCCTAGTATTAAGCCTAGTTCTAAAATTTAGAATCCCCATCTTCCCAATGTAAACTACAGAAACTTTTAACAGCAACCTTCTAAGTTGTGCCTTAGTATTTATTACAAATATTCAGATGCATGTTGAGTACATACAAAGGTATGCACATGCAGAAACAACCTATTTATTACACAACCCTAGCTCATGGACTAAAAACAACTGGACAGCAACCTAGCCAGGCTATTTAGTACTTGGTAGAGGTTATGAGTTTTCTGAACTTGAGATGACTTATCTTCCCATCTTCCTTGTACAAATCATAGTGCTGGTAACCACCATCATTTACACAGAAAGGGTAGGTTTACATGGGTCAGTGCTTCCAAGTGAGGGACCTTTCACAGCTTCTCAGACTTACTACGTCAGTCCTGGGAAGATTCTACTCAACCAAACACTCAAACTCAGGGGGATTTGGAGTGGCCATTATCATTTATGCATACACGAAGATATTCTCTCAATGACCAATGTAGGTGCTATGACTGAAAACTGATGAAAAAATTACTACAGTGACAGAGTCAATAATGCCCCTTGAAACACTCCTCCCAGCCCTCACTTCAGAAACTTATCCCACCATTCTTTCCACTTTGTGAAGCAGTTCTGGAAGTCCTCTTTTCTATCTTTTGTTGTGCTGCCCTGGCTGCTTCCACATCCTGAACTGATTCAAATCGTCTAACTTTCATGGTCACTTTGACTTTGAGGGAGGGTGAGAAGTCGCACAGCGCCAGGTCTGGTGAATAAGATGGATGAGGACGCACTGCAATGCCTTTGCAGTGGATGGGACTTCGCTGCAGCATTCACTTTATGTTTTATCACGCCTTATAATCCTTACTAAAGAGGACTTCCAGAAATGCTTCAGAAAGAGCCAAGAATGATGGGATGAGTGTGTTTGAAGTGAGGGGGAGCATGCGGAAGGGGATTAAGGCCAGTGTGTCTTTTATTATAATACTTTAAAAAAATTTAAACATTCACCGTGTATTTGGATCACACCTTGTACCTTAATTTACTTATACATCTGTTACTTTTCCTCACAGAATACTAAAAACCGATTACTTTGGAAAACTACGTGCAGTGTAAGAATAAGCTCAGAATCCCTAGGGCTGCACCTTACCTTCTGATAACATGAGAACAAAATGATTGGAATTGCAGTAACATTTTCATTTTTAGTACTGATTTTTCTTAAGTCTGTGATAATTTAAATCAGTCTTTTAAACAAACAAATGGCTCACAGCATTAGTAGAATCATTTTATTAACAAAAGGAACCCACAGGGTTCAAACAAGAGTACAAAATACAATCTTTTTTCTTTTTTTGCTTGTGGGTTAAACTGTTACATTTTTAACAAAAATAAAAAAAGCTCTTACAGTTAACTTATCAAAAACATGTTCCCTGTCTACTGAGTTTCTTATTGTGCAAAACAAAAACATCAAAAGTAAAATTTTACCCAGGGAATGAAAGAGTTTGTGTGCCAAAAACAATGTACATTTTCAATTTCAAACTTTTTGCATACAAAGGAAAATTCTAAGGCCACGTTTTTTTCCAAACTAAACAAGAGCAGAGGGGAATAAAGAGGAAAATAATAGCAGCTAAATGTTTTCTTCATTCATAGGTTTTCTGGGTGCCAATGTAGTTTTCTACATTCCTACAATGCTATCTTGAAGGTGTGCAGTTTCCCCCTCCTGCTTATGGTCAGGCGTATGGATAGTGTCAAGTCAGACCTGTGGCCTAGTCTCTTAAATGTTAATTTTGCTGGGCAGAGTTCACAATTTCTCTACTCAAGAAGATAAAGTAACCCTACTGAAGGGTTCCAGTAAGTGGTTGCTTTTCTATGTGGAGCCAAATAATTAAACTTCCTTTCTGTCCATACGGTCTGAGTTTGCTTTCTCTTTTTTCCCTTTGTTTTGGTTTTGTGGACACGGACAATGTCCTGACATGGACTGTAAACTATAGCTGTGAAGTCAATAAATAGCTGAAGATGAGCTGTCGGACAGCACTTAAATACACATACCTGTTTAAAGACATACAAAAAGACCAAACAAAGTAAAAGACCTTTAAAAACCAAAGCAAGGAGTAAGTTTTGTGACAACTGTACTATAATCACAGGTATAACCATTATACACTGTGATTTTAAATGGTGGCTTATAATGAAAGAAATGTGTTTGATATTTCATGGTTACAGCGATGAGAAGTACATCCAGGGGTGAAAATCACACATTCACTTAATGTTTGTAGAAAAATCCCTGATCAAATGGTCGACTGATTTTTAAATACAAAATTTAACTGTGTAAGAATTTTTCTATTTCTAAGTGAACACAATTACTAATTACTTTATCAAATGGAGCACAGTATCTGCCTGGGAAGCACCAGGGTATCTGGATCAAACCCTTAGGAATCAGCTGGTCCAGAATTTCAATTATGGCAATTCCTACCTCCCTTTCACTTAGTGTCCAGAAATGTTCCCAGTTCACAACACTAACAGATCGATGGAAAAGCCAGTGAGCATGTGAACATGAATAGGAGGGGAAAGGGGACAGTACAAACACTGCTGAGACCTCGAGCAGCAACGTAATCCTGCTGGTCGGAGTATCCTGAGGTTAAATGACAACAAAATATTGCACCAAAACAATAAAGAAAGTCACAGTTTAACTAGAATTACTAAAAGTTGGAATAACAATGTATTATGCAGTGATGGCCACCAGTCTGCTTAAGCCTCTTGACAGGAAATTAAATTTATGTCTTTTTTTTAAAGTAGCATTTCTACCTTCTTTTGAATTTACATTTCTTTTGAAATGCCTGTAGGTATACATATATTTATTTCCTTTTAATGCTAACCTTACAGATTTTTCCCTCGGTTTAATTTCTAATTAAATGCACGGTGAGATAAGACTGCTGCTATAAATAACAGAAACTTCAAATAAGGTTGAGCAGGCCTAGGGTTTTGAAAAGCTATCTGATAACCCCACTAGAGGTAGGTGAAGAAAATGATTTTTCTTGGCTGTGTGGTTATCAAGGCATCCTAAAGATGTAACCTTTTCTTTCCTCCTCCTTTTTCTGCTGTGCCCTCAGATAATTAAGATATGAGGACAACTAAACATGTATCCTGTTGAAGTACTTAGAGGTGGCAAAAAGTATAGCTTTCAACAAAACACAATTTCATGTTAAAATTCATCATCTTTCCCATTTGAAGTGGCAAGCTTTTCAAGGAAGCCTCTGCAGGTTTCCTAATACTGCATAGCCAATTTAGAAAGTATATTTTAACCTACGACTGAAAGAATGGAAACTGTACTACCTCATTGGGAATTATGTGACCATAATTTCAAGAAAGGGGACTTGCCAGGACCTTGACCTTTGATATGGTAATATGACAGGAAATCAGGAAGACCCTGGAATCTGAAGGTCTCACTGAGTATTTAGAGTAGGCCACTTTCATGCACACGTCTATGCGGCTACACTCTCAAACCAAGTCTGCCCAGTGAATCCTTCACACTGCCTTCACGTTTGCTTGTCTTTGCAAAGCCTTCTGAGAGGCTTCCTTGCCTGGTTTCCACTCCACAGAATCCCGCCTTGCCAGTCAGCAGACCTTCCTCGCTTTCCACCTCCACCAGCACTTCTGCTTCACCTTCATCCTCATGGCGTCCTCCCGTTCCCCAAGGTGACAGATGGCCATCATAGAAACTTGTGCAACCACTTTCTTGGCCCACTAGAAAGTTCTAGTAATCTTTAATTTCTATTTTCTTCAGTCTGAATGTTCATTTATGGTCTTAAATTAATCTTTCCGCCCTCTCCCCCAAAAAGGCAGGTGGGAAAGAATTCCAATTTGATGATGAACACAGTGATTTCTGAAATACATTCATTCAGAGAATGAAGGAAACAGGCTGGGTCTCCTCTATGTCACTAGGGTGTGGATCAACCTGCAAAAAGGAAGAAGACTGCAATTACTGTTGTAGCATTTTTTAAATGACTCTACTACCTACTCTGAATTACATGATGACTGTAACCCAAGATGCTCAGTCCTATCTATTAGCCAGTCCCCATAGGCTGTGAAGTTCTCTGTATTCCAATGCCACATAGAACACCTCAAAGGCAATCATGATACCATGTATGCATGCCATAGCTCACAAGGAAGATACCAGAAAGCAAGCTAAATGGACAGTGATGATCTATCGCCACTGTGAAAGCAATTTTATATGTATCCTTTACTAATTATGAGCCAGCAACAGATACTTTAAATGAATGGAGGATAGCAAATGATTACTGGCAAATAGCATAATAAAAGTCTTATTTTCTTTTGTTTTGTTTACCTCTGAGTAAAGCGGTGGAGGCTGAAACCGGAATTCTTGTATGCAGGCAAACAAAGGGTAGCACGCTTCTCCCTCACCGTCGGGGGGCTGAGGGTAAGGAGGGATGTGTCTAGAGAATTCTTCCTCGGACACCACATCTGCATAATTTGGTGGTGCTGAAACAGAAATGGAGTTGAAGCTGACCAATTCCCACAAAAACTAATTTTCCTGAACCCCTTCAAAAATAAGAAATTTAGCTACACTGAAGATCAAATTAAGGCATTTTTCTCTCTAGTCAGCAAGCTTTTGTGCCCATCACAACAAAAACAAGTTTACTCCTGCTTTTATGAAACTACTGCTAACACTGACTGAGGAGTGTGCTAGTCTAGGGAAGCAATTATCACTGAAATGTGGCCACAGAAAATATGCAACACTCTACACTTTTATTTTGACCATTTGTCACTTTTTTACTGTAACAAATCGCCATTAGGAGATGTACATTTTATCCCTGAGTGCCGTCAAACAACTTTGTGTCCTGGATAAGTTAAATTTTCGATGTCCCATTTTTAATTTTTTTTAGTCGTAAGAAGAATGAGGCTAATTGTACTAGCTGTAATAACTCACATTTGAGCACTTACTACCTTACAGTCCTGTTCTCGGCTACTTTCTGTATATACCTTCAGTATGAAAGAACTTCAGACTATTTTACCTTCCGGCTGTTCTGGCAGCGTCAGTGTCAGCCAGCTCATACCCATGCTGAACTGGCTGGCAGTGCTGGAGTTTCTGCTGCCAAACCCATTATACGGAATGGTACCAATGACTAATGGCAGCTCGAGCATCAGCTTTTTAGCACCAGGAATGTGAATGTACACCTGAAAGGTCAGAAGAAGGAGAGAGGCGCACATGTAAGTTAAACCACACAGGAGATTGACCGGTGATGTCTTTTTTCAGAAAGGAATGAATTCCTTTGTCAACTACTACCCCACTCCCATTTCAAATGCAGACAGTCCTGACTAAACAAACTGAACAAACAAAATGAAGAGGACACAAAATACAGTAAGTACTCTGTGACAGGGACCTGTGGCCTTCACATACTTTAATGGAAGCTGGCACTGCTTACAATTACACAAAATTAAGTGTATCTTCAGTGTGACAGATACCTCGTAATCCACCACCATCCCTTTATGTGACTTTCATTCCCTGGAGGAGTGACAGATTTTTAGTAAAGGCGAAGGCCAATCTTCATACAGCCCACAAGAGGTGGTAACAGTGATACGGGAGGACAATTTTCTCAGTTTCAAATAAGGAACTGACAGCAACATGCCTCCAGGTATTCCTCCATTCTACATGGTTTTAATTTTAAAAAGAGCTCTCTTACAGCTAAGGAATAGTCCACTCTGATAATGCAACAATCCAGGATGGAGGGAGTAACAGGTGGAATTTTCAGAGTCTTCCCATTCCATATGTCGGTGCTCCCAGAGGCGATGTGGTTCCCTCGCACATTAGCAACCATGTGACGAAAGGTCTTTGTTTTTCCGCTAGCCAAATATGTCTGGGTTTGGAAAATAGCTGCTTTGGGAACGATCAGCCGAGATGAACAATTTTCTATTTCTGCATAAATAGGAATAGCTTCTCCTAGAAAGAAAAGAAAATCAGGATGGACTCAAGAGACTTTTCAAAAAATTCTCACCAAAACACAGTGAGGCCATTACCGATTTAAGTCAAAATGCTCCAACCGGACTTCAACAAACTGAGAAGCCCCGTTGGAAAATGTGTGTTGTAATACTGAGTCAGATAAATGAAAACTCACTGTAGTTTGTGGTAAATACGATTTTCTAATTATTGAATTATTCACTTTTGTACTCTAGCAATATTACATTAACAGTTCTAAAGATATATAAATGATCAATAGGCATATGAATTAAGGTAGGGCTTACAAATAAATGATTTAGCACTACATTAAATAAACAACATTAACAAATTCACCTATTAAATTAAAATCTGCCCAACAGTAGAACAAAGCTCTTGCTTTTAAGGAATTAAAGCTGAGGCAAATATAAAAGAACAGTGGGATATCCAAGTTTTACAACATTACACCACACTATTCATACCACATTCATTTCCAGCAAGCCAGAACCTGGGAGCGGGGGCCAAACCTGCTCTAGGAATTGGGGCATTCACAAACGGTAGCTCTAATATCAACATGCCTACAGTTTGTTCATGTTTTATGTTCTAAGCCCATACATTTCTGTATCTCAGACCAGCATGGAATCAGGGTCCTAACAGTATTTTCCCACTGCAACTGTCCTTTTCAGAGGGATCTAACCCTAGGCATTGTTTTGCAACATTCAGCTGGAACTGTATCTCCCCACTCTTCAGATTTTACTCTTTGTCCCTAAAATAACAGGATCGAAGTCAGAGACACTAGAAGTTTCACTGGAATCTATTCATAGGCTTAAAATATTTACTATCAATTATTTATATTAAAGCTAGAATTTTACCATTCATGTTTTAAAATAAACTACATTGTATAAACTACAAAACATACTATTTAAAATCACTGGAAATTAAACATACTATTTAAAATCACTGGAAATTATTCAGTAAAATGAATTATCTTTCACTTGGACTTTCAAATAAGTTGCTTACCATTACAGTATCCCTTTCTTTCAATTTTGGCACTCAGTGAGACTGGACCAGAAGTGAAAAACCAACAGCCAACCATTTTTTCTTGAGTTTTCAATACAGGAGTCTTGAAAATTTCAAATAAAATGACATTAATTAAACCACTCTAGAGAACTCAGAGAACTTAAAAATTACATCTCTTATCATACAATAGTTGTAAAGAAATTACTTTCATATTTCCATGTGACGTATCAAGCAAGACGTACTGTAACACAAAGTGCTAAAATTTATTTCCTTCTTAGGAAAACCAGGCTGAATCTATTTCACCCTGAAGTCAGTGTATTTCTAGGAAAGGATATACTATCCCTTCAAAAAGGCAATATTTATGTACATATATTAGTGCATAAAAACATGTTAGAATTTTTAAAAACTTTATCTACCGATCAGGTGAAAGGAGCAATAATATAAAATTATTAATCAGAATATCATACTTGTTTTGGCATTGACTATGTGGAATGAACAAATAGCCTTTTTTTTTTTTTTTTACTTCCAGATGCATATCAGACAGACATTTCTAGTGTTCCTGGAATGGTTTGGGGGCTTTCTGTAATAGTGCAACAACATATTCACTATTAACAGATCTGCAAGACTATTGAACACATTATACCTTACTACAGTTATCTTATTTTGTATTCTTTAATATCAAGAAAAATGACACAAGGTAAGATGCCCAGTTTACAAGATGCATACACCAAAGCTTTCTGTAAAATCCAAAGTTACTTGTAATATGTTTTCCTTACAGAAAGAATAACTGGTATTCGTTTTTGGCAAAAACATAATCTTTTTAAGTAATTTGCCATAAAGATTATAAAGACTTTAGAAATATTTAACCTCCCAATTCCAAATAGATTTTAAAAATATAAGACATTTTAGCATTATCAATTTTCAAAAAGAGTTTTAAGGAGGTGTTAAAAGTTGTAGCTGCAGACCAGGTGAGCTGATCTGTAAATCATTAAATTTAATGGCTTAGTGATTTTGGGCCACAAGAAACTATGCTGACTATATTTGTTATCTTTTATTCAGAAGTAAACAGTAAAGTATATTCTATCTCTTTTTATGTGAAAATAGGAGTTAAACAACTGTTGGCTTTCTTCCTTGTCTTTAAAAACACTGTCAGAAAAAGAATAAATCTTTGTCACACGCGTATCATGATGAAAAGTTTAAATGATCTCAGTATTTTCTATGAAGTAAAAAAATCATTCATTCATATTTAAATGAAGAACCATTAGGTCCTAGCAGCTATCATGAAAGTACAAGGTATAATTTTATATTATTTTGATAATATGGGTTTAGATAAAAGAATCCAGCTCATTAGCTCCCATCTTGCCTATGCTGTTGTTACTTATAGCCTGATCTTTCTTATCAGGCTACAGTATTTCTGGTGATTATTAGAAGTTCAATGCTTTAATGTGGCCAAATCTGTCATAAGGAAATGATAAGTGAAAGGATCTCAGCAGCAGCTGCATGTACTTACTTAATGTTAGAAAATGACATGCAAAATGGAAGGATCCATAGCATAATGGCATGAGCTTCAATAACAGGCTGAGCGTGATTAATACTCTTCCATAATTACTGTTCTTCAACCTGCTATTATTGAAGAGTTTAGAATACCACAGTCCTGTGAATGTGGTCCCTCTGGTAAAAGTAACTACTCTCTGTGTGTGCATTATTGTTATTAAGCCTTATTAATGCATTTCAAGCCTGTGTAACTTTTTGGCAAAAGAAGCTCTGAACAGCAGGGACATAATCAATAGTATTAACACACACAATTTGTAATTTGCCCAATCTAGAATCATATATTTATAGTGAATGCCTATGGGTTACCAGATTGTATTTTTGAAGCCATCAGAAAGTGACAGGACTGACTACCACTAAACTTGCTAAATACAGACACCGCTATTGAAAGGAAGGAGGAATGGAGCAAAAGAGAAAGAGAGGAAGCAGGAAGAGAAAAAGAAGAACTGACCAATAATGCCGGTGTGTTGACATCAACATGACTAACAACCTGGAGTTCCCGTTTTACACTCTGATCAGGTACCCTGGGTCGTTCTAAAACTGCCCTCACGCAGTACTGAATACTTCCATATTTCCCTGTAAATGAGGTCACCAGAGGTCTGAAAAAACAAGAGATATTAATTTATGAGTCTATTTTTCAACAAAGCCAAAGAAGCATGGTTTACAAGGTTGGTTCAGACTGAAAAAAACAAGAACAAGCAAGCATGGCTATAACTGGGGCTATTCAGAATAAAAGTGGATACTTCAGAAGCAGAAGATATGTACTCTACTCAAACATTCATGTGGATGTAATTCAGGGAAAGAAATCACAAAACTATATAGCTTCACTTACTCAGAAGGAAGTTGAAAGCGAAATGGAAATTCATGTTTTCCAGGCTGTAATAAAATGATGCCTTCACCTATAAAAGAGATTGCATTTTATTTTAACTAAAGTTAGCATCAGCATCAAGACTTTTCATAATCTAAGTCATATTTTTAAAGGTGGTTTCATGGCTATAGAATGCAGTATACTTCAGAAGTTCGTTAAATACATTTAGATATATTTTTTTAACAAGTAACACGTACACATATGTATATATATATATATATACACATACTCACAATTTCTGGCCTCTAAATGAACAATTATGCAAGTAACTACCATAAAGTGCTAGAGCCCATGGCTCCAATACGCATATACAGTACATGTGTATACACACGTATGTGGAAGTGTGTATATATACACATATAAAAACAAATTATTTACTCCACTCTATCATACTAACAGGAAATGGCACTATTAACTTAGAACTAAAACTACTTTAGCGAAAGAGGTTTATTTTGGGTGTAGCATAAAACTTTACTATGTATTCTTTGGGCAGAGACAGAAAAGGAAGTAAAAAATTTGTATTAATAGTGAGTATAATACAAAACAGCCAAACCAACAAGACAAGCTACTAAGCCAAGAGTTAGGTATTTACTGGTGAGTTGTACCAAGATGAACAGGGTTTTGGGGAGTTCAGCTTGGGAATCACCAAGCAAGGCCATGCCCCTTCTGCTGCTCTGGCCTGCCAGCTCGGCTTTATTTCAGGCACAAGCTTATTAGCACTGACTGTGAGAAGGTAAACGGGGTGTGGGCAGACTCTGTGAGACTAGGGGCACTAGATCCTCTCAGGAATGGGCCTAGACACTCTGTTTAATTCGGATCCAAAGTACACTCATGGCTTCCAGCACTGGTCAGGTGGCTCTTGAACTACTTATAAACTTTCCCTGCATTCCATGCTCAGATTTAAGACTACTATCTCTTTCTTGTGGATGAAATAAGATGAAGAAACCATGCCATAGTGAGCTTTGAGATTTGCCTGGTTATTAGACACTAAAATGAAAATTTCTGTTTTACACATTAAAAAAAACTTTTTGAAGGGCAGAAATCACTAGTGAAATAGTATTTCTTTTCATTTAGTTACTAGAGCTTAAAGACCCTACATATTTCAATTAACATTGCAGCCTTACACTTACACTTTTAGAAAACAGGAGTGTATTATGGGCCCATTAAGTCTTCTAAATTTCTTCAATTTTTAGTGCACAGTACACTGGAGGAGCAAGAAAGAGTGACATAAGTCCCTTTGAACCGAAGTATTTTATAGGTGGTGACTTCCAGACTAAGTAAACCATAACCAGTTACAAGGACAGGAAATCAGATGAACTGACAGAGGGCGTAGCCCGGCTCAGGCTCAGGACTGGGGAGCTGCCCTGTGAGCCACAGCACGGCTGCAGCAGAGCTGTGGCACTTGAACCTAGGGTAGCTTCTGGCCTTCACAGTGACCCAGGCAAAGCTCAAGGCTATGCCAGCGCTCTGGAGAGCACTGGGCTGCAAGGTCTAATTTGTAATCCTTAGATTACAGAGTACGACAAAGTATGTACAAATGTTTGAAAATGTTTTATCTAAGTTCAAAAGTTCCAGGGCATAGACGTGAGGCACTTGGAGTCCATATAAAGACGAGTAACTTCAATCCTCAGCCAGACTAGCGGGAACAAAGGGGTTGGACACTGTGCACAGGCAATGACCAGAATGCTAGAAGCCAAGCATCCAGGCAGGTGGGGTAGGCTTCGAGCACCCGCGGCCTGGACTGGAGATGAGCGATGAGCGGAAGGGGTGTGGATGAAGTGAACAGCATAAGGGAGCGTGTTAGGCCGGTTGAGAACAGCAATGCTGAGGATTACTGAAAGGAGATGGAGGTAAGAGAAAGATGAAGTTCCCCTTCCACAGAGAAAACAAATGAACACAGGAGTTACATCTCTTAACTATGCTAAAATATGAAACGAAGCAATTTGAACAAACTGATAAACATAGGTTTTAATATGTGGAATAATTTTTGTCACTGTTTTTAATTACAAATGTTCACAAGCTGGGCCCATTTCTGCTTCTGCTCTCATGGCTCATTACTTCTGTCTTGTACAGAGTACTACAATGTAAGAGAGAAACATCTTTTCATTTGCTAATGGTCTTATGCCAAAGCTCATAATTAGAGGCTTTCATGAGCCCTGGGATCTAGAGGACCACTGCGGAGACAGAGGCTGCCAGGAAGAGTGAGCGGGTGAGGGACTTGCCTAAGGTCACATGGCTGGTGTTGCCTCAGAACTGAAACCAACTCTCTGGTTCCGTATTCTTATCTTTCTGTCACAATGCCTCAATAAAAATATGAACAAAATCAGTCACAATGATAGCAAGGTTAGACGGACAATGCCAAAGTATCATCTAAGGAGATTTTCTGAAAATAGATC
Source organism: Heterocephalus glaber (assembly GCF_000247695.1). The sequence goes on from NW_004624768.1 coordinate 6,258,593, forward strand.
CCAGGGTTATATTTCTTAGAAATCTAGATTTCTAAAAACCTCTTTAGATGATTGAAAGATAGCCTAGTTTTGGAATTAAATGATCCTGAGAATCTATGACTGTGAAGTTGCTCACTTTTTCCAAAGTTTAGATATCAGGGGTGATCCCCCCCCCGCCACAATTAAAAAAAAGACTATGATTTTAAGTAAAATATGTGTTGCTGGTATTTGTTATGATACATTCTAAAACAAGTTGAAAATTTTCAAACTGTGCTTGTTTAGATGATTCATTCCATTAGAATGAAGAAATAAGACCTGACTTGTGAAATCAAAATGATACCTGTAATTTTACCAATCATAGACTTTACCAGTGCAATTTTCATTGTCAATTCCAGGTTCAACCGCTTTTACTGTTATATCCATTTACTCAGTAGTTATGGGCTCAGGGAGTTTAAAGACTTAGACAAAAATCATTTGCTTCTCTCTTCCATGGCTCTTCCCACCAGGCAGCCATCTTGAAAATCCAGGCTGGCTGTGACCACTGGGTGATCTCGAAAACCCTTCTGATGAAGGGAGGTAAGAAATGTCACCTATCACACTGTTTTTGTTCATCAAAGTAGAGGTTTGGTTCTAAATATTGTTTGCCTCCCTAAGTTTTGGGGATCAGAGAGATTATCACATAATTTGAGGATGTGACTGTGGACAGCCTGCTTCTGAGCAGTGGCATAAAGGATAAGACACAACCACATTCTACTTCACGTAAGTTACAGCAACGTTTGTTTAAATGTCTAGATACAATGCATTTTACTCTTCAAATTTAATAGCTAAAACTTAATGAGGCAGAAAGGTCAAACGGTTTAACCTCTGGCCGAGAGAGGACTAACAATCACTGGTCTCACTGATTTCATGACTTTTCATGATTATTAAAGAAATCAAATTCTGTATCTAGTATTATTGCAATATCCACGTAGTTGGCCCTGACATGGCCACTTTCTGGAAAAGTCTACACTATGAACACCACCGCGAAAAGGAAAGAGTAATGGGAAATGCTCACATGGCTTTGTCTCCAACGGCCTTTTGGGAAAGCAAGGGAGAGCAGGAAAAGGCTGCAAAGGGACCACACAGCAATATGAGGTGGGGACCGCCCTGCTCCCCAAAGGAAGGAACCCAGGTTACGAAGGCCAAGTCTAGAGACCTTTCCTTTGAACACCCCATCCAAAGCTACTTCCCTCTTCCTAAAAATGACTTTCTGCCAAATCATCATGAACCACGAGACTGTAGAGCTCCGGGATCCGAAGGGGTGGAGGCCCCTGGAACGCTCCGCATCCCAGAGTGGAAGGGCACAGAGGCCGGTTCCGCTCTCCACGCCTGGGGCTGGAAGGGACCAAGCTCTTCGGGTCCCTACGAGTCTAACAGCACGTTCCCATGACAACCGCCCGCAGCTTCCAGAAAATAGTGCGATGCCCAGCGCTTGTCCGCCTCTGCAAGCCGGGCCGGGAGCCGGTCAGCGCCGCTCACCGACGCGCCCGGGCCCTCCGCCGTCCCGGGGCGGCCCCCGGCCCACCCGCCCCGAGACCCCCGCCCCGGGCCCCGGGGGTACTCACCGGCCGCGGGCTCGCGCAGGCTCAGGCGCACGTTCAGGTACTCCACCTGGGAGGCCGCGGCGGTGGCCCGGCCTTGGGCCTCCAGGCGCAGCGCGCGCAGGGCCACCGGCTCGCAGGCCTCCAGCAGCACGTGCCCGGCCACCGTCTCGCCGCTGGAGTAGCAGCCCTTGCGCTCGTCCTCGAACACCAGCCCCAGGCTCTTCACGCGACCCTCGCAGCCCACGGCCGCCCCGGACCCTGCCTCGCCGCCCATCCCGAGAGGCGACGCGGCTTAGCCACCGAGGTCGGCAGAGGCCCGGAGCCGGGGTCGCGAGTCCAGCGGCGCCGCTGTCACGGGCGCCGGCCGCAAGCCGAGGGCCACAGCCGTGGCTGTGCGGTGCGGCAACAAGCACCGGCGTGCCGCGTCGCCTGTCCCTTTAACAAACCTGTCTGGGCCTGGAAAGGGGCCGAGACGGCCCACCCCCAGCGCGCGTCCATACGTCAGTTGTGAAACCTGCTTCCTGCCGATTGGCTGTATTTGACCACTGAGTCATTTCATCGGCCCCCCCCTTCCACACAAGCGCTATCGCTGGAAGGCAGTGCGTGATCAAGGGGTGCTGACCAATCCGGAGACGCAACAGTGCACGTGCACAGGCCGTTTATTGGCTGGAGCAAGGCACCGGCCCGGGGCATAGACCAATAGTGAGGCGGTGCGCCCACGTGGACAGACAGTGGGAAACAATATCTGTCAGAGAGGGCGGTGGAACAGGGTATCTCCCTCTTCGCGTGCTGGCTGTTCCCATGGTTACAGACCCGGGGCAGGGGTTCCTAGCTGCCAGCAGACGTTTTGCTGGAGTCACCGGGTTCTCTGTAGAACTCCGAGTTGTTGCTGCAAGTGGCTGATAGTTAAGATAACATCTGCAATACAAGAGAGGAAGTAGTTGCTCCGGAAAATAGAACTCAGCAATGTATCTCTGTGAAACTTGAGGGCTAGCTGCATTAGAACTTTAATGGGTGTTTTAGAATTTACCGACGTCCAGGTTTCTGAGTCAGCCTCTCCTTGCTTTCAGAATTCCCATACTAGGTAAGAACTGAAGACCTGAGTGAAAGCTATTTTTCTAAGCCCGATCTCTTCTCCCACCGTCTCTAACTCGGGAATGGCCGGAACTCTAATTCTTCCTGTTCGAAATAAGGTCGTGAATCAGGTTGTTTCAAAACAGTATCTATCACCCACGTTGCTGCGAACGACAGGATTTCATTATTTTTATGGCTGAATAATATTTCATTTGATCATTATACATCGTATACATGTATGGAATTATTGTACCGTACCCAATAAAGAAATACGCATATTATGTCTCAAAAAGGAGACATAAGAAGCAACATCTGCCACTCACATTTCTGCCCCACCCAACCCAGTTTCCTGACCGCTGTATCATAGTCCGTGACAATTTCCAGGTTGATGACCTACTCTCCATATCCACAGCTCTTCTTCCCTGTAGTCGGTTTCAGATTTTTCCTTAATCTTCCATTTTTTCACCCTTATAAATTTATTTTGCTGTGAAACATAGCTGTCACTATCTGACTGTGATTTTATAATCTTTTAAATCTTCCACTTATCAAAATTCCAAGTTTGTGATCTGTTATATGGATTGATTAGTCACAAATTCAGATTTAAAAATTTTCCTGATGTAGATTTTTTTTAAAGATCCCAAAGGAAACGTTATTCTACTTGGGAGTATAGATTATTAATGTGGAACTCTAATAAGGCGTTTGGTTTTCAGAGTCTCCTTAAGACATCTCAGAATGGAAAGGACCACAAATCTAGCTTTGCATAGGGTTATGGTCTGAGTTTTCCTATCTTCTTCCTTAGAACAGTCTCCTATATGTTCTTCCTTGGCCTATTTTCTTTTGTAACAACCTGATCTTATATGTTTACTTACATATACTTGTATGTAGGTCATTCCCCTGGGAAACAGAAATCTTGTTATCATCTATTTTTTTCTTTACCTCCAGTATCCAACATCAGCTTAGCATACAGTAGGCACTCAGTAAATGTGTTGACTCATTGAATGAAGAATTCCAAGCTGCACTGTATTATTGGTTCTGCAGTAAATGAGTAGTATCTGGCTCTTACTTAATACGGTTTCATTGTCTCCAGGCAGATGTTCTTCAACCCACTCCTGGAAAAATAAAGTGGCTGGGGAAAGAGAAAGGACAATGATCCTAACCAAATAATGAAAGGATGTGGCATTCTGTGCTAAAAAAGACTAGGCTCTATTCATTTGTCAGGTAACACTTTTGACTACAGGCAGCAGAATCTGTGACCAACTGTGGCTTAAACAGTATATTTCTTTCTAGTTTACTATATAAGAAGTTCAGGAGTAAACATACTTAGGGTTGGTTCATAGACTTTTGAAATTGTTCTCCTCTGCAGTACTAGCTCCTTTCTGGTAGCAATGATGAGCACAACTCTAAACGTCTTTCTCAGAAGATCAAAACATAAAGCAAAGGCAGGCATGTCTGTAGACAAAAGAGAAAAAAATTCTCCCTTCTGAGAGAGAAAATGTATTTTGCTAATGCCCACAACACATTTCTGCCATGTTATTGGCTAGATCTGAATCCTGTGTGCACTAATAGGTTGTTAACTAGCAATTCCTTTAGACTAGTGATTTCTTCTTTTCGCGTTGATCAGAATCAGATCCCTGTTAACAAGGAAGAGGGGCAGATGGCTTTTGATTAGGTAACATGTAGAACCATTGGAGTGGCTTGAGTAGGTCTCGCCAGGTTTGCTACAGAACAGCGCTGCCTCAGCCAAATATTAAAAAGTACAGTTAATCAATCTCTAGAAAGAAGGCAGTCTACATGGTGACTCACCACACTCATAGATAAAATTCCACTTGTATGTGCATACATCTTAATGCATATTTGAGATGAGCTAACAGTATAGCAACATAGAAGAGTTATGAATAAAAATCCAAACTGACAATCTCTGTTTTTTAATTGATATGCTTAGACAATTTACATACAATGTAATTTTGATAAGGCGGAAGCGATCAGAATGCTTGTGTCCCCCTTGAATTCCTATATTGAAATCTTAACACCCAAGGTGATGGTATTAGGAGGTGAGGGCTTTGGAGGTAACTAGATCCTAAGGGCAGAAACATCATCAGTGGGACCGATGCCCTTACAAAAGAGGCCCCAGAGGGACCTCTTTCTCCTTCCACTATGCCAGGACATGGAAGGTACCATAGATGAAGTGGGCCCTCGACAGACACCAAATCTTCTGGTGCCTTGATCCTGGGGTTTCCAGCTTCTAGAGCTTTGAGACATAAAGGGTGCATAGAAGCCACCTTGAACAGCAGTTCAAGTGGACTTATGCAGTGGTTTCATGACTGGCTTTGATTGTACCTTAATTTACATGTATTTCTCTCATCTCCCTTTCTTGACTTCATTTTGATTATTTGTACATCTTTCAGTGATCTAGTTAGATTTATTTTTATTATATTTATATAATATAAGTATTCATTTATTTTCAGTGGTTGGTCTAAGAATTATTAGCCACATTAATCTTACATCATAATTGTCACTTTTATTATGTTTGCATACATTCAACATTCCACCAGAAAATATTTATATGTTTGCTTTCAGTAGTTACATGTATTTGAACCAACTCAAAAGAAACACAGTGGGGTTAGGGATTTAGCTTAGTGGTTCTGCCACCTGCCTTGCAAGCACAAGGCGCAAGGTCCTGAGTTCAATCCCAGGTACCAAAGGAAAAAAAAAAAGAAAGAAATACAATGTATCAGTCAGTATTTATGAGAGAAAAGGATATAACACAAGATATACAAATATATATGAATTTACAAGATTGACTTACAATGGCCACCCACAGAGTTGGATGAGGAAGAATGCAGAGGGTCTGTCTGCACACTGGAGACCAGAGGATTTAGTCGAAGCCCTGGAGCTCACTGTAGTGTCCCATGTGAGTCCCTGTAACAGGAGGCCAATGGGTTTGCACTGGAAGACAGAAGAATCTATACCTGAAGGCTGAAAGATCCAGGCCGGAAACCGAAGAGTCTGCACTAGAAGGCAAGAGATGATGTTCAAAGGGAAGACTGGAGCTCCTCCGAGGGAACAGAAGCAGCAATGTCCTTCCTCATTTCTCTTTTATAATAAACATCCAGGTGAGGAACTGCCCTGGGGTGGGTAGAGCTGCCTTAGGGTGAATCTTCTACTCCCCAGGGTGAGGAATTGCAGAATAGATTTAGTTGAGCTTCTGTTAGCCAAATTTCTCAAATTGAGACAGTCAGCACACACAGACTCTATAATTATCAGGATATTTATGATTTCTATGCCCTTTCTCCCTCTCCTCCCTCCCCTCTCCTCTCCTTTCTTTAGTACCGGGAATCGAACTAGAGGACCTTGAGCTTGCTTTCTTTATTCTTGAAGTTCAAGTTTCCCTCAGGATAACATTTCAGTTTGAAGAATGTCCTTTAGCATTTGTCTTAGAGAAAAACTGTTGGCAGTGAACTCACTTAGTTTTCCATTATCTGACAATTTTATTTTGCCATCATTTCTGATGGTTATTTTTGCTTGATAGAGAATTCTAGGTCAGCAATTCTTTTAGTCCTTTATGGATGTATCATATTGTCTTCTGAGAACCTTGGTATCTGCTAAGAATTCAGCAATCCTTCGAATTATTGTTCCCTTTAAAGTCTTTTTCTGTCTGCTTTCAAGACTTTTTTCTTCATCTTTAGTTTACATCAGTTTGATTATAATGTTGATGGGTTTGGTTTTCTTTGAATTTGTTCTCTGTGGGTTTTTCTTCAATTCTTGCACATGTAAATGTATATCTTTTACCAAATTTGTGTTTTCTGCAAATATGTCTTCAAATATTTTTTCTGCACTGTATTCTTTCTCCTTTCTTTTTGGAACATCTTTGCCAGAAGGTTAGATCTTTTTATAATTTTCACATAGGTCCCTGAGTCTGATTTTTTTCTAACCCATTTTCTCTCTTTATAAAAACTGGACAAATTCTCTTCGTCTATGTTCAAGTTCACAGGCTCTTTTCTGCCACTTTCATTGTATTATCAAGACCATCAAGTAGATTTTATTGCAGATATCTTATTTTTCAGTTCTAATTACTTTTAAGCTGATTTTATTTCTTTACCAAAATATTTATCTCTCCATTCGTTTCAAAAGTGTCTATATCTCATTGAGCACAACCATAAGAACTGTTTTAAGACCTTTGAAAGAATTTTAGTATCTCAGTTATCTTGAGGATGACATCTGATTGTCTTTTCCCTAGAGAATTGCTCACATATAATATTTTAAAATGCTGAATAATTTTAGATTTTATCTGGACATTTTGAATGCCATGAGCTGTTTTCCTGTTGAAATCTTCTGGAGATTGCCAGCTCTTTGATCTCCACAGACATTGAACTTGGCATATACAGACTGTAAGTTTTGCCTGACTTTCTGTGGCTGAGTTCAGTGTCTGTCTGACAAATCTCAATGTCTTTGTTCTCCTGATGCTCATCTGTCCCATACACGAGCAGCTCAGCAGGAGTCTGGGGATTGTGTCAGTTCACACCCAGAATTAAGGGATCCCTGTTTTTATTTCTTCACTCTATATTATTTCCTCTACTGCCTGTGGCTTCTAGGAACCCCTTTAACTAATCCTGTGGATAGAAATTTGGTGTGTTTGTAGGTGTTTTAGGCATGTACACAACGGAGTAGTTTTGTCATCTGGTAGGGCAGCAAGGAAAATCAGAATGGGGATTTTCCTCATTTTCTAGAGCTTTCAATGATGCAAAGAGCCCACTGAGGCATGTGTGCCATAGGTTTGTCACTACTGCTCTAGATCATAGGGTCTTCTCATTTTCTTTAGCCAGAAACACATGTTTTCTCTTTGGCTTTAGGTGCCACCATCACCTCCTAAAAGTAGCTCCAGAACTGATGGGAATCACCCACCGGGCATAAATAAATGAATAAATACCAAAAAAGAGACAAATCCATTGAAAAGAATTCTAAGTAATGGAAGGTGGATTCTTCTTTTCACTCTGAGAGTCTTAGTGACTTCCTTTCAATCTAATGATCAGTACTGTACTTCGGCCAGGTGATGAAGGTTACCATCAGTGAAAAGTTTTGTCAATATCATATGCCTCTGACATAGTGTTAGGGAAAGATCACTTGACCTCTCTCATATTCTTGCCTGAAACCTATGACTCCAGTGGAAATATAAGGTAAATTTCAGACAAACTCAATATAAAGGACATTTTATAAAATATACAAGAAGTACTCCTCAAAACCCTCAAGGCCGTGAAAACCAAGGGAAGCCTGAGACACTATCACAGAGCAGAGATATCTGAGGAGATGTGATAACTAAATATGGTATCCTGGTTTGAATCTTGAAACAGAGAAATTACATTAAATGAAAAAACAAACCCAGTTAATCCAAATGAGATCTAGAGTTTAGTTAAGATCTAGAGTTTAGTTAGAGTTTACCAACAGTGGCTTTTTGGTTTCCCCAAGTGAACCTGGGAACGTGAGATGTTAACAGTGGGACACATTGGCTGTAGGGTACATAGGATCACTCATACTATCTTTGGAACATTTTTGTAATATAAAATTAATCTCAAGTAAATTTTTATGAACAACTATGGAACTCTTTCAAACTCTTTTGCTTACAGATACTCATTTTTCTGGTTATTTGATGGAAAGATAGTTTTCTGCCTGAGTTTCTGATACTTGTGCTCTTGGATAATTCCATAGTTAGCTCAAGGCCAGGAGATAAAAGAGAAAACTCTCCTCAGTACGTACTTTTGTTAGAGTTTGCTCTTCAATTTTTTGACCTCCTTCCCCAAACCACCTGCTATTGCCAGTGCTCAGATAGTTGCTTTTATTAGTAGTAATATTTATTAGTAGTAGTATTTTTAAAGATTTGGATGTGATCTCTGATTGCCAACTACTAGAAATCCTAATTTGTCTTTCCTAATACTTCCAATCTCCAAAAAGTACTGAAATTGCGGCCTAAGTTCTTAAAACTCATTCCTTATATTTTCATATTATGTATACATTCATCTTGTCATTGCCTACATATTTTTATTTTATAAATTTAATTTGTTTTTTGTGCATACCTAGATCTTAATTGAGAGGCTGCACCTATATGCTTGCTGATATTTAAAATTCATTTATGGACCTACTTCCTGCTTCACAATTTTATAATTAGAAATAAAATTCATTAAACTAGTATCTCTAGAAAGAAAAAGCAGCCCTGACCTTTGTCAAATATTTGCTTCAGTCCAGTTCAGATGTTCAGTCTTGATCCAACTCACAAGCAGCCTGTGAAAGGACATCTTGAGGTAGAGAAGTCCAAGGCTGGAGACAAGGAGTCCAAGATGTAGAAAGATGTTTTGCTTCACATTCCACATACAAGAAGTGGTACGGCCAAGATCAAAGCAAAGTTTCATATTCTCTTCTTTTTCTGAACTGTTTTCAAGGTTGAAGGGGAGAGAATAAGAACAGGAAGACCAGTGGAAGAAGGAGGAAATGAAGAAGATGGACTTATTTGAATAATTGGAAAGAATAACCAATTTCCATATAATTTCCATATGTATGAATTATTGACCCTGAGATGCTGCGGTAC
>NW_004624768.1:6268450-6286532 GCF_000247695.1 Heterocephalus glaber
GTGAAGGGAGGGCTAGGAATGGGGAAAAAAATAAGAACCAAGATGCATTATGTAAAGGTACAATTCCCAATGAGAAATGTAAAGTGTTGTATACCTACAGTGTACCAAAAGAAGAATTTAAGAAAAAAAATAAAAGGAAGTTAGGAGGAAGAAAATATACAGGGAAAAAGAAGGCATCCTAAATGTAAGAAAATGAAACAAGCAATGAACCCTGTCCCCCCAATCCCCAAACACCAGACGATTTTTGTTTGATTCTCCATTTTGTTGGAGAGACAGGGAATGATATAAGGGCACAGGATTCTTTTGCAAGAGACATCTTATTCTGAACAATAGAAAAGGTCCTGCTTTCTTATTTTATGGTTTGCACATACATAATGTAATTAAACTGCAGTTACAACGGAATGGGCAGAGAGAGGAAAGAGTTTCCATGAATGAACTAACGGATTATGTTGCCATTATTAAACTGAGCAAGCAAACATAAAATCAAGACAAGTAAGGTAAGTCACAATTAAGGCTCTTAAATATAATTAGATCTATATTGAATATAAAATCAATGAGAAAATTTCGTGTGTGACCAAACCTTATTTGTTCTACATGATTGCCTTTTAATATCCCTTTTTCTCCCTTGAGGATCTACTTCAATTGAAATTTCCAGGTGATAACTGACTCTATTATTGATTTCACAAAACCCTCCTTGCAAGTATTTGGCATCACAAAAACTTCTAATTGAATTGAAGAATAAAATTATCAAAGCAATGATGGAGCTTGTAACAGCTTTACAAAGTAATTTTATGAAAGAAGGTCCAGAGTTTTAAAACCTTGAGATCCAAAAGAAAGACTCATAGCAAAGAGCAGGTGAATGTGTGGCTTGGTCCATTCAAACCATGCCACTATTGTGTGCTTTTTTCTGTTTTGAAGTGATTTCCACTGCTCCCGGCTTAGCGCATGCATTTGCAGACACATGTGCACTAACAGTGCATGAAATCATTTTAAAATTTTCCATCATTGGATATAGCCAGGCTGAAAATTTTGCCAACCAAAAGTGCAAAAAAATGACTTAAATTGGCCTTTTTGGTGAATATGAGGAAGTATTAGTGAAGCTGAGCATATTTTCATATACTATGTTTCTTTATGAAATCGCAAAACATTTCTGGGTCTACTTTTTCCTTGTAATCATTGATTTTTAGATATTTTTAGTGTATTCTGGGTATTGGAACTTGATGTTTCATGTTGCAAATATTTTCTCCTATCTTTTACAATTTCTTTTTGTTTTTCAGGTATCCTTCATTTAACTGAATTAAATTCATTTAATATTTTCATATTTAAAAATCATTTATGTTATGCCAACATTTTAAAAAATCAGAAGGCCTTACTATAGTGAAGATGGTAAAGCTTTCATCTGTATTTCCTCCTAATACATTGGGTTAAGCCTTAAGATCTTTAATATTCTGAGCATCTTGTGAAGAAAAATATTTAATTATTTTCCCCCAAAAGATAGCTAATTCCTCCAACATAATTTATTGAATAATCTTTTTATGTACTAAGCAGAGCATTCATTAATAATGAATTGATAATGAATTGGTATAGATTCATCGTATTGTTTTTAAATTATTTTCTCTTCTACTGATCTATATTCCTGCATAACATTTTTGTTTATTACAGCTTTTTCTATAGTATGTTTTAATAACTACTAAGCCAAGTGTCACTGTCCTTTCATGCACATTTAATTTCGACTATTTTTGTATGCCTTATCATGCAGAATTTCAGAACTAATTTATCAGGTTTTCATTTAATAACTTGGCTATTTGATTAGAAGTGGTAAAATTTTGCATTTATTCATTAAATTGTGAAGAATAAGTTGGTTTTTTTGTTTTGTACCAGGGATCAAACTCAGGACCTTGTGTTTGTGAGGCAGGCAGCGACAGAACTGAGCTAAATCCCCAGCCCTAAGAATGAGTGTTTTTTAAATATTGATTTTTTTCCAACCAGAAATTTAAAAATTCTTCAATAAAATTTTATCCTTTTCTAATCATTTCTCCTTTTATTTTATAACTTTCCTCCACTAGTTTGGATTGAAAGGGATGATTTTTCTCCTTGGCATTTGTGTTAGTTACTTTTCTCTTGTTCCTGAGACAAAACACTGGACACCCAAAGTTAAAGAGGGAAAGGCCTACTTGGCTTACAGTTTGCAGATATTCCAGTCCACAATCAGCTGACTCCAAGACAGGGTGGCAGAGAGGCAACAGTTCGTGGCAGCAGAACACAACAAAAGCAACAAGGGACCTTCACAGCATCTTTCTGCTCCTTTTATCTTATTCAGACTACTGGGATTAGGGCAGTGCCAAACCATCACTTGTGTGTAGTGGTTTAGTAATCATACATCCTTTATCCTAACATCACATACTCTAGATTCACCCACCTATGACAGCATGAGGTTTTGGGGGACATCTAGACCCAAACTATAACAGCATTTTGGTGTCCATTTTTGGTATGTAGAGGAGAAGTATTGTCTTTCGTATCAAGATCCTGTATCCTTGGCCCATCTTTTAGAACACTGGACTTGGACACAAAACTGCTAAGGTTTTCCTCAAGGGTCAGATAGATCATAGGACCATAGGGAAAATTAAGCATCAAGCTATTAACATGATACTTCAGCTCATTTTTTCTGATTTTAACTTTCTTGGGTCCATGGTGCTACTTGGGCATGCAAGGGAACAGGGTCAGGCCACACAGAGGGACCTTCTAGCTGCCCTTCTCATTGCCAGGATGGTGGGATGACTGGTCGTCAGCCTCAGCTATGGGGCAGCACACTATTGAGAGATGGGCATATAGTGTGAAGTTCAGAGGATGTGGATGGAAAGTCTATTCACAGATGAAGGGCACAGGAGCAGAGAAAACAACAGGGGCTTTAGTTCCTAGGCTTCAACCTTACTTCTAGCACTTCCTGTGTAAAAGTGAGGAAGGGCCCAACTCACTAGACTCCAGATGTTAATGCCTTCCTTGTTTGTGTCCCTACCATGGTTAATGGAATATTGCATAAAAAAATCCCTGGTATATAGCAGGTGTTCAGCAAATGGAGACCCTTGCTGTTGTTGGTAAGATGATGGTGGCAGAGATGGACTTTTAGTCTTACAGGACTGGTTTGGGGTCCTAGCTTTGCCTCTTCTTAGTGGCATGACCTAGGACAAGCTACTCTTGAGGCCTCAGTTTCCTCAAGTTGGGCTGCTCACACTTAAAGATTTGAGAACATGCCACTGTTGGAACTTGGTGGGCTGTGATATTTCATGTAACAGTGGCTGGTAATCATGCCATTCTTGGTGATCCTACTTGTTTCTGAGGCTAACAGATAGGTTCTCATTGAGAAATAGAGGAGAAATATATTTTATTAGCTTATATTAAGGCTGAATTTTGTAATGATATTACTTAAAGGAGGATTTGCATATCCTTTATATCTTACCAAGTATCTAACTTCTAATATGAAACTGAGTAGCACAAGACACTGTGGTACTGAGACATAATGAGACCACAGCCTTGGTTTCTTGCCTCAATCCTCAAGGAAAGGTGAGGTAGAAAACTAAGGGAAACAATGAAGACATAGCAGTTGTACTGAGCCCAATGTTACTCTGCTCCTTAGAGGAGGGTATAAATACTCCTATTCATTTATTGTTTAAATTTAGGCATAAAAGAGATGCATTTAAATTATTATTAATATGAGTGAACTGATTATCACAATTTCAAGCCTGAACGAGTTCTTTCAAATTAGAGAAGTGTAAGGACTAACTGTGGTATAAGAACTAACATCTTCATCAGAGAAACTTTTTGCTAAGATACTACTTTCAAAATATAGCCAGATCCAGATCAGTGGTTGATTTAAATATTCTAGAAGAGAAGCCAGATGTTAATCATTCACCATACTGTGCCAATCATTCATGCTATCCTTGGGGAAAGTACAAAACAAAATAAAAACAAAAACAGAACAAAAAGCAGAAGTCCTTAAACATAATTAAATGCTGAGTCAAGTTGTAAGATTTTCTATTGAACAATCATCAAATCTGTTGCCAATATCCATGAGTCTTAAATTTATTACTCAATGATTTTCAAAGAAGTAGCTTACTTTAAGGATTAAATGGAAAAATACATCTTCACTTAAAATGATGCGCCCATAGAGATGAGAGGAAGAGCTATAAATGTGCACCTTTGTGATACTGATTCCCAACTTACTTAATGCCACGTGACTCACCTGGACCTTCTCACCACAGGCACTTAAAGGTAGGTATTGTGAGAGTGCTCACTGGCCTTTCCCCACCCTGCTTCTGGAAGACTTTTGACCATCATAAGAAGAGGTGGAGGCAGAGTTTACAGCTTATAAACAAATGTTGGCTAAAGTCCAGTTATTTATAGTATTTTTCCAGGTTTAGTGATTAAGACAGGCTTGCACCTGAGTGAAAAACATACAAACAGAAGACCTGCTCCATGCCCACTTTGCAGGCTTAGCATTACCAGCTTCTCAGCAGAGATGCCAAGAGGGAATGGGCAGGGGAAGGCAGGGTAATGATTATTGCTTAGTTCAGATCCACCTTAGGGCAAAACATCCGTACCAGTTGTTTTTAAATGAGACTGTACTTAGAATTCCCTGGGGAGCGTTCAGGATAGAAATGTGTTGGCTTTCCAGGTAATTCCAGTGTACATCCAGGGTGAGGACCACGGCTCCCAACACTTGTCAGAAATATTAGTTTTCATTGTTCTCAAAGAATGGGATATAATCCAACAAATCTTATTTATGTAAAAAAAATTGGTAAAGTCAGGGTTTAAATTAGTACTTTTTTTTTTTTTTTTTTGGTACCTGGGATAGAACTCGGGTCCTTGCACTTGCAAGGCAGGCGGCAGAACCACTGAGCTAAATCCTCAGCCCTAAATTAGTACTTTTGAAGGATAAATAAAAGTGTAGGAAAAGTCCTACGTATGAGCTCTTAACCCTCAATCCATGGAGTTCATAGGGATTCCATAACTCTTGAAATGTATGACAGTCTTTGAGGATATGTGAGTCTCCACTTTGGGAGGGGGTAAAAGAACAAACAAGTTCATCAATTTCAGAAGGTAGTAAAAGAAGCTACAGATAACAAATCTTTTAGGAACCACCAAGTGAAAACTCGATTTAATGCATATGCTCACAAAAACCACACATGTAGTTTTTCAAGAGAAAGTCTGCAGATCCCGAGTGCTTCCCCAAACCTTCACCTTTCTCCTCTTGTTCCCACACTGTCATTGGACTGGCCACTAGTCCCTGATTTTCAGGGGAGTAGAGTAGCTCCCACTTCCATTCTCACCTAGAGAGAGACACCTTTCCTTGGATACCTTAGCACAGCTGAGTGACCTTGATCTTCTCCAAAGCACACGTGGTGATGTGAAAGTAATGATGGAGATGAACAATGCTGAAACATGTCATGAGACCCAAGAATCAAATGGGGAGTTTTGTTCATGCTCATATCCCAGGTTTTGGTTTCACTTTCTAGATAGCTTAACATCTTTCCTTCCAACCCTCTGTCTCCTCTGGCTGGAATGGTCCTCGTTCTGGCGACATGGGGACCAAAAGAATTTCACAGACCACCAAGAGACTCTCTTATTACTTCTTCAATGTCTTCATACCTCTCAGCATCCATGCATATTCCAACTGGATTGGTGAGGGAATAGGTTTGGATTTACCAGTTAAATCCCACCAATGGATAAAGGCATCCTAATAGAACTTTTTAAAAAAATATATTACAAGTTTGTAGTACTTAATGTTTACATTTATCATAGGGAGTAGGCATAAATACTTAACACATCTTAATTCTTTTTTAATCCCATTCCCTTCTGTTGTAGTCAGGGCTTGTAAGAGAATAGATCTAATACAGGATACATAGTTTACAGGATTAATTCATAATATTCACCCAAAAAGTCAAATGCAGAGCAGTGCAAGAGATCTGTCCACACACTAGAGACCCAAAGAATCCAGCTGAGGATTGCACAATATCCTTCATGAGTCCAGACAGAGGCCTAGAGCCCAAAGCAATGATTCATGCTTTGGATGTGCACTGGGAAGGCCCTCAGGCCAATGGTGGAAGCTAGAAAGTCTGCACTGGTGGGGTGAAAGATTTATGCCACCAGGCCGAGAGATCTGCACCAGAGCCAGGAAATGATGCTCAAGGTGAAGATCATAGGTCCACTGAGAACAGTAGCTATCATGGGTGACAGTGAGTACCCGAGCTCCTCTGATGATGAAAACAACCGAGTTCACATCAGGAAAATCAGCCACAGCAAGCTTCTCCAGGAAAATCAACTGCATACAATCTTCCCCTCCAGTTCACTTTTTATGGCATTGGTAATAATCCTCAGGTGGGTCTTCCACGCCCAGACCATGCTGGCTTAGTTCAGCTGGGCGTTCCCAGTTGAGCATTAGTTAATCCACCCCATCCTCCCCCCATCTCTAGATCCCTGTCCCATTTGCAAAAGATCTGTCTTCCTCTAACAAAACTTCTTAAATTGAAATATATAAATGGGTACCTTACTAAAATGCATATTCTGATACCCTCTGAGGACCACTGAGAGAAGCAAGGCCCTGGAGCATTCTGTTGAGAATGACACTGAAGCTGGTGTCAGCAGGTTCCGGAAACAGTACTTCAGCTGTGTCTGCCATGAGGTTGGGAAAGGGACAGTGCACCCCAGATGGCATGGATTTAACATATCAGCCAATGGCTCCTGCTTCTTATCAGCCCTGCTCCTATCTGGAGCACTAGGAGGTTGTGCCAAATGAACCGTCACTGTGAGCTGTTTACTTACATTCTTTGTCCATTTTATTCCTTCCTTTAGCTTAGTGAGGGAGAAGGTGTTATCTCTATGAATAAGAAATGGCTCACCTCACTTATTGTCTTCAGCCAGTCTTGCTCCCTTCTGCTGATGAAGTGGGACTGATACCCAAGCTAGCAGAGTGTGAACCAAGCTCTGGATGTTTGGCAGACATCAGTCTGTGACAGTCTGGCTATTTTGTTTCTTTTCCAATCCAGGTATTGCCTTCCATGATCTGCTGATACTGGAGCCCAGCCTTGAAACATAGACGAGTTCTTTCCTCTCTTCTACTGAGTTCTAACTCTGCACATGCTGCTCCTGGCCCGGACCAGATGGATTGAGATGTGATGCTGATGGTGGCTGCTGTTCACCTCTGACTCTCTTCCTTCCCAGACTGTTGCCTTTGGCAGCTGATGTCAGTTCTATGTTGATCAGCTTTAGCCCTGTGACCATGACTTGGTGAATCATATGTCCCTGAGCCTTGCAGTTCCAGACCTGGAAGTTGTTGATGTGTTAAATTATTATTAAGAGTAGCACTATTTGTATTGATAAACCCAGTGATGAAAGCAGTAATAATGAGCATTTGTTGAGGGATCCCAATGTTTCAAACCCTGGACTAAGTGGATTGCATATATTGTTATATTAATTTTCAGAAGAATGCTATGAGATAGTTTCCATTTTTTGGCACAGTTTTCCCAACAGAGAAAATGAGGCCCAAAATGTTTAACAAACTTGCCTACAATCACTCAGATAAAAAGTGGAGTTTAGATTGAAACTCACAGTTTTTGGGTTAAATGTCTGTGTCTTTAACCATTGCGATACACTGCCTCTACTGCCAGGTGCCCTGACTGACAACTGCTTGAACTCTAATTGAAAGAAACAATAATGATGTTCTTTTAGTAGCTGCTCAATATCAGCTGTGTATTTTTTGTTTTTGTTTCTCTGTACTGGGAATTGAACTCACAGCTTGGTCAATGCTAACCACGCTCCCTTTGAATTTTGACTGTTTAAGTATATTTGAGAGGCATCTGACTGTAGCATTTGTATTCTCAGGTCTGTATAATCAAAATGCTCAAAAGTTCATGGGCACTCTTTTTACATAGAGATTACTGCTCACAGCTTAAATACTCAGGAGGGGAGTTGATGCCTTCTATCATCCCTGATTGCTGTTGTGGATTAGTAAGGAAACATGACCAGAAGAAAACAGAATTCATTAAGTATTTCATGCCTGCAGTAATTCTAAAACTTTACTGCAATAGATGAGCCAACAGAACAGTGGCTTGCAGCTGACATATGTCAGTGCAAAGCAGGAGGAGAAGGCAGTTGCCTTCCTAGCCTAAATATGAATATTTAGTGCAATTTCCAAAATCTTTGGCCTCTCTTGGCATATGATAGCCCTGGCATACAGCAAGGCTGCCACATGGAAATGCTTCTAGACAATTCAGCCTTTGCAGAAAATGACATTTTGGACTATCTTATTAATTGCTTACTTTGCATTTACAATGCATTTGTCCTCAAGAATGTATAAAGTTTTAAAAGGATCCCTCAGTGCCTCCTTTGTCTATAGCATTTTCTAGTTCCCACTTCTTGCAAGGTAAATAGGTGCTGAAAAGGAGTACTTTCTAAGGAAACTTTCTAAGGCCAGCACATGCTCAGGGTTTCTGCAGCCTCAGGCAGGATAGTGGCTGAGAACCCAGGCTTCTTTGGTAGTGAGCACCAGAAACTGAGTCTAACTTGATTAGAAGAGAAAGGCATTTAATAGAAAACACGTGGTAGTTCACAAAAAGGAAAAGCTGAAGAGCCAGGCAGAATAAGAAATGGGAAAAGTCCAAAAATCTAGTCATCAAGGATGAATGTTCCACCTTTTCAAATGCTCATCATCAGGATGAAATCATTCATTTCGCTCTTTGTGACACTCCAGCCAAGACTTCTCGGATAAGGAGTATTTGTCCTTGATTGAATGGAGATCCTAACTTTGGGATGAAGGGCAAGAAGCCCCGGACATTCCTCTCCCTTTATCCAGTCCCCTTGGCATGTGGGATTGTAACTCTTCCTATCAAAAAAAGATGTTTGTTTCCCTACCCTTGATTCCGGGCTGGTTTAGTGACTCCTATTCTTCAATAGTAAAGGTAACATGTGTGTCTGAGCTTAGACCTCAGGGAACCTCATAAACTTATTATCTCTTTCTTAGAATCTTGCTGTGATGTTTAATTTTGTGTGTCCACTTGGCTGGGCCAAGGATTACCAAGATAGCTGGTAAGCATTAATGATTGAGGAGTGTGTCTCTGAAGGTGTTTGGGAAAAGATTAGCATATGAATTTGCATGTAAAGAAGACTGCCCTCACCCAGAGAGAGTGTGCCTCATAGAGTCCATTAGGGGCTCCAACAGAAACAAAAAATGGAGAAAGTGTTAATTTACTTGCTGTTTAGGCCAAGATGTCCATCTTCTTCTGTCTTGTTGGACATTGGCACTCCTGGTTCTTCAGATCTGGGGACTTATGTTGCCCCATCCCGCGTACTCTGTTTGTCAGGACATTGGCCTACGACTGAGAACCATTGGCTCCAGTGGTTCTCAGGCCTTGGAGCTTGAACTAAATTACCCCACCAGTTTTCCTTGTTCTCCAGGTTTCAGGTAGTAGACCATGGGAGTACTTGGCCTCCATAATTTCATGACCCAATTTTCTTAGTTCATTCATTTTCTTTCTCTCTCTCTCTCCCTCCCTCCTTTTATCTCTGTCTCTCTCTCTCTCCTAGCCCTCCAAATACATAGTCTTAGTCCATTTTGTGCTGTTATGACTCATTTTCTGAGACTAGCTAATTTATAATGAACAGATTTTTATTGACTTATGATTTGGAGGCAGAGGAGTCTAAGATTGAGGCATGGGCAACTGGCCCGGGCCTTCTTGTTGTGTCATCCCATGGTGGAAGGGCAAAGAAATGATGAGAGAAACAGTAGAAAGGGATCAACGTCTTTTATAATGAGCCCTCTCTTATGATGATGGCATCAATTCATTCACTTGCCCTCATAGCCTAATGAGTTCCATCATATTCCAACTCCCTCACACTGGAGATTAAATTTCAAACACATCATTTTGGGACAACACACACACACACACACACAAACCACAGCACATTCCCAAACTATTGATTTTGTTTCTCTAGAGCACTGACTAATACACTTATAAAGCCATGTGAACAAGTCTGGACTAGCCAGCACCATGGAGGATCAGTGGCCACATAAGTAAGTGATGAGTTGTTTCTGCTGAGGTCCTATTTTCCAATGTATCATTTACCTTTATTGTGCAACAGATTATTCCAAAAACACAGTAGCTTCAAACAATAGTCACATTTCTTATTTCACAGTTTCCAAAGGTCAGGAATCCAGCTGCAACAAATTCTGGCTTGGAGTCCCTCATGAGGTTCCAGGGCTTCATTGTCTTGTTTTTTTTTTTTTTTTTTGGTACCAGGGGTCGAACTTGGGACCTTGTGCTTGCAAGGCAGGCGCTGGAACCACTGAGCTAAATAATCCCTGGCTGGGGCTTCATTGTTTAAGGGGTGGGAGGCACTTTCAAGGTGACTTTCACAGGACTGGCAAGTTGGCATTTGGCTGGAGGTCTTGGCTATTCCCTCATGAGTGCCTCTCTGCTCATGTTGCTTCAGTGTCTTCAGGGACAGGATGGCCAACTCTGGCAGAGCAAGCAAAGAGAGCCAGCTGAAAGTGGCAATGCCTCAGAAGTCCCATACCTTTGCTCTGCCACGTTCTGTTTATTAGAAATGAGTCACACATTTGGCCTGCATTCAGAAGAGGAACTAGCACTTTTTGAAAGGAATCATGTGAAAGAATTTTCAGATACTTTATAAAATTACCGTGAAGAGCCATTCTCTAGTCAACGTTCCAGCTGACTGTAGATGCACAGGTGAGCCCTCAGGACTAGCCTGGCCAGCCCACACCAGCAGAAACTCCCAGTCAACCTGCAGACCCCTGAACCAGATGAATACTTTAAGCTAGGAGGTTTCAGTATGGTTTGTTATGGAGCAATAGTTTATTGATGGCCCGCTAAGACTGCAGTGGTGGAGGGCTGTTTCTCCAAAAGAGAATCAGGATGCTGCAAGGCTCAAACCAAGGTCAACTGAAGTAAATGTACTTCATGCTTGTAGCTCCTTAATGGAAAGGGAATGGATAGTTGTAATTCAGGGGAATAATAAAATAGTAGAAAGCATTTTCGAGGTCCCAAATGTTCACAGATTATAAGCACTCAGAGCATATTTTCTAGTACTATAATGAAATGCCCAAAGCAGACTAACTTTGTGAGAAAAGAGGTTTATTTAGTTCACAGCTTTGGGGGCTGAAAGACCAACCAGCATAGTGCAAAATATGGTAAAGTCCTTTCTTGGCTATGTCACCACATGGTTGTTGTTGGTGGGCCTGCCTTTGATAGCAAAACAGGAAGCCTGTCACAAAACAGGAAGCCAGAGAGTGATTTAGGGATTGTGTTTACTCTTCCACTAAGTGGATCATATGAGAGCTCAGGAGTCCCATGAGAGCTGCCTTAATCCCTTCCAAGGGTAGCTCCCATAATGTTCTGTAGACAGCTCACTGGTCCTCAACTCTTTATGATCCCTTCACCTTCTACATCATCACCCTGGGAACCAAGCCTCACACATGACCTTATGTGGGTCACACTCAGCCATATTCAACCCATCGCCTTATGTTTATTCTGAACAACCCTGCAAGGTGGGGTACAGTGCATGTGCTCAGTCATGGATCATTGATTAGATGAAGAAAATGGTAGGCACTGGTGGATATTAGACTGGTTTCTCCTAAGAGATGCCAGCTGAGTTGGGTTGTAAAACTCAGTAGGAGTTTCTGCAGCACTCACTCACAATCCATTCAGAGGGCTTTGAACGTACAATTCCTTGAAAGTATAAAGCAGTATGGCATGTGGTGGATGTGAAATTGGAGGTGCCTAATTCAGCATTCCTAGAATCTGAGGTCTAAGGAAACTCTGACAGAAAACCAGACTGAGGAAATAGGTAGGCCACCAAAAGTGTTACATATAGATTGATCATACACCTTAGTTTTTCAGGACAGTCTTGATTAACATGCTGTCATGGTATCGGGCCCTGTTCACAGTCACAAAGTCTTGCTTTGGTCAAGAAGCTACACAGTCAGTTTAATCTTGTACCATGATGAGAAGAGATGACCACAGTTTAGTCAATACTTGGATTTTTCACTGTACAGTAAAACAATGAAAAACAAATGGAACTATTGTATTTTTTAGTTAAGAATAAATTAGAAAAATGAGAATTATGGAAATTGATTTCAGGGAGGGATAGAAACGGTTTTAAGAAAGTCTTCTTAACGTGTTTTCTAGTTTTCAGCAAGACCCTCGCAGATCCCATGATCTGTCCTACTGTCTTCTGTTTGCTCCTGTACTCCCTAGGCTCTAGCTATCTTCCCAGACCTTCAGCTCTGTTTTCTTAAATCTGAAAGCCTGCCATTCCCTCCTGGATTACTTCTTCATGCTCTGTGAAATGGGAACTCTTTTCAGGCAGTGAGCTGAGGAATCATAAGGACCACCTTGATAATTTTCCTTTGATTGAGCACACTGTTTGTTCTTCATTCTCTGGTGTCCAGTGTCTTAAAATTCTTGAAGCTATTGATTTTATTTATTGATTCTCTAACCTCATATCTTACATATCTTTTATGAGTTTCTAAAATTTACTGAATTATATTTTTGGATTTTCTGAGAAAAAAAATCAATAGGTATAAAAAGATGTTTCCATGTTTTTCATTCTAAATTTAGTACCATTTTCTCCCTTAATGTTCTTCTAGTAATACTGTACTTCTAGTCCATTTATGAATAATAGAGGCAGAAATGGATATGGGTCTTTCCTCAGACTTTAATGGGATTGCTCCTAAGTTCTCATAGTTAAGTATATTAGCTGCAGATTTAAAAAATTTATTGTCCACTTTTGATCAAATGAAGAAAAATGTTTCCCATGCCTTGTTTAGCTTTATTTTTGCTCAAACACAAGGAATCTTGATTTTAAAATTAACTATGATTTCTTTTTTTTTATCTCACTGGATAGAAGAATAGTTTTTTCTTAACTCAAAACAAATATGAATTATATCCCTTATTCCAGGTCTGAATTCTACCATTCCTATTATAAGTTCTTAGCATCCTTGGAAAGAAGTAGTAAGTTTATAAAATGGTATGAGATATTTGTTGTTCAGAAAAGCAATATTTTTAAAATATTTTGTGAATATATTTCAGAAACCATAATAAAGGTGATTTCCACTGGGAAAATTGTTGTAATTTGTCCAACTAAACTAAAAGTCAGTTATAGATAAGACAGCTCATATCTGTAAAAAGCAGTGGCCTATAACAATATTGGAAGGGACTATAGTTAGACTATGTTTAAGTGAAAGAATTTTTTCAAATGTGTTTATATTCACTGATAATTACATATATATTCACTCTTGCTTTGTGGAGTTGAGACTTTTCCAATTTCCTTCATGCTAGGCTCTTGCCATTTGGGAGTCCTCTAGGCAAAGCAGAGAGCTGATTGAATGACATTTGATTGACTCCTTCATGTTTGCTCTTGTGGAGTTTGTATCTAATTCGTTTTTGTGCTTCAATAGTAATGGTTGTTTCAGTCAATTTTCCATCACTGTGACAAAATACCTAAGAAAAATCAACTTAAAGGAGGAAAGATCTTATTTGGTTATGATTTCAGAGATGTCAGTCCATAGTCATTTGGCTCCATTGTTTCTAGGGCTGCTGTGAGGAAGAGCATGATGGTGGCAAGCACTATGTGGTAAAGCAAAGCTGTTTACCTCAAGGTAGCCAGGAAGTAGAGAGAGGGAGGGAAGAGAACAAGTAAGAGGGCAGGTAGGACAAATGTATACCCTTCAAGGAAACCCTCAGAGAGCTACTTCCTCCAACTACCCACACCTCCTGAGGTTTCCACCACTTCCCAATAGCCATTAAACCCTGAATTCATCAGTGGATTAATCCAATCACCTTCCAAAGGCCCCACCCATGAACACTGTGCATTTGAGATCAAGCCCTGAATATATGAGCTTTGGGGGAACATTTCAGATCTAAACAATAGCAGTGATGATTACAGTCATTTTTTTTAATACAAATAGAGCACACTTCATGGTACCATCAGACTGCTAGGTGTTCAGCATCTTCTCTTGAGATGTCCCAGTCCCAGTCCCACAAGATCTCTTCTCTAAGCTGTTCTCTGCAGTTGATCTTCTTTGATAATTTAGAATTCTCTTTTTTCCCTTCGTCAAGTACTTAGTTAACACCCTTACACCTGGTTAACAAATTGTCATACTAAATTCTTTCAAATAATGTTTTTGTTTCTCTCATTTGACTGGCCTCTGATTGATAGCACTCATCCATTCCTATTCCCTTCCACAAGGTTACCACTGTCAACAGATAGCTCTGAATCTTTCAGTCCATTTTGCCTTAGTTTTAAACCATTCATACATGCAAACTCTCTCTCTCTCTTTCTCTCTCACAGACACACACACACATCATGCTATCTACATAGTCTTTCATTTTTCATGATGGGATAGGGAAGCACCAGATGTCTCTAGGATTCTTTTTAATTCCTTAGAATCAGTTTTTCACATGTATTCCTTATCTAGATCCTATGATTTTACTGAATGCTTCTATATTCTTTCCTGCTAAGCCAATGTGAATTTCATTTCTTTGAGTTCCCCTTAAAAAGTGGAGATACACAAAAGCACTGATAGGCATTAGACTTTAGTCAGGATTCAATGCAGGGATGAAGAAGATCTTGAAAGTTTATATTAAAGACTTCTGTCCTCCAGAGTTCCCTCTCACTTGTCTTATCATTGGAATTTTCACTTTATGTTTTTTTCAAAGCTATATTGTTTAGTGCATGGAGAAGCATGCTTATTGTATGATCTTGGTTGGTTGCACATTTTGTCAATATTAAGTACAATCTGTTTCAATGTTCTTTGTCTGCCCTTGGAGTGTTTGTTATATATCTGCTCTACATCTGTGAAAAAGTTGTTCAGTGTCACAAGGCTGCCATATGCCAGTGTCCAGCTGCTGGGATTCAATGTTAGTCAGCTTTCAGATCTTCCTGTATGTCTGAGTTGCATCGCCTTATGAGGAGATGCCAGCCACCACTCACCAGTCTATAGTGGTTGCAGTAACTGCAGGACCACTGGGCACTGGAGATAAGGCTCCAATCTGAATTTTTCTGGTCTTGGATCACATCACTCTCACCTCATTTTGATGTCAGATTTTCCAGGCCTATAAATAGTATTAAATTCTCTGTACTCAACTTGCAGTAGTTTCTGTTTTTCTGATTAGACTCAGTAAAATACTTGTCTGATATTTATATTGCCATTTTCTTCCTTTTTTTTTGGTACCGGGGATTGAACTTGGGACCTTGCGCTTGTGAGGCAGGCGCCGGAACCACTGAGCTAAATCCCCGGCATTTTCTTCCTTTTTTATTAATTGCCTGACAAGTCTTCATCGACTCCTTATTTTCAAGTGTCTGCCTCAGTTTAAGTGCTTTGCTTTTAAACACAATAGAGGTGAGCTATTTTTGTTTATTTGCCTAATTGGAGAAGACTTTTTTCTTTTAAAAGAAGAAAGTAAGTCTTTTGCATTTATTTGATCACATTCTTTCTCCAATTTTATACTATCTAATTATGTTCCTGTTGTTTCTTTAATCACTTATTCAACTTTCAATTGATTTATAAAGATATTTATTCTCTTTTACCTATAACTACTAGAATTTCTCATCTTATTTTCTGCCATTAAGATCATATAAAAAAGTTTTAATCAAAATTGCTCAAAACAAAGTGTATAGTTTGAGAAATCACACAGTGAGCCCAGTTTGTAATTGGGATTCTACAAGGCTCCCTGTTGTTCTCTTTCACTTGCTTCTGCTTCCCCAAAAGTACCCCTAAATTTTGGAAAACATTTTTGAGCCTATAGCTTTCTATCACATCAGTATATGCAATCTCTGAAGAAAATAAAACTTTTAGAATTTTTAAAAATTTACATTCACACTCCTCTTTCCTTCAAGATTGAAGTTTTTTGTTTTTTGTTTTTTTTGGTACCTGGGATCAAACTCCGGTCCTTGGAGCTTGTGAAGCAACCACTGAACTAAACCCCTGGTTAAACCAACCACTGAGCTAAACACCTGGCCCCAAGATTGAAGTTTTGATAGCTACAATTTTGTCTTTTTGAATTTTGACTCCAGATTTTTGAAAATATGGCTACGAAATTTCCTTATGCCTCTTGTTTATAGATGTATCCATTCTGAACAGTTGTGTTAAGCCCTAGAAGTGCCTTGTTATTCATGTTTTGATATAGCTCTAGGTTTTACTGGTTACTTTTCTCTCTAGCATGTCTCGTATCTAAGAGTTTTCTCTCTTTGGATATACACATATTTTTTATTTGAATTGAGGTATAAGTGCAGAAATGACATATTTGTTGGTATATTTTCTGAGCCCCTGAACAACCGGAGAAGTGCCTGGTTTGTCTTTATGTATGAAGGATGACTTGGCTTGTGAAAGGGCTCAAGATTTCAGTATTCTTTTCAGATCAACAAAGGCAGGCATTTATTCATTGCATTCTTATGTTTAGTATTTTCTACAACAAATTCAATATATGTTTGGTTCTCTTAATGAATTCATTTTATTTTTCTAGAAGTTCTTAGTTATATTGTTTACAATTAAGCTTTGAATTCAGAAATGATAGGTGGATATAGCTAGTAATATGAGGTGCTTTTCAGTATTGTTTTTAAATACTTTGGTACTTTAGTTCTAAAAACTCAAAAAATATTTCTCAAAAATACTTCTCAAATATATCTCATTTTTGTTTTGCTTTAACATTCTCAAACTGGGCTTTTCAATGGCTGCATTGGAGGTGACGTGTGTGAACATATTTTATTCTGTCACCCTCTGCACTTTATATAATGGTGGTCATATTTTTATCTGTCTAAGTATTTTTAAGTTTCTAATTAGAACTCTTTATCAGTGTGTTTTTTATTATATAGATACATGCAATTTTACCTTCAGCTTTACAAAATATTTGGCATTAGATAGATGCCTTTCTCTAGAATCCCTGAAGCTATCACAGTAATCCTGGCCTCCCTGTCATGACCCAATCAATCACTTGACCAGAGTCCTCCATCTATTTAGCTTTCATCTCCAGTCCTGAAGCAACAGAGACTCTGACCTGGATATTTGCATGGGTCTATGGGACATCAAGTGTAAGCTTTAAATGCAGGAATTTGAATTGCTCACGCCTTTCTTTAGAGGTTGAGTTTATTTCTACATCATGAACTCAAACTTTACCCCACAGAATCCCACAATATTTGATGGGCCATTGAGAAGGTACAAGAAGGTCTCCTGATTAAAGCAATTTGATAGTACTTCTCATGGATTTGTTTCAGTTTTTAATATGTACCTGCTGATTAAGAATGGTTGCCTATTGATATTAGTTTTCTTAAAATATTATCTTTACTTAAATATACAGTCAACATGTGTTAGGTTTTAAATAAAATAAGAGACTAGCATTTCATTTGAACTGTTATTTTGAAGGCCAAACATTAAACTTTGACCCAGAGTGAAAGGCAAGGATATTAAGAGATAATAAAATAGCTACAGCAAACAGTTTGTAGATTGAGAGTCAGTGACCTGGGTTGTTCCTTGCCCACTATTTCTTCACCAAACTATTTTTTTTTCCTTAAATTCTTTTACTGGTACATTTTAGGTGTACAACACATTTACAATTATCATTGGGTGCTTGTACTTGTACAGGATGTATTTGGTTCTTATTTTTTCCCCATTCCCTGTCCTCCCTTCACCCCCTCCACCCCTCCCTATTTACAAAGGCTTTATTTCCATTTTTTCCTTTCCTCATAAGTTTTCCTTTCCCCTCTTTCCTTTCCCCTTCCCCTCCCACCATCCCTACACCTTTGGATCTTTTCTTCCTATTTCAAATTATCAATTATTCATTTTAATCTTTATTTACACTTCCAGTTTCTCACACCAGAGAAATTATTTGTTATTTACACATGTGTGTCCTATGTATTGCACTTAAGAGTATCGCCTCAATGTGCATCCATTTAGCTATAAATGTCTCTAGTTTGTCGTTCTTTGTGGCTGAGTAGCGCTCCACTTTATAAAAAAAACCACATCTTCTTTATCCAGTTTCCAGTTGATGGGCACTTGGGCTGTTTCCAAGCT
>NW_004624768.1:6305967-6329778 GCF_000247695.1 Heterocephalus glaber
TTTGCTGTTATCTGAGAAATTATTTCCGATTTCATTTTTCCCAGATCCTCTTTTGTTGCCAGTTCAGAGAGTCCAGGTTGTTGAGTATCAGATTGTTCCATCTCATTTCCCTTTGGGGTTGCTGTAAGTGGTCTGGAAGTCTGCTTTTGAGGCTTGTTTACATGTCTTCTCATTTCCACGGTGTGGGGGGGTTTGCTTCTGGCACTCATGCAGCTCACCTTCTCTTCCCTGGGAGCATGGAATGGCAGTGGGGGAGCCTCCTCCTGGGTGCTGAGACTGGTTCACCTTCTCTGCCCCGGGAGCATGGAATGGTGGCAGGGGAGCCTTCTTCCAAGTCCATTGCATCAACTTTTGAGTTGTGTTGAGACTTTGCAAGTATCCCTGTATGTAACATGAAAGGCACCTTCTTATGCTTCTTGTATTCCCTGGGCTGGTACACAGTGAGGGGTCCTGGAGCTTGGGTGTGGGCAGGTGTGGAGATGTAGGCAAGTAGAGTCTCACCAAAGACATGGACGCGCATGAGTTCCTCCATGCTGTCTAGCTTTCTCATTTGCCAATCTATCAATTTTATGATGTGGATTTTTATAATATACTGTCTTGCATTTTAACATTCTGTATTCATTGGCATCAGGTGTGTATTTTACTTAAGGACAATTTACAAATCAAAACAGAGACTTGTAATAAACTCTGCTTACAGTTGTAGCTAGAAGAAGCCTCCAATTCCCTGAGGCTTGATTGATAAAATGTGGCATTTATCCTATTCCTATGACGATGTTCAGCAAACTTTATGAGAGAGGGAAACAGCTGGCAAAGTGGGTTCATGGAAAGGTGAAGGTAATATAGCCATAACAACAAGAGGATAATGATTTTTAAAAAGATAATAGTTGTAACAACACCATTAACCTTTTGCTTCAAATTATTGAGTGTGTGGCCTTTTTTAGAGGTCTAATCAGAGGTTTGTAATAACTCCAACGTGGGAGAAATAAGGAGTAATACAGAGTTTGTCATAATTTTCCCCTTCAAATTCTTCTTTTCTCTAATCCATTAAGAAAACATGACCATTGCTGGGTGTAGGCTTGTTTTGGAAGAAATATAATATCATTTCCAAATAAGTATATCAATTCTTGTAATGGAAAGAATATTAAAGAACATATATATATATATATTTTCATGTAGTAAATCAGGACTGAAATACTTGGTAATAAGACCACCCATTAGCTTTGATTGACAACAGAAGGTATTTTTATGAAAAGATAGCAAACCACCATGTTTTCTTTTATAGATTTAAAAATACACTAGAGAGTTTTCCTGCCATTTCAGCAACAGTTCAATTTAGTGGCAACTGGATTCAATCCCCTTTTAGACTTTCTGATTTTACTACTGATGGAGGCTGTATGTATGCAGGAAAGGTGAATTTACTTATAGAGTAAATTAGATCAATGGAAACCAGATAATGTCTATGTTAGTGGGAATAACTTAGAAAATTATGATAACAAAATTTCTGTTGAAGGAAAGGAAGAGACTAAGTTATTTTAAGCTGATGAACTTTGATGCTTTTAGGCTCTTGTGGTTTTGTGGATTCCCTTAGTTGTGCTTGGGGCTTATAATCACGTCCTTTAGGACCTATCTGTATATTCTATGCAGTGGGTGTGACATTTGCTCTTCCTAACTGCATCTCAGAAGGTAAAAGCTGACTCTTTTACACTGACATGGAACATTGTACTTACCTATACTATGGCTCTTAGCATACTGTAGTTGATTTATTTGTGTACACATTTAAAAATTAATATCTGTTGCCCAGACACCAGTAGAAATTTTGTAGTTAATCTTTTATTTGGATTTTTATTTGTGGAATGAATGTTTCATGGTATTGTCAGGTACCATGGGAAATTCATTAGCAGAGACAATTCAAAACTTAAAGAATCACCAGCAGATAACATATAATTGTTCTGCCCCCTTCTGCTTTTAACACATTACGTGACAGCAATTTGATTCATTACATTTTATCTTTTATTTAAAAAACCTTAGGAACAGTATGAGTGTATAAGGAGTATTAAGAACATCTTATTTTTGGTAAAAGAATTTAAATTATGGAACTGCCATCTATTATCTGGTGAGCTTGGTGGAAGCCTGTTGCTCCTCTTAAAACTTAACTTTTTAATCTCTACATTAGACACATAGAGATATATTTTTGTTTCAGGATAGAGCTACAGCATTGTTATTATTATACTTCCAGATTTTCAAAACCATTGCTTTAATTTGAAAGTCAATATCAATTGAAGGTATAAAACAAGAATTTGAGATTTAAGTGTCTCCATTGTTACCCTCTTTTCCTGTCCCATTGGAAGAGATCACTAATGGATGTCATCGCTGAGGCCACACTGTTTCAGCCTCCTTCTCCAGCAGCCATTACCAATTGATCAGTGTTTGCTCAAGAGATAAAGCTCACCTCCTCTTTTAATGCTAGCTTCTGAGATTGATGAAATATAGAGGAGTAATAAAAAAAAAATCTTGTTAATGTTTAAAGGTTTACAGGCAAATGCACTATCAATAATAACTATATTGTTCTATGGTCTTTTATGCCACAGAAGTAGAATTTTGCATGGGGACTTGGTTCCTCAGAATACAATAGAATTTTCTGGCCTATTCTATACACGTGGCCATAGATTTAGATCTCTGGACGTGGGATGTGAGCTTCTGTGTACCTCACCTTCTGGAACTGTTGTGGGAAGGCAGCTGGTATAAACTCTTTGCTTGTCTTCTTGGTCTTAACTTGAATTCTGCTGCCTGTAATATGGACCTAACATGGACTAAGAGAGGGGTCCAGTAAGTTGGAGGAGTTTATTTCCCTGAAAACATTATAGAACTAGGCCTCCAGGTCAGCCCTTGACCATTTTGTTTTGCCTAGGACCCTTGATACATTGTATTGCAATCTGCTAAAGATTGTTATTCATCATATGCTGTTCACTTAGGGTCCTTTACTAGGAATTGTTATCATATTATGAGACTATCACGACAAAAAGGTGAAACACATGGATTTGGGGGGCAGAAAAGCAATGCAAACACTTCTGTATACCTTGCCAGCTTGAAAACCTGTATTGTGTTACTGTCTATCAACAGCTGCGATAGACAGCAAGCAAATGATGTGTTAGAACCACAAACTGGGAGATGGGATGCCAGGCCTTGGGTTCAGATCTTTAGAAGTTGTCTGAAATATTTCTACCCACATAGTACTTCAGGTTTTTAATTAAAGATGATATGTATGTAACTGATAAGATATGGAACCAGTGTAGATACCCATTAATGAGATAGACTGATAAAGAAAAATATTACATATATAAATGAATATTATTAAAAAATAAAAGGCATAAAATCCTGTCATTTGCAGTAAAAATAGATGTAATTGCAGGACATGATCTTAAGCACAATAAATCAGACCCCAAAAGGCAAGTATTGCATGTTCTCTTTCATTTGTGGAAACTAAAAAAATAAAAATATAAATAAGGCTGACTTGAAAGTAGAAGAGGGGGTACTAAGGCCTCGAAAGGGTGGAGGATAGTAGTGAAGGTGAAGGTAGAAGGGTGAATGGACATAATCAGTTCACAACGTGTGAGTATTTGTCAGCTTTTTCTCTCTGGGAACAAATATTTGACATGTACAACTTAAAGGAAGAAGGGTTTATATTAGCTCATGGCTTCAGAGGATCAGCCCATGGCTAGCTGACTCGAAGGCAAGAACATTATGACAGTAGGACGTGGTAGAGCAGAGCTGCTTCATTCATGGTGGCCAGGAAGCAGAACAAGGGAACATCACCAAAGAAGATAAAGTGGAGATCAAATATAGTACAAAGGTTCTACCCACATGACCCACCCAATCTTATCTGGAAATGTGCTTTACTAATCCTCTGGGTAACTCCTAAGTCCATCAAGTTGATAATTAAGCTTAACCATTAGTATGCCTGTATGGAAACAGCAGAACATTCTACTCATCTGCAGAATAACAATATAAAAATGATGTGTATATCTGAGTGGATGTGATAAGTTCACATTGATGAGGAAAGATAGAGGGGCGTGAAGATGTGGGAACAAAGACAGGAGGTTTTCTAGTTTCAAGACAAGTAGTCATCAAGTTGAGGAGTGGCCTGTTAGCCAGCAGAGGGCATGTTAGGGGATTTACAAATCAGGAACAGTCAATGAGTGATACATTCATATTGTGACAACTGTGTATTCGTGCACTTCATGAATAGACCTCATATACCCTTAAGGGTGAATAGTTTCCTACATTTTGATACGCACTGCTCACTTTAAATTGCTATCACAAAGTCCCACGTTCTTTCTTGTATATCTACATATTCTGTTTATGTTTGACTATCTATAGTTATACTGACTACAGTGAAAAAGTATACAATAAAATCACTTGACATCAAGAACATCTTTTTATCTGCTTTGTCAGAACATCATTTAAATAGCTACATTCTGTTAACGCACAGTAGTTAAACTCCAAGATTCTTACTCTGCAATAACCCATTAAATCATCTTAAATACTATGTCATAATGACAACTTGATGCAAACAGATGTGATATTTGGGGATTAGAAAAATACTTTTCTAAAGACATAGCTTCCTGATTTTACGTTCTCAAGCCCGTTTGCACAGCTGTTAAATCTCTTGCCTCTACTTTCTTTGGGTGTATATCACTTCTGTTCTGCTTCATGCAAAACATTACTGAAGTGCAAAGGAATGTTCCCCAGGACATTGTGATATGTGCTTTTGTGAGATCTGTGCCAGTTCACTCATTTTTGAAAGTATAATTTTCTCACTCTGGAAAGGTGTTGACATGAGAGCATTAATAACAGGTTTTGCCAAGTTCCCCGTGGTCTGGGAGTCGGGGTAAGTCAGTCCAGAACAGTATTACTCCTACACGGGTTCAGTAAAGGCTAATAGTTTCCATCATGTATAGATAGCTGCAATTTACTTATCCACATCTGGACTGAGATTTGCTTTCTGTTTGTGTTTTAACATCATTAAAATAATAATCAAATACTTCCAGTTCCTGCCCTGCATCGCAATAAATTATTCACAAGAGGAGTGAGATTTGTAATACTTAAACTTACTATGGTACATGGGTTGGAAGTGAACTTTTGAACTTCTGATTTTATCTGTTGGTATAAAAGTTGGCACAATTCAAAGTTGTGTATATGATGAACCATCAAAGATGGAGAACCCATTTGACTACCACGTGATGCACTATACGCTATGCGCGGGGAAGGATAATGCCACCGTCAAGCAGGCATCTTAGAAATTAGGTCATAATAGGCAACACAAGTGGGCCCTAATGAACCCGGATGCATATCTGCGGTGAAATTATACACTGGAAAATGTCCTCTGAAAAGCTGCCATGTTTCAATCTGGAAGGAAGCCCATTGCTGATATAACAAATCAATTGATAAGAAGTGTCTTTATTGCACTCAATAAAAAAGCAGCACAACCCCAAATAAACATACACGGCTCGTAAAACAAATTACTCACCTAAAATGAATTACGCTCTAAGTTTTTTTTAAAGTAAATTACGCCACAGAATATTCAGTGATGTATCCATCCACTAAAGAGTAAGATTATAAACAGTACTAAAAGTAAATGTTTACACGTTTGCTTTTAGTTTCGATTTTTTTTCAATCTACAGGATTACCAAGAGCAAAATGTAAAAGGAAAAAAAAGTGGTAGAAATGGCCTGTTTTGTGAAATATAGGAAAAAATATACCATCTGTGATCTAAACACAGTTCTCAGTATTCCATCTGTGATCTAAACACAGTTCTCAACAAAGCCTGAATCCCATTGTAGTTCAATATGATTTTTTAAAAAGTTTTTCTAAGAAAACTTATTTTGTTGACACACTATTATTCTTGGCATGGAGAACAGGAGTGAAATAGTAAATAAGGCTGGTACAGGGCATTGCCTGACGGGGTTTAAAATCTGATAGCTAAAGAACTGGCGTCTTGCCCTGTCAGCTCTCAGCAAACTTCCCTGTAGAGAAAGTGTATTTTACACCCAGTGTGATGGGCCTTTGGTTCTTCATTTATTTAGTAAATGCATATGTATTAACCAGCATCATATTAGATGGATTTTCTAAAGTACTAAATTGTATAACCATGTTGACTCAGTCACTGTACCTTTTGTTCAGTATTAAAAAGAAGACATGATGGCATGTTTCACAATGACTCACAGGCCTTTCTTTAAGTTAGCATGGGTGGGTATTCCCTCTGGCTGACTGGCTCAGGTGGGCAGTTCCCCTGGGCCCTAAGTCCTGCAACCTGGGCACTTCTGATATTTTAGGCCCCGGGGGCCTCTGGGGACTGACTGTACCCTGGTCTGTGGGGTGCTGAGCAGCACCCCTGGCCTCTACTCATGCTATTCCAGTAGCAGCCCTCCACCCTGTACCCCATCGTGACCATCCAGAATGTCTCCAGAAATTGCCAAACGACTACCTGGGGGAAATTGATTTTGACTGAAGACCACTTGTAAGGGGAATCATTAGATTGTCATATTATCAATTGCTGAAAATGTTTACATGTTTTTCACTGTCACTAAACAATAATTTATATCTAGCTTTTTATAAGGAAAATATGTTGGAGATTCACTGTAAGCATAGAAAGGGAGAGAGTGGGGAATGACTTAGGGGAAGCCAGGGCTTGGGACAGATGTTTTTGTACTTGTCATGATCACACATGGGACTGGCAGCATTATCCTCTCTTGACACAGTGTAGTGAGGACCGTGCTTAAGCCATTTTGTCTCAGGCCACCATCTTTTCCTTCCTGCAGGGTCCTTGGTGTGGTGTTGCCAGTCCTCCTTGTCTGGGAAAAATTGAATTTTGCCCAATCCTGTTCTGACGTCTTCTTCATCTCTTCCTTAAGGGTTTCTCAGGTCCTCTTTGGACCACATCTTCCCTTCTGTGTCCATGTGGAGGACCTTTGCTCACTTGGACTTGCTTGGCAGTTCTGTTTTGATCACGAGACAGCAAGTGACTTCTCATCCATCCTTTGCCTCTGCATTTTAGGCAGGCAGGAGTAGGGTTCCACAGAGACCAGCAGGCTTTCTTTGTATAACATAGCTCAGAACTGAGTCACATGGAGCTATTTTTTTCCCATTAAGTTTATTGGTATATTTTAGGTATGGGATACAGTTACATTCCTCATTGGGATCTTGTACCTTTACATGATGTATCTTGGTTCTTATTTTTTGTTTGTTTGTTTTGTTTTTCCTTAAATTATTTTATTGGTACATTTTAGGTATACAATACATTTACATTTAGTGTTGGGTATTTGTACCTTTACATGATATATCTTGGTTTTTATTTTTTCCCCATTTCCTGTCCTCCCTTCACCCCCTCCATCCCTCCCTATTTACAAAGACTTTGTTTCCATTTTTTTCCTTTTCTCATGTATTTTCTTTTTCCCTTCTTTCCTTTCCCCTACCCCTCCCACTTCCCCTACACCTTTAGACCTTTTCTTCCTATTTCACAATATCAATTATACATTTTGATCCTTCTTTACACTTTTAGTTTTTCACACCAGGGAAACTATTCAGTATTCGCACATCACATGGAGTTATTATTTGTACTAGGGACTAAACCGAGGGCTGATCTACATCCCTATACTTTTTAAATTTTTTAATGTGTGACTATTTTTCAAATGAGAGTTTAATAAATTTTCATGCATCCTTAACATTTATGGTAGTAAGACTCTCCAGGGACATGGAATGGATTCAATAGAAAAAATGTGGTAGAAGCCGCAGAAGACAGACAAGAAAATTTTGAGGACAGAACAGGTGCTGATGGTTGCATCCATCAATGTATGGGAGGTGCTAGAGCCAGGGGACCTGGGAACTGGCCAGTGTGAACAGTGGCATTGGTGGGATTTCTAAGAAAGGCTCACCTGTTAATACATGATTTTAAGGTTAATCCAGCAGAGAAGCACAGCATTATCATTTCTTTTTTCAGATCACTTGAAAATTCAAATAAAATTACCAACTCTAACAACTATCTGAAATTTCTCTTTTGGTTTTATTATATTCCCAAACGGTCTTACATAAAGGGCACAAACTTGTCTTGGGAATTTGTGCTCGTGTGTGTGTGTGTGTGCATGTGTGTCTGTGTGTGTGTGTGGTGTATTTTTTTTCTTTGCAAAATATTCATGTTGAGATATTTTACCCTGCCACTGTAGGGTTAAGCAGAATACATTGATTTTATTTTCTTCTTCAGTGAGTATGACAATTTGAACAAGAATGGCCAAATTGCTTTCTTTCTTTCATTTTTCTCCCAAATCAAAATGTCTATTCAAAAGAGGATCACATTGCGGTTCCATTAAACAAAATAACATGTTCTGCTCTGACATTTAATAGGGCGGACCTCTGCCTCACCATCTCTCTGCTTTACTGACACAAGAGCTTAGAGAAGGGACATTTTCTTCCCACTGAGAGGATGTTTCGCATTTTTTTCCTTTTTCCAATGGTTTCTGCTGCTTCATCGACTCTTGGGTCTGATGAATGACACAGGACTTGTGGCTTATATGCAAATTCAAAGAAAGAAAAATGGGAGGTAGAAAAAGAATATCTCACTTCTCTTATCTAAAATGATAAGCTTAATTTAATTGACTCAGAGGTCTTTTCTTATAAAACAGTAAACCTATTAGAAAAGAGACAGATAATAAGTTGTGGAGAGATCTTTGCAAAGGGTTGTCATTGGCTGGTAATGGTGGAAGTAAGGGCATAAGATTAACCACACCTGGCTGACTCTCAATACAGCTGGTCCTATAGCTTGTCATTGGCAGTAACACCAGAAGATGCAATTGTTTATGATGTTTTCATTAAATGTGGTTTGTCCCTAAGCATCAGACTGGACAAATAATGCTGTGATATCTATGCATTTAGCTAAATCACAGATTTATGTTTGCAGGTTCTATATTCTCTGGAAGAAAATAAGCTTTTATTGTTTGTATAGTATTGTTTGACTTTCTATTGCCTTTTAGGTGTCCTGACATCCCTTTGAACATTTTTATTGATTGATTGATTGATTGTAGTTCTATGAATGGAATCCAGGGCTTTGCATGCTAAGCAAATACTCTATCTCTGAGGTATGTCTCCAGCTCCCATTTAACAAAAAAACCCTTAAATTTTGAGATAGAGTTGTGCTAAATTCCTGAGGTTTTCCTTGAGCTGGTGATCCTCCTGCTCACTCTCCTGAGATAGCTGGGATTACAGGTGTACCCCTCTATACCTGGTTGCCTGAAGAAGAATGCTATAGAATTCTTGGGTTTAGAAAGCAGAGTAATGTTCCTCTTATCCACACCCTAGTAAGTTTAAAAATTACTTAAAATTATTAAAGCAATGAAATACCATAAAATATATAGAAAATAGAAAAAAGTCCTAGAGAAATCTGTAAGCAGGGAGATGTGTGTTGTATTATTGATGGAGAGGGGAAATTTGGCAGCAAACTAAGTGATCATTAATGGAAAGAGTTATATAAATTGTTGCTGTGAATACATTAGGGAAGTTGAAGTAGCTATTAACAAATAAGGTAGAAATTTGTGTACAGATACAGACCTTTTTTCAAGACATATTTTTAATTTAAAAAATTAAATTGCAGAACAGCACACAGGGATGTGCCAACATTTATATTGTGAAAGCAACATAATTATGTATTTCTATAATTATCTATGTATCTATGTTAATGAATCCAGGTATCTATGTTAATGAGTAGCAAAAGGTCAAAAATGATGTTTATTACTGTGGAGAGGTCAGGCATTGGAAAGGTAAGGATTTTTGCTTTGCTTTAAATATTTTACAAGAATATATCATTTAAACTAGTACATTTGAAAATAAATCTGAAAGAATTGTTTAACATAAAGGGGAAAATTAGGATCCTGAGTCTCTTAGCTAAAACCAAATGCTGTGACAATTTTGTTACGATTTCCCTGCTACTCTTTTTTATTTGTATCTATTTTGCATAGTTGTGCTAAATGTGAACACAACACTTAAGAAAACCAAAGCGTCCCATAGGCCCATTGTCTTACATCATGATACAGGTGTTTAGGAAAAGCAAGCAGTTCAAAATGAAGCGAAAGGAAAATGAAAGCCTTCCTCTCTTTGTTCGTGAGCATCCTCTCTCATCTTTGTCTTTCTTCCCCAGTTTCCCAAGGACCATGGCTGGTGATATTTTCTTAGGCTTCTTTTTAAAGAAACAAAAAGGGGTATTCAGCCTGCCCTCTGCATCCCTGGGTTCTGCACCCATGGATGCAACCAACAGCTCATTAAAATATTCAGGAAGAAAATGCATCTTTGCCTGAAC
Source organism: Heterocephalus glaber (assembly GCF_000247695.1). The sequence goes on from NW_004624768.1 coordinate 6,316,310, forward strand.
ATGTACAGACTTTTTTCCCCTTAATCATACAGCATAACAGCAATTTACCCAGCATTTACATTGTATTAGGTATTGTAAGTCATGCAGAGGTGACTTACAGTATTTGGGAGGATGTCTGTATGTTGTATGCAAATACTACCCTTTTTATATAAAACACTTAAATATTCATGGATTTCAGTGTCCACGTGAGCACTAGAACCAATGACTACACACACACTACTTTTCACAGCTCATATTTAGTGGATGTTTATATGACCATTATACCCCATCTATAGTACTTTGAGTGAGCCTACTTAACACCTAGCTCTATGAGTTACCGTCTGCATTGTTATTCTCTTATTGACGAGGAGACTGAGCCCAGGGAAGTTAAGGGAACAACTCACCATCATAGCCAGAAGAGGTAGGGATGGAATTCCTGTCTGGAGAATGTGGCTCCATCCTGTGCAATGATAAGAGATCGTTCAAATCACAGACCCACAATGCCATACACTTAATGCATCTTTATATTTCACACACAGGAGGTCACACAAACCTGTGATTCTTCTTCTTTTTTTTTTTTTTTGGTACTGGGGATTGAACTCAGGACCTTGAGCTTGCAAGGCAGGCGGTGGAACCACTGAGCTAAATCCCTGGCCCACCTGTGCTTCTTAATCTTGTAATCTTGTTTTTTTCCTTTTAAGTTACTTTAATATCATCTTATTCAAAGAAACTTTATTCATTTAACAAGATACAGAGTTTTCTGTGGTAAGAAGATGACTATTCATGTATGCTACAATTATTTCCTAGATTTTTTATGTTTGTTTCTTCACTTTATGTTTTCTCCCTCTTCTGGAGTCAATTTTAGACCATATAATTTTCTTAGAAAATGCTCCATTTCTTTTGTATCTGTTTTGAAATTTTAATTTCTGCCCTCACATTTATTTTCTGTGTCCGTCAGAAATATGGGTTTATTTTATTGTTATTTTTCTCAACTTGTTGAGTTGGATGTTCAAGTCAGCAATTTTTTTCTCATTTAATTCTGTGGGTTTTTAGTGTCGTGAATCACAAAAGGCCATAACTTCCTCTGAAACCCTACTTGGAAAATCAGGAATTACATAAGAGATAATTTAAGATTTTCTAGGTGGTTGGTATTTTTCTAATTTACATGTCCTCCTATTTTTTCCTGTCTTGCATATCCTTTTGGGTGATTATTATGCCTTCATTTCTTGTCTTGTCATGGTGTCTGACATTTATCTCCTGTGCCTATATGACCTATAAAAATTTAGTTTTATTTTATATTTAAATAAACATAATGCTCATATAGCACTTTGATCCAGCATTTATGACTAATATCATCGTTTTGTTCTGTATCATTGTTGATGACCCTAAGCACTATATTCTATCTATACCATACTTTCCTTGACTGTTTCTTTATTGTTGAGCATTTGGGTTGCTTCTAGTTTTGCTCTCTTGCATATTATACTGTCATTGCTGTGTTTAAGGATGTGCCCCTCAACTCCATAGTTCGTACTATTTCCACAGTGGGAGAATTTCACGAGCGACATTTTGAGCATCGGTCAATGAAAGCCTTAGACAGTTTACACCACTCAGCCCAGCATCCCTGAATCCTGCAGGGATCGAGTTAGACAGCCCCCCTATGGCAGCCACTGTGACTGCATGTGCCAGGTCTCACCCTGTTTGAGTAGGAGCCACAACTGTTCTGGTGGTATTTGTTCCTTCTGATGTCCAGAGTACTTCATATACTAAATACCAGAACATTTTCTCAAATCATCCCTGAGACCAACAACATTGCCATAAGAGAGCCATAGAATTTAGACTAAGCACAGCTGAGATCTGTTTTGCTAGAAGATGCCTGCCATGTGCTTATCTGTGGCATAACCCACCTACCACTTTTTACTTTGATGGGAAACCCTGGAGCACTCCTCTGCTAGTCAATACCCATCAAGTGCTGGTCACCCACACAATGCTACTTTTGTGGCTGAGAAAGGCTTTCCTGTTACTTTCAGGAGGGTGGACAGCTGGGCTCGGGTGACCCACTGACTTGCTCACACAGGAGGCTAGAGAGCTAATCTCCTGCTGTGAAATAAGATTTTACTGCAGTGGTCCTGGCCACAGCGACTCAGCCTGGGCTGATGCTCTTGTCTGAAGCTGGTTTAAGCTGGAATCCCGAGTGCCTCTCTGGCCCTTCCTATTCCCTTCACCTTCCACACCTTGCCAATTCTGCCTGCCACGTGTCACTCATGGCTGCTCTTTCCTGTCACCACCACCGCCTTGGTGCTGCACTGGCTCCCAGCTGGCTTCCAGCTTTCTCACTTGCCTCTTTCTTTGCTTCCCAATCTGCATTGCAGAGAGAGGGATTTTTCTAAAATTTCTATATGATTTTTTTTGGTGGTGTGAAAGTCCTCTGTAGCCTCATAACTCTTGTGATACAGTTCAAATGCATAGAAGGAACAGGCTGAACTTTGTCTCCTGCCTGTGGGTCCTTGAGAATATTCATCCTTTCTTTGGAACACACTTTTTTCCCCTGTGGGGCCCAGGTCAGCAATCGTGTGTCCTAACCTTAGATTTTACTTGTCTGGAGAAAAAGGTTCCCACATCCTCCAGGTTTCCTGGATTTGAGCCTTCAATAATCCCCTAATCTATAATTCCCACACAGGATTAGTTCTAGCCAATGAGACTTTATGTTCTGTAAAGTCAGGGGTGTCTTGCTCTCATTTGTTGGGCATAAATGTGTTTGGCTGCTAATAACAGGAGAGAGACTAAACATGAAAAGGTTCAAAGATATTTCTCTCATATATCATCATCTAGAGCAGCGGTTGCTGCAGCAGGCTGTTTGTGTCATTGAAAGCCCTGCTACTGTGTTTTTCTTTTAATATGTGAGTTGTTTTTTCTAAGCCAACATCTCAGGATTCACATTAAATTGCAGTATTGGCACCTTGTGATAGATAATTGGGTTTGGGGTTGCAGGTTGAGCACTTAGTCTTCAAGAGGCTCTCCATCACTGGTCTAGAGAAAAGCACCTTAGTGCCGGTATGATTGTTCTTCAGGCATAATGCAGACACAGGTTCCCTCTGTCTTGTTCTGCATCCTTTGTTGTTGGTTCTTATCCTCAAGGTTTCCTTGTGGTACAAGATGGCTGTTGAAGCTCTATGCATCACATCCATGATCCAGCCAGGAACAGGAAGAGAGATGGGCAAAAATAATTTTCATAGCCATTTAACTTTCCCCCAAAGATAATTCTCATCATCTTCCCCAATAATATCAACTCTTCTCTCACTAGTCAGAACTTAATTTCATGGATATCCCTCACTACCAAGTAGGCTGAGAAAGAGTCTTTGCGTAGATACAACACCACATCAACTAAAATAGAGTCTGCTATTGGGGAAGAAGGTAGGGGTGGGTCTTTTGCAAACAACTAGCAGTCTCTGCTATTGTCGTTATAGTACAAAGCGTTACAGAAAGATACAGGGAATGCTTAAATTCGAAATTGCAATAAAAGACACGTTGCCATTAATCCCCCCCCAAAATACTCTCCTTCACTGAGAACCTACTTATCCCACTGCTCTCGCACTTTCTGAAGCAGTTCTGAAAGTACTTTTTCCTGAGGGTCTTCAGTTGGGCTATCTTGGTTGCTTTGTTTTCCTCCTGAATTGATTCAAAATCCTGACCTTTCATGGTCATTTTGACTTTGGGGAAGAGCCAGAAGTTTCTTAGTTCCAGATCTGGTGAGTAAGGTGGATGAGGACACACTGTAAGGATTTGATGAGCCTACTTTTCCCTTGGGTGGCACATGATAGCAGTGTTCACCATATTTTTGATCACAACCGGTAAAGACACTCACAAAAGACTTCCAGAACTGCTTCAGAAAATGGCAAGAGCAATGGGATAAGTGTATTAGAAGGGAAGGTGAATATTTCGAAGGGGATTAATGGCAATCTGTCTTTTATTGCCATGATTTTTAAAAATTCAAACATTCAGTGTATATTTTGATCACACATCTTATCTCAAGATTGACCTATTTGAGCTTTCAGTAGAGGTTTATGGAAGAATGAACTTGACCCCCTCCAAACACAACAGATAGCCGTGGACACCGAGCTTCGAGGAAATCGAATGGAATAGGAACTATCATAGTGCGGCCATAGAAACCAGCCTCCTGCAGGTGATGAGCATGGCCCACCTGCATGTCAGGCCAGGACACTTGTCTCGGGGACCTACCCCTGGCTCTCCTTTCCCAGGGGCGGGGACATGGGAGCAGGTTCAGTGTCATGGGGAGAGTCCTGGACATAGAATCAAAGAGTGAGTTCTGGACTTTGGTCTGTTATTAGCACACCCCATGGCTTTGCTTTGTTCCAGTCACCTGCCCTTTGGTTTCACTGCCTTTATAAAACAGGAGCTGTGCCACGTCCTCTACCTCCTACAGGGTGGGTGGGGGATGACCCTAATGATCTGTGGGCGCACAGACTTGGTGGCCAGTGGGCATTCACACTGACGCTGTCCTGTGCCTGGGCTCCCCTGGGAGCTCACTCTTGTGCCCAGCAAGTCTCTGAGCGCAGTTCTGGATGTGGCACAAAATCCTCACTCTGTGCTTGCTTTGATGCTCCCGGGTGGGCCAGTGCTCCCCTCCCTGGTGTCACTGCTGGGGGAGGGGGGTGAGCAAGGGAGGTGTCAGCCCTGGGGTCCCCGCCCCACTCCGGAGATGCTGATCCCACATGAGAGCTGTTCTCGCCCTACCCTCTCCAGTCCACGCTCCACACCACGCGGTGCGTCCACAGGGCCCTACCAGGGCAGCCCGTTGCCCACCAGAAAGCTGCTCCTTTCCTTAGGAAGGTGACCTTGAGTTTCTTCAGACTTTTGCTCTCTGGGCCATGTGTTCTCCACTGTCACTGCTGGCCAGGTCATTTAAAAATCCTGTGTGGTCACAAACCTGTACTTCAAATAAATGGAAACCTTCCCAAATAATATCGCATAATGAAATGAAACAGATGAAACCAATGCAAGGTATAAATTAACATTTGCTGTTGGTCAGTAAAAACCTCCACAGCTGATCCACAATATTTTAATCTTTGCAATAGAGCCCAACCATGGCCTTGGACCTCTGGCCTGAGACCACTTTCAGGCTGAAGCAGGAAGGGCACAAGCAGGGATTTTTATCTGGCTGGTGTCACAAAGCTGACTCGATCTTCACCATTGTTCTAAGTTCATGGGAACAATGAATACTTGTTTAGAAAAACAGATGGATAGATAGAAAAAGTAGATGAAAGCAAATTCCTCATGATTCCACTTTGCAAAGGCAATCATTGTAAAGTTTTTAATATCTTTTCTTGTAATCATCTTTTTTTCTATTTAAAATTCTGTAAATTTAGATTTTAAAATGTTCACATTATTTTATAATTGTTATCTTGGTTCTGAGGTACACAGGCAGGTGTGCATGGGGCAGGGAGGGGGCCAGTGCTAGGTAGCTACTCCTGAGCAGAAGCTGAAGCCAGCTGGCCAGGGCCCCGATTGGAGCCTGGTGACCAGGCTGACAGGCTTTTTGTCTCTCTCTGAACCTCTCATAGGATCTGAGTACAGCAGACATGCTCTGTAATCAGCTATCAGTATGAGTGTTGAGGAAATGAAGGATTGCACAGTGCATTCTCTGCTTATCTACATAGCAACTTGGAGGTGGGACTTTAGTTGTCCTCATTTTGTAGATGAGAAAATCGAGGCTGTGACCACATTAGTGTATCATGGTCACATTCTTTAAAGTGAGGGATATAAACATGTTGTGTCTATAAATTCTGGCACCATTATGATGAGAACTGGAGCAGTGGTCTCCAACGTTTTTGGCACCAGGAAGGAGTTTTGGGGAAGATAATTTTTCCAGGGATGGGGGTGGGGAGGGCTATGGTTTCCAGATGATTCAAAGGTGCACACAACCTAGATCCTTTGCTTGCCTAGTTCACAGTAGGGTATGTGTTCCTACGAGAATTGAGTGCTGCAGATGACCTGGCAGGAAGCGGAGCTCAGGAGCCAAAGCCAGCTATGGGAAGTGGTTGTCCTATAGAGGAAGTTGAACTGCTGCCTGCCTGTCTGCTTGCTTGCTGGTTACCTCCTGCTGCGCAGCCAGTAGTGTGGGCCGAGGTTGGGCTCCCTGCTCTGAAATGAAGTGCAGGGACACCCAGCTTGAGCCAGGAGAATCGACAAGGGCCCCTCAGGACAAAGACTGAGCAATGAACTCTGTGATGCGCGTGTGGTGGGGAAGGAGACCCACTTTCTCCACTTTGCTGCACACTCCTGGGCTCCAGTGTAAGCTCCTGTGTGAGACTCCAGCCGCTTCACAACTAGATATGCAAAATACACAGTTCATTGGTCATAAGAGCAATTCTGTTGTCCAGAAGACAGTTTGGGGCACCATTGGCCTCAGCAAATGACAAATACATCAGTGCAAATTGCAAGCAGACAGTCCCTCTGGGGGCAGGTAACAGGCACAGGGAAAAGGCTCGCCCTCTCTCTCTGAAGAGAAGCAGGCCCCACTCTAGATCCTGCTCTAGGGACTGTGGCTTTGGGCTTAGCCCCTGCCTGTCTCTTCAGCTGGACACCTTGTTCAGTGCACTTCCTGCACACCAGTGGCAATCAGAAGTCCTTGGTCCTGAGCTCCAGGTTTTTGGCTCCTGGCCTCTGAACACGGCAAGTGTCTCTCCTATGCTCTGCTTCCTGACATTATGGGCCGAAAACAAAGTTGTATCCTATCAGCATGAAGATGTAACAACAAACACTAGATCTTTTCTACAGTGAGTTTTCATGGGGCCACAAAGTCCAGGCCTCCCAGAGTCCCCAAGTGCTCGAAGAGGGTGGAAAAAGAACAATTCCAAGGATAGCAAGGCAGGCAGGGATACCAGAGCCAGACTCCTCCTCCTTCCTAGCAAAGCCCAATCAGCCTTACTTAAACTGGCTCTTCCCTGCCTCTGCACCTTGAGAGTCACTTCAGGGAAGAGAACTTTATTTATCCCTAATTATTTTTATGTGACTAATAAATTACAAACCATTCTGGCACTCCTTCCTAATAGCAATTAGAATAAACAATAAGAATCATTTCAGCTGCTTGATAATTAAGGTTGTAATGAGTAAAATGGAAGTCTTATGATGAGGATTTGGACAATTCATTAGTTGGGAACATCAGCATTTAAAAAAAAGCTAATGAAGTCTTTAGCTAAATTATTTGAAGGAAAACAACAACAACAAAAATGGATGGGAGGGACAGATGCCAGAAATAGGCCATATTCTTCAAGTTAGAAGGAAAAACTTGCTGAGGGAAATCTTTTAAAAGGAATAAGAACAGCATCAGAATGTTTTGAAATCTTACCATCCGTGAATGGTAAAAGTTCAATTGTTTTTGCTCATCTAAGTGTACACCCCATGAAATTTTACAGCTGTACACGTGTACACTTCTGTTAGTGCAGGAATCAAGAGTTAACAGATTTCTGTTAATCCAGGAGGTGCCTTGAGTTTCTGCACCCCCAGGCAACGCTGACCCTCGCCCTGGGCTGGGTTGGCAGTCGTGGAAAGTCCTCTGAGTGGAACCACACACCAGGAATCTTTTCTATCTGGCTTCTTTCTCTCAGGTCAAGGCTGTGTCGGTGAACATATTAACGGCTCTTCCTTCTTATTGCTGAGTGCAATTCCACAGTATGTATGGTTGCAACGCAATCTATTCACCCCTTCTTTGGTCTATGGACACTAGATTATTTCCCATTGTGAATGGAGCTGCTTCCAGCATTCTTGTAGATATTTTGTGGCTGTCAGTGCTCCCTGCTAGAAGTGGAATTCTTTCATCACCAGTTGGAATATGTTGAATTTTATCAGAAAAGGCCTTTTTGTTTTTATTTTCCTTTTTGCTTTATCACTTTATAAATGTTCATTGCTGAGCTCAGACTTTACCCACTGGCAAAATCCCAAGAGTTAGGATAATTTCACATCTTTTGGTTTCCTTGTGACCAGCTCTTCAAATCTCACTGTAACTAAGGAGACATTGATAAATGCATCAATGATCTTGTCAGCAAAATTTGCCTACACATATCTGCCGGGGGTAGGGGGGTTGAGCGTTGAAAAATAAAGGTGGTGTTTTGTTCCGCGAACGCTAGTCGGACGGCGGAAAGAACCCATGCACGCATGCGCGAGCAGAGCCTGTCTTCTGGGATGAGTTGCAGGACCGACTTCCACTACCCTGAGCTGGACCGCGCGCTGAGCCGCCGCCGCGGGCTCCCTTGCTGAGCGGCGCCACCTAGCGGCGGCAGGGCTCAGTGCCGCGCCTGCTCAGCGCACCTTTCTAGCTTTGTCACCAAGTTCAGGCTTTGTAGGACCTTGGGGTGCAGACAGGGGCTCCGACCAACAGGCCGCCTCTGTTCGCTTCCTTTTTCCTGCGGCTCTAGGAGGATGAGGACAGCAGCCAGGGCCTAGGAAAACACTCCATCCGTCTTTCCCACTGTTCCTCTTCTGGCTGGGCCTGGATCTGTCAGGCCCTGCATCACTCTGGGAGGCCTAGGCAGGAGGATCCCAAGTCAGAGCCCAGCCCGGGCAATTTAGAGACTAGGAGAGACCATGTCTCCAAAATAAAATTTTAAAAAATTAAAAAGGGCTGGGTTGAGCTCAGCATGGAGGCCCTGGAGTCAATCCCCGGTAACACGAGAGAAAGATAGGGAGAGAGAGAGAGAGAGAGAGAGAGAGAGAGAGAGAGAGAGAGAGAGAGAGAGACGTAGGTAAATAATGAAGTGAGAAAAGATGAGTCCAGTGCGGCTCAGCGGTGTGAACAGCAAGCCAGGGTGGAGCACTGTGCTCTGAGCCGCCCGGCAGCTGCCCCTGTGTGGACAGGCATTCAGGGTGTCCACGCCCAGCCTGAGTGGAGGAGGGCGTTGGTTGGGGACGGTGGGAGGGTGACAGACCCGCCCTTGAGAAACGAATCTGAAGGAAGCAGGCCCCTCTCCTAGGGGCCTGGGGGCCCAGTGTCCTTGGCTGGACAGTGTAGAGGTGCTGAGCCGCAGGTTGAGCGAGTCCCTCCCTAAATTCATGTGCTGAATTACTAACCCGTTTCCTCAGAATGTGACCTTACTTGGAGATAGGGACTTTACAGAGATAATTAGCGAGGGGACAGGAACTGCAGTCTTGTTCTGGGCCTTCATCCAATAAGCCGGTGTCCGACACAAGAGAGAAGTGTGGACACAGACGTGCACAGGGACAAGGCCACCGGAGCATGAAGGCAGATGCCTGTAAGCCGGGGAAGGTAGGAGGAAGCCCACTGGAGGCCTTGGGCAGGTTCCCCTTCACCACCTAGGAAGGGGCCAACCCTGACCACACCTGGCTTTCAGGCTCCTGGGGTCTCAAACTGTGGGAGAAGACATTTGTGCGGTGTAACCTGCTGGGGCTGGGTTTGTTAGGACACCTGGTGAATAAGCACAGGCTCTCCTGCACACACCGGAGGTCTGGGTCTAAGGACAGTGCCCTGATTGTCATCCTTCTGTTCTGTGTGGGCCTGGGTCATGCATCTGATCAAAATCCCAGCTGCTTTTCTCATACGTCTGCATTTTTTCCATGAAGAAATGAGTTTGGTGGGACAGAAACATCACAGTCTTGCCTCCCATGCCATTCAGGTTGAAGGGAGATAATGCATATTTGCAGGGCTGGAACTAGGGAGAGGGAGAGTTGGTTCACACAGGGGCAACTTCAAAGGGGAGGCCATGCCCAGGGTTGGCTCAGAATCTGTCCCTCTCTTTGAGGCTCCTGGGCTTCCTGACATTTGCATGTTAGATGCCCTGGGCCCCTCACCCTCTTGCGAACCCAGTGTCTTTGCACCTTGACCAGAGAGGATAATGCACGCATGCGTTGGGTGTCTAAATACTGATCTTTCTGGAACTGTTGCCACAAAACCCAGGCAGATTCTCGAAAAGGCTCTTCTGAACAGGGTGCATATCACCCTGTGGTTCTCCCCGTATAGACCTGTGTAAAGGATTAGAGTCCCCAGTGGGTGGGGTTGGAGAGAATTCAGGGAGGACACAGCAGCACACACTGCCTGATCTGAACTCAGAGAGGTCTGAGGAGGTCCAGGCAAAGGGGTAGAGTCCCCAGGGCTGAGCCTGCAGTGACAGAGTATAAAGAACAATCACATTCCACATGGCACACGGCAGAGCTTCTACATTCACTCTAGGTGAAGCACCAGCATTCCTCAGACAAGACACCTCATCAGACTTAGAATCACCAGACTTAATAAATAAAAATACAGGACACTCAGTGGAATTTGAATTTTAGATAAAGAATGAACAATTTTTTCAGTGTAAGTATGCCCTAAATGTGTCACAGAATATGCACATACAAATATTATTTATTGTTTATCCTGTATTTTATCTGCTACCTCTCCCTGGATCTTGTGTGAGTCGGCACCCTGGAATGATTGCTGATGTCTCCATTGCTCAGGAGAACATATGAAGGGTTTCTCTAGCAAATGTCTTGGCCTTTTCTCTTGGGATTTGTATGATTCCAGGTCTAAGAAGAGGCCATTAATCTGGATAAATCAAGTGCTTCTAATTATTGAGGCAGGCATGTATTACCTGGAAGAATTCAAACCAAGCTTTTTAGATGATACACTTGTGGCTGCATAAAGAAATGGAAATGGGGGTGGTAGAGCAGCCTGTTTCACTTGGAATTTAAATGTGATCCAGCTCTAAGACAAGCCTTTTGTTATTTCAAACTGTTTCCTTGAGATTTCCTCTAGGAGTTGGTGTTCAGGGACTTACTGTCTTTGAATGTAAATTAATTTTTCTTTAAAAACAGTTTGGTCTTAAGAATTATCCAAGCACTTTGGGCAAGAAGAATGTCCTCATGGTAGATGTGCTTTGAACTGGTGTCTTTGGTAAAAATGCAGGACAAGGGAAAGTTGAGGGCCTTTCCATGGAGTGTCACCAGCTCATCCTTCTGTCCATCCACCGGAATGGGTGTGAAAGGTATTGAGCAAAGTGTGAGAGAGAAGACAGTTGCATCCTTTAACCCCATTGTCTGATGGAGAACACAAGTATGTAACCAGACAATTATAAATTGTGACTTTTCTATGATAGAAGTGGAGGAGAATAGAATGGGGGAGAATAGAATGGGGGAGAATAGCATGGGGAGAATAGAAATGCACAGATGTAGGATTTAATTTAGGTGTAGGAAGGAAGAGGAATTGATGTGGTAGTAAATCTGGAAGGATTAGAAGTTACTTAAAGGGTTGAGGCATTAAAAGGTTGATCATTATTTGATTTACTGGGCAAAGGGAGAGAGAGAAATTAAAGGTGATTTCTAGATGTCTGACTGCACATATGACTTGGAGCCTGGCTGGATATTTAGACTTGGACCTTCAACACCGCCTCCCTTGGAAGTGCGTGACTAGAGGGCAATGAACGCTGGAAAAACCTCAACATGCTCATTCTCCGAGAGAATCTCTAGGGAGATTTCACAGTAATCAATGAGGAAAAGTCACCTCTAGTCTCTGGCAACCAAGAAACAGGCATGCAGAGTGCCGACTGCCTAGGAAACATTCACACGCCCGTCGTGTCACACTTTCCAGCTCTGTATCTCTTTCCCGTGAATCCACGGTCCAGAATGGGTCACATCCAGTAGCTCACCGGCAGAAAAGAACAAGTGGGGAAAGTGGAAGATGGCTGTGTGATCCGGCTCCGTATGGAGGCGGCTGCTGCCGGAGAGTTGCCCAGAGAAGCTGACGCATCAGCGAAGCTTGGCAGTCTGGCCCTGTAAATTGGACTGCGTCATTAGGAGACATGCTGCCAGGAAGTGGGTGATACCAGTTCCATAGATCGTATTTTTGGGCACAATGTACCAGAGGAGCTACAGATTGTATTTTCCATGCCTTCATGACTAATGTTTGCAATTACTAATCGTTGGGGACAGCTCCCACTGGAACAGACGTCTCCAGTATTTTTTTTTTTTAATACAAAATTAGTCATGTAGATTCCCTGGAACTGGATGTTTTATTAAATCAGACTCTCTCTCTCTCTCTCTCTCTCTCTCTCTCTCTCTCTCTCTCTCTGTCTGTCTGTCTTTTCAGAGGAAGCTGTGTGCTGTATGCTCCTGAAAGATATTTATTTCATGTACATGTAAGTCAAAGCAAGGCAGTTTCTGCTCAGAATTCAAACCAATGCCTTTTCTGGTCAAAATGACAAAAAGACCTAAAAGACAACTCTTTGATCAGCATGATCAACTATTGGATGATACTTTTGTTTTACACCCATGCAGCTTGCAGAATGTTTATTTGGCAATGGAAAAAAGGTCACTGTTTTAAGGCAGTTCAGAAACCAAATGTTCCCATAATATGGCAGATTTCTCACAAAGCACCCCTTGGCTTTGCCACTTTGGAATCTGCGCTTTTGACAAGCTCAAGCTCTCTAGAAGTGCGTGTGTGTGTGTGTGTGTCTGTGTGATGTGGAGGACTAGGTGGTTGGAGGTCTGTTAATTGCAAAGCAGAGTTCTCCAGGGTTAGAAAGTATTTATACCACAAGGTGAGCTCTTTAAATAAGAAAAGGGGGTGGTGGGCAGAGACTGAGCAAGGTGTGACATATGTGAGAACAGAACAGTATGTGCACAGAAATCTGAACCAGGTTTTGTTTTTCATTATCCAATCCTTTCTTTCAAGCAGCATTTGTACAACCCTGCCTGAAACAAAAAACCTCTTTAATTAGCTCCTGGAGAATGCATCTCCCTACTGCCACCTGTTGTTCAGGAAAATATTAGGGCTGGATGGGCCTGACGGGTGTGCCTGCCTTGTGCTGGGCCACTCTAAGTGGAATTCTTTGAAGCGCATTTATAAAAGCGAGTTCGGCCCCAGCTAGTGGAGAGAGCTGGAAAATGACACATTTTTGTGACACAGAGCAAGCTGCACACCGAGTCGCTAATCATTATTCGTTTAGAATCTTAAAAAGCCATGCTTCTTGTTTCAATAAATAGAGCAATGCAAGGTATTTTAGAGGTGGACATTGCCTCTTCAACCAATAGTAAGGAAAAATACACCAAGTCAAAGAATTCCAAGGTCAGGGTTGTTAGCCATCATGGCCTTTGATATGGTGATTACACATAGGAGAGAAAAGTGGAAACTAATCACAGGCACAGGTCATGGCCCTAGTCTCCTCTAGTTAGCCCAAGTGGCCCTGTATCCAAGACATTTATCTTTGCTTCTCTTGGGTATAGTAAATGTGTCTGACTTTGTTCATTAAAGCCTCAGATTGGGCTTATTTGGTAACATCTGTTGGGATTGGGGTCTTATTTTAATTAGTACCATATGGAAAGGAAGAGGAACACACAGGGAAATCTTAATGGCTTGAAGGTGGAGTAGTTTTATATTACTGGTTTTGGTTGAATATATATATTATATACCATATATATGCCATGTATATACACACCATATATATATATATACATACACCATATATATGCTATATATATGGTGT
>NW_004624768.1:6329918-6385897 GCF_000247695.1 Heterocephalus glaber
GATTTAGGTTATATACTGTTTATATTCTGTATAGACTGGCCAGGGATTTAGCTCAGTGGTTCTGGCGCCTGCCACACAAGCGCAAGGCCCTGAGTTCAATCCCTGGTACCAAAAACAAAAAAAACCCCAAAAAACTCAAAAAGAAAACCAGTATCTATATTCCGTATAGGCCATGTTGTATGGAATATGTGCACTATAGATGGTATGATATAATATAGTGTACATGTACTCTCTCTGTATTTGTTCGTGTGGGAGACTTGGGTTTAAATGCCCAACAGTATACAAAAAAGAATGACGAATGATTGGGTATGAGCGCGCCATCCTTTGAGGCACTGGTGCTGTGTGTGTGTGTGTGTGTGTGTGTGTGTTTAGGGATGCTCTTTTCCTTGGTGGGGGCAGGTTTCCATTTCGCAGCCCCTAGCCCCACATCACGGCCCTGTCTTCCTCCTCCTCCTCCTCCGGCTCCCGTTCTCGGGGCCGTGGCTGGTCCTCCTCACTTGCACACAGATGTCAGTCTGCGCTCTCAAAGCCACAAGCCCACAGAGCATATTCCTGCTTTCTGTGCCTGGATCTTTCTTCATGCCATCTGAGAGCTCATGAAGAAGTACCATTTTGTGTGGCTGAAAAATAGAAAATGACTCCTGGGATCAGAAAATAAAACCTGAGAAGACCTGAGTAAAGAACACGGTGCATCCCTTTTGCTCCCTACTTGGTGACCACCGAGATCAGTGGCGAGGTCCGCGTGCCTACTCGCCAGGCCCCTCCCCATTCTCCATATGAGGCAGCCGTCTCCGGAGCCTGTGGATTGATTTCCAGATAGGTCCTCGATGTACAAGGGCTTCTTATAACATTCTAATTTCATTCTACTTCTTTCTATCTTATTCTTATCCTTGCCAGGAAGGTTATTTGTGCGCATGTGTGTGTGCACACGTGTGTGTATGCACATGTGTGTGTGCGTGTTTGTGCACTTGTGGATGTTGGAGGGCTAAACTTCTGGGCTGTGACCCAAAGTGGTTCCACAAGGATGCAAAAGCACCCCTCCCACTCTTTGCAGGGTTCTCTGCAGCTGCCTGTGTGTCTGCTGTTCCGGAGAGGTCGGGCTGAAATGTGAAGCCGCCATTCAAAGCTAAACTCCTTGTAGGTCTCCCTCCTCACATCGCAGTTGGCTTCTTCTCAGGTTTTAGCAGAGTGCAGAGAACACCCCTTTGCTACTCCCAGCCGTGACTTCACAAGCTAACCTTGGCACAAGCAGAAAGATACACCGTGAGTTCTTCCAGAAAGGCTGGAAGAGCAAGAATGTGTATCTGACAAGAGGCTGGATGTTTTATGTGGCTCCAATATGTTTGGTAATATTTTCCCTGTCTTTACTTTGCTTCTTGTTTGACAGACACAAGTGTGTGTGTGAGCGTGTGTGTGTGTGTGTGTGTGTGTGTGTGTGTGTAGACTTCCTGTCCTTAAGCACACTTCCTCACAGGCTCAGTTAGGACCCTTTGCTCCTGGGCTTAGGTTGTTATTCCTCAGTGAGCAGTTATTGAATTATTTTGATACTTTTGGGATCTGCAGATGATCTTAGATCCCACGATATGGCAATTTTGCAAGAATGGGCTTAGGATATAAAATTCTGTGTAAGAGTTGGGGAGGTTTGTGCTGGCTTGGGAGGCAGCCTTCAGCCACCAGGGCAAGGGTTCTCAGACCTGGTCACTGAGGAGCCAACCATAGCCTGGCACGCAGTGGCACTAGGGCTGCTTCCCATGTGTAGGGAGATGGGGTCTCAGACCCAGGCTGTGGCCTGATCATCACTGTAGTCATGAAGACAGCAAAGGAAGGCTGTGTATCAGAGTTCTGCAGTCGTTTGCTGAGATTCCAGCACTTCTGCCATAACACGAAATATTTGGGTTCCATGTAAAGAATGCATTTTTATAGATCCCTCCCATTCCAGAGTAATGGAGAGTCATGGAGATAGAATACACAAATGTTGGGACATTTAAAAAAATAATCTCAGCCATAGAGGTAGGTAGATCAGTAAGAAATGATTGTGTCTTTTCCAACTTGTGTTCTAAAGTAATTTATTCCCAAAAGTGTTTTTCCAGTGTGAGTGCTGGTATAGCCATCTAAGAGCTTGAATTTTAAGACTGTAACATAGGAAACATTTTAAATTTATGCCAGTGTGTTTAAAAGTAACTCACCATTTATTAAAGTCATGTATACAATTCAGAAGCAACTAACAAAAGGTGATGGAAATTTTTATCAGTTAACGCTGCCAAGTATTGTTTTCAGTGTGCTTCATGGTTTGCTTGAACTTTGGACCCCGATTTTATGTGGTTCTTGATTAAGTGCAGAATTTAAGGATGATATTTCCATTTCTGGTTCATTATAATTATTAATATTTTCATTATGCCCGTTTCAAATTTGTACAATACAAATTTGCATAAACTATAACTGCGTAGTATTTTGGAGAGTGAAAGTATGTAGTTAGAAGCTAGTTCTGTGTTTGGGGAGTACTGTGGTGGTTTTAGCTTGTACGGTTTTAAAGGTGTTTCACAGTAGTAAAATAAATATATTAAATTTACCTTCTTAACCATTCTGAGTGTATGGCTTAGTAGCCCTAAGTATATTTATTTTGTGTAACCGTCATCATCTGTCTGCACAGCTCTTTTGTTGTCTTGTAAAGCTAAGACTCTATTAAACACTAATGCCTCATTCTTGGCTCCTCACAATCCCCAGAAACTACTCTTCTACTTTCTGTCTCTATGAGTTTGTCTACTTACTTTTTGGTACTGGGGATCGAACTCAGGACCTTGTGCTTGCCAGGCAGGTGGTGAAACCACTGACCTAGATCCCCAGCCCGAATTTGTGTACTTTAAGTACCACAATAGAGCAGAATCCCATATGGTATTTTCCCCTTTAGGACTGGCATATTGCACTTGGCGTAAAGTCCTTAGTATTCATCTGTGTTGTATCAAGAGTCAGAATTTCTTTCCTTCCTTTTAAAAACTGAATAACTTTCCATTTTATGTATATGCCACATTTTGCTTATTCATTCGTCCATCAGTGGAGATTTGGGATGAATCTATCTTTTTGCTAATGTGAATAACATTGCTATTGAATCTCTGCTTTCAATTTTCTGAGTGCCATACACAGATTTGCACTTTTGGGCCTCCACACTTACATACAATGTTTGTGTTCATGATGCTCACTCTGGAATATCTTTTCTCCCATTTACCACCATTACTGCCATTACCAAAATACTTTTCATGCCTCAAGGTCTAGATTTAATATTTGTTTTTGTGATACCTTCCTGGAAATTCTTAGCAGCAAGCAGGCTCCCTAATTTGTAAGTCCATGACACTTGACTCACATAGGCTGGGTGTACACATAGGGTGCACGGTGTACAGAGGAAGTGACGGGAAGATGATAAACCATGGCTGCATGTGGAATGTGTTGCTTATCCTTTCATTAGCTCAGACCAGTCCTGTGGCAGGCACCAGAAGGACTCATGCTGGTTACCAGCAGCCCCTCTCTGTGAGGTATTCCTGGTCACCTCCTTGTGCAGACAGGACATGTCTGTATAGAAGACACATGATGCGGTATCTACCTTCAGTGGTGAACTTGATGTTAGGGTACCATTTAGCTGTAGTCTGTAATACCAGAAGCTAATTACTAGAGTATTTAAATTTGATCAAAGGTAATTCAGTGCATATATATATGCTTCCGACTTCAGAGGACAAATCTTCAAGGTGTTGAAGACTGGCATGATCACAGTGACGCCGGATTAAACACATGTTAGCAGATACTTCTTATCTTGGTGATGGAATCATTTATGACTCATGATAGGTGCTACACATACTTTTGAATGAATGAATCAGTATTTTTAAACCCTTTAGTGAGACTTTATCATATTTTTATTTCTTTTCTGAATAAGTGATATTTTCTGGCATCTGATCATGGGATTCAGCCACAAGTTCATTTAACTAAAGCTGCTGTTTAGCGGAAGATTTCAGTACTGCTCTCTTACTAGTCTCCCCTTGGTGGAGGTCAGGGAGGGAAGGAGCAGTAAAGGAGGGACAGAGTTGGCCTCTGCCCTTGTGAAAAGGCCAAAGTTCTGCTCTGTCTCTCAATATTCTACATTTTGTAGGCCCAGTGTCAACTGCCCAGCACCTATCAGGTGGCTTCAGAGATTCACCGACAGCTATTCTGCTGGTGGCTGATGCAATGTCAACATTGTCCCTCCTAGAACTTGTCCCTCCTCCTGGTTCCCCTAGGTTTACTGTTCCAGGCATTCAAGATCAAGCAATTAATGAAACCACCAAAGTCTACACAGGGCTGAGTAGACCAGTCAGTTTTTCAAACTCAAAAGGAAAACTTGGTTAAATCCTAAGAAATTAGCCTTTCCATTCCCCACCCCTTCATCAGACTTCAATTTGGGTAGAATTGTTTGCATTAATTCCTGTAAAGATGAGTGTATTAATTCCTGCAAAGTTCTGATGATTGACGCTGATGAGACAAAGTCGCTCAATTAAGTTTTGTATTTGATTCAAAAGGAACAGTTTGACTTCCTCAATGTGTGCCGCTCAGCTGTGGAGTGGGAACATCCAGGGGCTTTCTTCTGTATTTCTGGCCCTCTGAGCTGGTGAGAACTGATGGAAGATCATGACACAGGCACACAATAGTGATGGGATCAGTTGCTAACACTAATGGAGCCTTAGTCTACTCTAGGCATGGCCATGTTTGTATGCATGATCTCATTCGATCCTTAAGGAGCAGAGAGGTAGATGGTATCATTATTTCTGTTTCATAGATGAGGAGGCAAAGGACCAGGGAGATTCTTTCACTTGATTGCATGACTGTGGAGTGATGGATGCTGGGTTTTGAACCCAGGCTATCTCCTTCTAGAGTCAATGCTATAAGCCACATTATGCTGCTGCTGTTGCTAGCAGCCAGTCCTTACTGGTGCTGGATCTTTAAAAGGATTATCATCAAAGAGGAACCAGTATCAAGATGAGGACCTTGATGCATAGTGAAGTTAGTAACCTGACCAAGACCACATACGGCAAAGCTGAGGTTTGAATTTCTTAATCTGCTGTCCAGTTACAGCTTGGGAACATTGTACCATGTCACCTGGGAACAACAAACAACCAGTGTCTAGAACTTTAGGTGATGGGGTGTGTTTTGCTTTGAGGAGAGCTGTCATCACCTCTTTAATGGAAATTTACCATCTCAGGGCTCTGCTGAGGGGTAAGGGAGGCGCTCCCTGAGGTGACAAGTGAGGTTCAAATCTCAGCACCCTTTGTTTGGTGAGGTCCATCCACAGCCTGGGGAGTGGCTTTCTAGCTGGCCTGTGCTTTTTGTACACTGTGAAAAGGAATTTTGGATTCTTTTTTCTTGAGAAGTCCCCTACTTGAAATTGTATAAATTGTATAAATTCTCAAAGTCAGCACGTATGAGGTAGTTAGGAAGTTAGGCTCTTGGGGAAGCATGCCCTTGAAAGGGATATTAGAATCTTGACCCTTCCTCTCTCGTTCTCTTTGCTTCCCAGCTGCTGTGAGGTGAGCAGCTTGGCCCTGCCATGCATCCTCCACCATGATGGAGCCAAGTGACCATGGACTGAAGCATGGAACCTTGAGTCAAAACAAGTCTTTCCTCCTTCCTAGTTGATTATCTCAGGTACTTTGTTACAGTCACGAAAAGCTGACTAACAGAAACAGAAACAACTAATGATGCCTGCTAACTCTGACAGCTCTCCTCACTCTATTCTGTTGCCTCCTTTTGGTCCTCAGCACCAACCGTTTTCCATATTTCTTGAGAGTCCAGTGGTTTAGATCCATGTCCTAAGACTTACATGTAAGAAAGTCTAGTGCAATACTTTTAATGCTTAGTGGAAAATATGAAACACTATGAAGAAATTGAATTAGTGGGATGCTTTGTATATTATAGGAAACCTTAGCATGTGTACTTCATTAAAATAATGTAATCATTGAAATGATGATAGAGAAAAATTGCTAAATGGAAAGGTTCAAGACTGTTGGTTTATAAAACAGTTGTAAATTATTATGCCCAGTTCACCCTGGTTTTGTAAATATTGTCATAGAAATAACAGTGAAAATGTATACTCCAAAATGTTAACAAGGTCATGTTTGAAATGCAGTGGGATGTCTAGTGATTGTCTCTTTCTTGTTTTTTTCTTGCTTTGAAATGACATGCACCAAATACATTTTATATGTTGTAATCACAGAATAGAATTGCTGTACTAGCAAATTGGATTGTCACAGTATTTTTAGTACAGCATGGGCATTTTAATGTTGCCAGGTTTAAGTGAGACTTTTCAGCATGTGTAAGCTGAGAAATTGAATGTAGAGAAGATGGCCATACTATATGCAAAAATAGAACTCCAATTTACAACCTAAAGCAGCTAGTCCAAGAAGCCAAATACCAACTCCTCCAACAATCAGCCCCAAATGGCAAGGGCTTGACCAATAACAGAGCTTTCCTGATATTCATCTGCTTTCCAACTTACTAGGAATTGGAGAAAGTTAAATTTGCTCCCCTAGTCAATCCCATAAAGTGGCCTACTTCTAGAAAGCTGCCTACAATCTCTCCAAGTTGTCAACCTCCAATCAGAGCACACCTGAAGTCTTCCCTTTTCTCCCATTATAGAGCCTTCCCACTCCTCTGTCTGCCTTTGAGTCTCTGCCAAACACAAGGGATGGTGGCTGACCCCCTTGATAGAGCAAGCTGTGAATAACTAGCCTTTGCTTGTTCTCACTGGGTGGTCTTTTTTATTTCCACACAAAATTCAGTCTTTTGAGAAACAATGTGCATTTCAAAAATAGTTGTCATATATGCAACACTATGTTAGCCTTGGTATGAAGAATCCAGTTCCTCATTGTTCACAAATGTTTAATCACTAAGTCCAAATGGCTCCCCAAAGAAATTAGAATCCATCTCCTAATGAATAAAATAAAATACTAAATTTGAAATTTTATTGTATTATGATTTCCCAGTAAACAGTGTCAGGAATATTCACAGTTTTTATTAGCAGATCTCTAGGATCCTGATGTTCCTAACATGTTTTGTAAGTCTTATGACCTTGTCCTGGTATTTAATTCAGTTTATAGGAAAAATTTAATTTTTATTAATTATTAGAATGATTAGAAATTAACTGTTAGAAATGATTAATTATTAGAAATTAATTAATAGAACAGTTATTACCCAGGAAATGAGGTTGGTCTATTGTAGTTGTCAAACCTGCAAAGGAAGGGTTTGACCTTGAATAGGACCCCATCAGAGTTTTTACTGCCTAAAGATTATGCACAGCTGACTGGATCTATTGAACTTTGTTATTAATAAAGGTAACTTTGTGCTTTAAGGAGTTTGCAACTGAGAGAAACCTAGGGCTAACTTCAGAAATTTGGAGAATACCAAATAATTTGGAAAAAAATATGTTGAAATCATGCAGGAGGGCCAGAGTCAGTGTTAATATGAATGAGGGATTCTGGTTATCTAGTAGATTTTCAGAAGACATCAGTAGTAAAATACTTGAAATAAATGTAACAAGGACAATTCATATCTGTATTAAAAGGTATGTACAGGCGTAAGTAGTGTAATGGGGAGAAAAAATCACAAATTTAAGGCATTAAAGTGATTAAAATGAAATAATGCATCTAATGTGAATAATCTATGCATCTATGTGTTAGATTAGCATTAGGGTAAGGATGAATCTATGCATCTATGTGACATAAAGCATCTATGTGAATTACCAAAGAATTGGGTTACTTATTAAATATCAGATAATTCAGGTCCTACCTGTGTCAGTAGTTCAGATAGCTACATGGTATATAGTAGAATCATAGTCCATGTATTATTCAGCTTCTTGTCCTGAGACATAATACTCATCATCCACAACTGAAAAGAGGAGATATTTAATTTGCTCATATTTTCAGTCCATGATTGGCTGGCTCTAAGGCAAAGAGAGACAACATGGTGGAAGAGCATGTTGGAGGAACTCTGCTTAGTTCCGGGCAGCAGGAAGAGGAGCAGGGGAGCAGCACCAGAGAGGAAGGGGCTAGGGATCAGACATAGACCCCACAGCCATGCCCCTATGACCCACACAGACAAACCAGAAGTGTAGTCCACCAATCCACAGGGAAGATCCCAAAATATCACACTTCATATGTAACAAATGTGTAAATTCTGTGCAATGATCTGGAGATGAAATGGGTTACACAAAATGTTGTAGCTTATATCTGGATGTCCAGTCGAAGCCTCATGCATTCATAGGTGGGGCTTTGGGAGGTGACTGGTCCATGGATGTGTGATACTGATCCCTTGATAGCTCCCTTGATAGCTCCTTGCTTCCTGCCAGCCATCTCCCTCTGCCATGCTACCCTGCCTTAGAGGCAGCTAATGACAGATTGAGACCTGTACACACTGTGAGCCAATTTAAACCTTTCCTCCTTTACATTGTGGGTATCATGTGTTGGGTCTCAGCAACAAGACAGTAAGTAAGACAGATTTTTGTTCCAGGAGTTGGGTTGTCACTGTGATGCTCCCTTGTCATGTGTTTCAGAAGTGTTTGGAACTGGTTTGCAGGATGCTGCCTTTTTTGGCACAAGGGCAAAGGAGGCAGGAAACAGTGAGCCATCAAGGTTTCCTCAAATTCAAACTCACTGATAAAATTTGCTTACAATTTTTAAGTGGGTAGTTTTCATAAGGGAACACTACAGCTTCTTCCTCTACATTTGAATAAATTCTGACAAGTTCAGAATTTGATGGAAAAATTGTATGAGTATAGCATTTAAGAGGAATAGTAATTTATTTTGTTTTCTATTGTGTTTAAATGTATAAAAAAGATTTAGTTGAAAACATTAAAGGTAGAGGCCTTGTGTTAAACCATTAAATTCTCAGTTAGAAAAGAAACTGTCACTGTTTTCATGGAGCAGTTTGCAGATGCATAACTTTTTTCTGGTGTCAGAAGGTGTAGAGCACAGGCTGGTTCAGCTTTGTAAGTAGGAGGTGGGGTGCTGTCATATGTTTACTGTAAGATCCACCTTCCCCACTTTCTCAAGCAGCTAGAAACCCTGTGCTTATCTTAGCAATTGTAATTTTTGCTTTTGGGGAGTAAGGTGATCATGACAGTTTTCAACTTTCAGACCATTTCCAATCCACTGGAAGCCATTGCTATGGATTTTAAGATTGTGTCTAGAATTAGAGGGAACAAATGTAGGACTTTATCAGTAGGGTTTGTCATAAGCAGGTAAGAGGACTGTTGTCTTGGATCGATGGTTTTACTCTCAGGAGCTGCTGCACAATGCATGCACTTTAGTTCTTACTTGAACAGGTTTGCTCTTTTGGTATCTGCAGTTTAGTAGGGTCTACACAGGTTAGGTATACTTGGACAGCACTGAAGAAAAGATTCCACTGCTAAGGTGAAAAAGACTTGTCCAATTTGAGTTTCTGCAGTGGACAAATGGAGTTCCCTGTTAATTGTGAAAGAAGTAGGAGAGTACTGTGGGGAGCAGGATAATGGTGGGTTAGGGAAGAATTTGGGGAAGGCATGTGCTTATGAAAGAAGTAAGAAAGGAATGGTGGTGCATTCCTCTAATGCCAGCACTTTGGGAGTCTGAGGAAGGAAGATTATGAATTAGAGCCCAGCCTGAGAAACATAGCAATTTAGCAAAACTCTGTCTTTTAAAAAAGTAAAATAAGGGCTAAGGATGTAGCTCAGTGCAAAGGCTCTGGTTTGTTCAATCTCCAGAACTGCAAAAGACAAAACAACTGGCATGGTCATGCTTTTGCCAGCTCTGGCTCCATCATTCTTTCTAACAATGCTGAAATTCTCAGGTTCCTCTGTTCCAAAGGGCAACATTTTTGTCATATTTCCCACTCCCAAACTCTGTATTTATCATATTCTCAGTGCAACCTGACCAGATATTTCTCAGTAGCTTTCAAATAGAAGCAAAGAAACATTTGGGTAGTGAAAACTAGATGCAGGTGAGTGGAAGGCAGCACATTGTAGATATTCTTCTGGGAAGTGCTAAGGGCAAAACTGTATGTATTGATTTTCAAGTAGAATTAGGTGGGGGACATCTTTTAAAGTTGGCTAAAAAATGAACTTGTTCTTTCATGGCCTAATTAAGATTCTCTGTCAGAAACTGCAAAAAGAACTATATAATATCACTAGGGACAATGAAAACCATTGGCCCCTTTTGCATTTAATAGAATTTCATGATCCAAAGAAGTTGCTTTATTATTATTTTTTAAATTGAAGGTAGATAATGAAAAGGAAGTTCTTCTCATTAGACTATATTTGAGTGACCCTCCTGGTCTTATATCTGTAACATATTTTTAGTGAAATTCATGGATCGATATGGTGTCTGAGACAGGAGAATACATTTCACATGGAGATTTAGGTTCACTTCTATTGCAACATGCTTAATGGACTTGACTTGTTAAGTTTGTGATTGATAAAACATTATATAATTTTTAGTCTGGAATAATTAGGGAAAAGAATATTGCGAAAAATTTCTGCAATAAACCATTGCCCCATTGTTTTTCTATTTCTCTCAAATGCAA
This sequence comes from Heterocephalus glaber, assembly GCF_000247695.1. Next base: position 6,340,491 of record NW_004624768.1, read on the forward strand.
GAACACTGGACAAACAACTGGTCCCTGGCTACATATGGCTGCAATATGGGTTTCAGAATGCTCGATGACAGAAAGCAGAGGTGTAATGTATTCCAAATGGGCCATCATCTGAATATTTGAAATGCCATGCCATAAACAGTGTTCCCTTGTCTTATAGGATGTTATGTAGGGCTGAATGCAGATGAAAGCCTAAATTTATATCATGCTCCAAAGCATAAAATGAATGTTAACCTTCTAAGTGCTCTTTCTTTTTCATTGTCAGATTCTGTTAACTGCCTGTCTTCTAGTGGCAGTGCCACTAATATCTTTAATGCTTTGGCCATTTGGTGACCTTCGTCATCCCCCCCCCCAAAAAAAAGTGAGTGAGAAACTTAAAATTCAAAAGAGCTTTGGGAATTCTTTAGTTCACCCAACCTCACTTTATAAAGAAGTGGGGAAATGGGAAGCTATAACCTCATGCATCCTAGTAAGTGGTAGATGAGCCAGGAATCGAGTCTGCTGACTTCTAAGATAGACTAATTTGTATGCTGCTGACTTGACTTTCAGAAAATACCTTTCTTGACTTATCCTGAGTCTCTCTCTAGGGGAGAGCTGATTTCATCAGCATGTCCTTGTAACCAGAATAGGTACGTAGAATTAACAACTTCATTATGTAGACTTTATTCATTCAAATTTCACTCATTCATTTAGAAAATATTTTCCTTAACCTTTTGTTTTAAAAATATGCATACTCAATGTACTAAATACCAGCATTTAGAAATATATATTGGGGTAAAACCCCTCCTCTCTCTACTTCTCAGAGATGTCTGCTTATGAGAACATACTGTATAACCTTTCAGATATTTTCAGTACCTAGAAAAATATATTTTTATACACAATATAATAAGTATGTGTATACCTGTTAAAAATGGAAGCATCCAACATGTATTTTTTGTAACTTTCTAGTTAGCTTTTTTTTACTTAATAGTATTGTAGTTAATTTTCTTTATTTTATTTTTCTAATTTACCTTGGTTATCAGGTACACATGTGTATGTGTTGTATTTTTTATATAGGCTAAACTATAGTTTACAGTGCATGAATGTTCATTTCACCATTCCTTTGCTGCTGGGCATTCATGTACCTCCCAATTTTCATTGCTGAAAACAATATATAATAAATATCTAATTTTAACTTTGTGCCAACACAACTACAGGATGCTTTCCTAGGAGAGGGGAATTTCTGGGTCGTTTAGCTTACATCTATTCAGCAATGGCTATGTACCAAGTGCTATGAAGACTATCAGTAAATGGAATATAATCTTTGCAGGTAAAGAAATGACTGCTCCTCTCTTGAAACTTGCAGTTTAGATGCCAGGAAGTATATAAAAATAATGGGTTTCAAGTCAAAAATCATGAATGCTCTGTAGAAAACACAGAGGAATCCCTGTGGGAAGATGAAAACACCTTGATTTTTTAATTCAGCCTGTGCGAAGTGATAATTACTTAGAGATGGGGATCTCAGTGGGAATGCATTGAGAATTTCTAAATCAAGTTCCTTGCCAAGGTCAATATAAATGAGTTGAAGCATATGGGAATGCAGAAGGTGACTTGTTTATTGAAAGAAGTGCATAAATGTCCAGAAAGCCTAATTGGTTTTACACTTTTGGGAAGTATTTATATTTGTGAAGAAGAGAAGTGTTATAGTTTGCTAGACAATGTAGGACTAAAAGAACTTCTGTTTTGAAGATCTTTTGTCAGTCCTTGATGTAAGCAAAATACTTATTTTGACTCAAGGATAATTTGCTTTTGTTTTTTACTTTATATATGCATGAGTTTAGCCATACATAGCCTCTTCTTGATATGGGCTGTTTTGATAAATCATATATTTGTCTTTAATGTAACAGAGGTTAAGCAAGAGCATTCATGCATTTTTCTCTGCTTGGGTTTGAATCCCAGCTTGCATTTTCCTTGGGCAGCTTCTCCTCAGACTTGCATAGCTATGGTCAGGTCACCTTCCTGGGCACCTTTTGGAAAAAAGGGGAAACAGTGTGCATGCTTGGGCCTATCCAAGCATAAAATTGTTCCTTATGAGATGAAGTTTATAAATATTGCCCCACTGTCTTTTTAGGTGAGAAATTGGGTGAGGGAACAAAATCTGATTTTGAGCTTGTTGTTTAGCAAAAATTCCTTCAGTAAAATTCCTGAATCCTTTTTCCCTCCATTTGGCTTCCAGATGTGGAAGATAACATCCCTAGGAAGCCATGCACGCTCAGCCCTTACCTGGACCCTCAGAAAGTGGGACATGCCCACCAAATCACAGGATGCAAGAGGGTCGTTAGGAGGAGGCTGACCCTGGGGCAATTCAATGGCAATTTTCAGAGGAAAAATTGAAAAAACCTTGAAACATTTTCCCCATTTGAAGCATTTGTTCAGCTCCTGGAAAGAAGAAGGCAAAAGTCCAAATCCTCAGCAACCAGATTCCAAGCCACATCCTGATTCCCACTCAAGGAGGTAAAAGCCAGAGGCAGAACAAAGAGATTTGCATTCTGAGGGACTCAAAGCAGCCGGCAGTGTGTAAGTGTTCCTTGTGGCCTGTGACGTCTTCATCAGGTGGACCAAAAGACTCCCTGGAGCCTGCAGAGCAGGTTTCCATGGCACGCTCAGGCCACACATGGGTAGATACCACTCCAGGACCACCAGCCTGCTCACAGCTGGGATCTGATGTGAGGCCCCAGGGAAGGAGCTCAAGACCAGGACACAGATGTAAGGAAGTAACAGTTCTGTCTTTCACAGGGGGGGTCAGAACTGCAAACAAAGGACTGTGAAAGATGCAGCGCCCTCCCTGCCCATGTTGGATGAGTGTAGTTAGTGGGTTATATAAACGTGTGCTATTGGTTTTCAAGGTAAAGTGTGTTCACAGTGATGAGCACTCCTATCTGTGAGATGTCCTCTCCAAACTCCAAATGGAGCAGTTATCCTGGTTATTGATGATCAAGAATATATTAAAAACAAGACCCAGCTGGATTTCAAGTAGGCTTACATATTGCATTGCAGTGAAACAGCTTAGAACTGCTTTCATTAACTGTATTTTTTAAAATATTAAAAACAGTAACTGAAACTAGTTGGTGCGATCATGGGTTACAACATCGGAGGCTTCTAGCAACCTTTGCCCTTGGTCAGATTTTAAATGGTGCGGACAATATAAATGATGACCCATCTCTGCCTCTGTTTCCACAGATGTACAATGAGCTTAGTAACAGAATCTCTCATATAGGTTACCAAAAGAAGTTGTTCATAGAGCACTTAGCACAAGGCTCACACATTATAAATTGTCACAACTCATGGTTGCAAGTTACATTAGGGTTTAAATATCAACTACATTCAATGCTACTACTCTGCTCCAGAGTGAAGAGCCTTTAAGCCAAAAGGACTAGCTATTGCTATTTGGATTTAATAACCTCCACTTTATCCAGAATGTTTTGAAAATGAAAATTAATAACTTGGCTTAGTAAGTAGGTAACACATATAGCAAGGGGCCACTGATTTAAAAAGCCATTTGGTTTACCTTCTTCATTCATCATCTCTCTGATGACGCAGGAGCCATGAACAAATTCTACTGTGTGTTGGACCATCATTCTAAATCTTGAATCTCAGGGTCATCTGTGAAGACAATTCGAGGGTTTGCCACCCGAAGTTTCAAAAGGATAGACATGAGCTTGCCCTGTGATAAGCACTCAATAAATAGAAATTATTTTTTATTTTCAAAACTTCATGTTTTTTTTGGTATTTAATCTGTTTTGACTTGCTCCAGCAGATGGTGCCCATCATGTGGGTACTTGGTTGACACTGCAGGGCAGATTAACTCAAGGACAGGTACAAGATCTTCTATGCTGAGGAGTATGAGGCATCCAGTTAGAACAGAATAGGTTCTCAGTTAATCAACAGATATTCTTCACCTTAGGGTAGTGTTGCTGGGTCCCTAGATCCTTTTCCCCCTGGAAAATGTAGATGTCCACATTCTTCATTAGTTTTATGCAGCAACAAGGTCTTCCTTGGACATTTCATCACCTGTAGTTAAGAAATCAGAACTCTTGGAAATCAAGGGACAATATGAAGCACCAGACCAGCAAAAACTACCCCTACCAGGGGCCTCAGGAAATTATGGCGGGATGACAGGCAATGTTAGGCTGAAGAGGAAGGGACCAGGGAGCACCCTCTTATGTTAGGTTTGATTGTGTGTCCAATTGTCCATGAGTGAGAAGGTAAATTAACTGTTAATTATTGCACTATAGTGGGAAAATGTAGAGACGTTGGGGAAAACTATGCTTCCTTCATCTTAGAGAAGAAATTGGGTGAGTTTATCTGACCATGGAGTGTGATTCCAAATCATAGGGAGAAAGGGGACGGTTGAGAGTCCAGAACTAATAAGTACATGGGATTCGTGAGAGATAAATTTAGGAAGCGAAGTGAGCAAAGCCACAACAAATAGGGAAGACGAAGATGTGACAGTATGGCACCTTCAGACTCAGCAGTTGTCCATGCTGGAGATCAGTATGTTGAAGAGTAGGGTGAGAGCAAGTGAATCATCACACACATTTTCAGCTCATACAGAATTTTCCCCTTCATAGGTAGTATCAGTGTTTAGCTTCTGGCTGATGCTACCTGGGTTTCTTTCATTAATTCATGAGTTGTGTAATCAAAGGGAAGGAAGCAACCCAAAATGCACCATCTTTGGATGCTCCTTGTGATTATTTTTTAAAGACAGCCTTATTTCCTGCTGTCGCCCCTAGCCTTCTCTCTTTTGATTTCCTTTCTTTCTGTGACCCTCCTTCTCTCTGCTGGATGTCCCTGCAGACTCCTACGCCTCTCCTTGCCTCCCTCTGCCTGCTGCCACTGCCTTCTGCCCTTCCTGCTGCCTCCGCCCCTGCCCATTCCCAGAGGAAGGAAAGCTGCTGACCCTTTGGGGTGTGAGAGGCCTACCCAACAGGTGGCTCGTTGTTTAGCCTCAAGAATGTGTCTCTTCGTCCTTAGTGAGAGTGGCTCTGGGATGTGGAGCAGAGAGTGGGGATGAACAGCGACAGTTGCAGCAAGCCCACCAGTGCCAGCAGGAGGGAAATGTTAGCCTGCCATTTCTGGATGCTGCAGAGCATATGGAGATCCCGGGACTGTTGTCAGCAGCCCAGATCTGGGCTGTGCCATCCCAAGTCTCCATTGTGGCTTGCTAAAGAAAGCATTTCAGTGAACTCCCTTACCTCCGGTTGTCAGAGGAAAGGGTCAAACACTGGGCCTACGGACTCCCCTAATTTCCTAAATATATGTCAAGGTGCTACTATTTTGTATTTTTGAGGAATGGGAGCCAAGTTTTTGTTTGTTCATTTCTTGCATTTGAAGTACGTTTTGATGATATTCTTGGCCTGAGAGCTTTGAGATCCTTCACCAGCATACAGCCCAAACCAAACATTCTGCAGAGATTTTCCTCTTGGGCAGTTTCAACCCATGCCTACGTGTACCCTTTCCATCTCCCTTAGTGCCCTGTTGTCATCAACCTAGACCCTCCTGCAACTTGATACACACAGGCTCATCCCAGTTGGACATGCGCACACAATGATGGACTCGGCATGTGTCTAAGGATTTGACAGCCTCACAAGTTTGACCGCTAGAGCCTCATGGATGAGGATGATCATCAGCACACCTTGTAAAGCAGAATTCATGTTCATTGTATCATCAGCAGTAACACCTTCCCTGGCCTTAGTGGGTGAAGTCACATTGTGAATGCACTCACACCTCTGCCTCAGACTCCACAGCAGAAGGGAAAAAGGGTGCAGTTATTAAAGGCTGCACACAGTGTTCTATGGTATGTACACACCCTGTAATTTACCAACAGGACCCTGAAGGCTGGGCATCTATTTTCCTTCCATTTTATTAACTGATTCTATATAACACTGTAGTGAATATATTTTGAAATACATTTTACATGCTTTACTCAATTAACTCATTAGCAATGTAATTGCCAGATCAAAGTGTGATTGTCAAATATATTTCTAGGACTTCTGATACATCAGTAGGCCCTAGAAAACTTGTACCAATTAGTATGCCCCCATCCATATGTGACAGATTACAAAACAGCTATAGTACCATATACTCATGTAAAGGACATATTCAGAAAGATAAGTGTCACGTGTGGACATTGTTTATTTCTCGGTACTAGAATTTTAGAACTCTGCATTTTCTTTGGTAGGGGAGGGGGTTGATATTATTTCTTCTTTTCCACCATGGACATTTATTACTTGTGTAATTAGAAACTTAATTCTTTAGCTCTTTCAAAGGTAGGATGTCTACAAGAGAAAATAATACCCTAGTTCTCCCTAGGAGAGTTGTAGGGATCTCAAGGTTAATCTCTTCTAACTCTATCAATGTACTGATGTAGAGACTGCATCTCTGGGAGATGAGCTGAATTGCTTATCTGGAAGAACCAGGAGCTAGAGTCCAGTAATATTCTTAACTTTTTATTGATTGAGCATTTTTAATACTCTTCCCTGTACTGTGAAAAAATCCAGATTCCAATTCCCAGTACCAAAAATAAAAAAATCCAGGTTGCTCTTATTTATTTCATGTTTTAGAAGTACTCATGTTAGCTGATAAATAACTAAAGATAGGTAGAACTAAGTCAGTATTTGTTGAAATCCAGAGATATGTTCTCAGCTTTGTTTAAGGGAAGAGGTAGATTCCATTTTACTTAATGAGTGCTCAATAAATATCTGGTAATAAAGTCACAGAAAAAATATCAAAGATGAATAATAATAATAGAACAGGCCACTGTATATTTACTACTAGTATTTCTTATTCTGTTCTTCACTTCATTTTCTTTTAATTTTCACCTATCTTCCCTGTACTTTATCACTAAATTAAAATAAAAACTTCACATTGTCCTTTGAAGACAGTCATTTTAGACCATAGAAAATTGTCTTCAAGGTACCTGAATAAGTCTCCATATAGTTCAGTGGGGTGACGTGGTTTAAATTGCCATTTCCTGGGAGGACTGATGTGTGTCCAGGGGAAACTTATTTTTACAAGTGACCCCACATGATCCACGGGGCTTTATAACTAAAGAATTTCGATAGAGATGTTAAAAATCAGAGAAATACTGACATTCTGGAGTTCAGAGTTGCTAAACATTTGGGAAGCAGATGCGCCATACCGGGATCTAATTCAACCAAACTGTAAAAGTGATAGGGTAGTCTATGGTGTGCGTGGGGCTCTGGAGTGACTAGAAAGTACAGCCAGACCCCGGAAATATGAGTCTTTTCTCTTAAGGCATAGTTAGGCTGGCTTGGGAGAATAGAGGAGCAAGCGTCCGACTCCTGTTCAGCTCACCTGTGGCCTTAGAGGAACTTTGTCATTAGATAGCAGCGTGGGTACAGTGGTTGTCCCAGATTTTTCCACAAGGGTGTGAACTCTCCTTGGTAATAACATAGAACAATTGGCCTCTGCCAGTAATACAAAACTGACATAGAAATATAACTATATATATGAATATACAAAATAGATACACATATTGTATATACACAATATATAAAATAGACCTGTGTATGTGATTCTTCTATAATATATAAAGCTTTAAATAATAGATACATAACAGACTAGTATATACATTTAATGTAATAGGAATGTTAATAAAAAGAAAATAACCTCATTATATACACACATGAAGAGAGAGAGTCTCTCATTATCTGGAGCTTCTCCTCACATAGCAGCTCCCTGAGAAATTAGTGTAATGTAGTAGAACAGGAGAAAAATACCTAATGAATAGCTTTCTTTCATGTAGTTGATATAGGTTGGAAAACAATAGTATAGATTTTTTTAAAAAGTCATTTTTAAAAATAGGAGCTTGGCAGGTCCTTAGCTTTGAAAGCTCCCCACTGTCACCCCACTTCCTCTCTGTTCCCCATCTTGTGCTTGATTGTACTTTATCACCTTGTGGGGAACAGCTGGGTTGTCCTGAAAGGCTGTTAATCTCCTTGTGTCTGCTCTAACACCTATTGACAGCTCGAGTCAGGGTGGTCTACTTTGACTTTGGTGTCAAAATTCCTCAATGGTTTTATATTCATTTGAAAAATACTAGGCCCCCTGCAATTGCCCAGGAAGGATGTGTCGAGATCCCTATTCCGAATGACCTGGCAGAGTTGTAGGAGAGCTGCCTCTGATGGCTGGGAGACATTCTGTATGCTGCACACTCCAGCCTGGAGTCTGCTCCTGGAAAAAGGCACACAACCAAGCGACCATACAGAGGCCTCACTGTTGGACAAAGAAGATCGCTGCTCTGCCAGCTGAAGATTTTAGTGTTCACCCTCCCCGCTTCCCAATACTGGACTGAACCAGTTCCTCCCTAGAGCATGCTACGTAAGTGCTCTATCACTGAGCTACACCCTCAGCCCTCCTGTTACTCACTGAGATTTTCAGCAGTAGTGGAGTGAAAGAAGTGAGTTCCAGATCCCCCTCTGTGCTCCTGCAGGGATTCAGGTTCCCTGGATTCAGCCAGAGGACCGTACCCACTCAATCAATGGTTGAATGTGTATGGAGTGTCTGTCCACTTGATGAACTCAAGGTGCTGGAAATCATCTCCCACTGGGTCTGCAGGAGAAGTAAGGACCTGCACAGCAGGGGCCCTGTGTATAGGAATCACCCAGAGCATAGGCAGCTGTACTGGGATTTGGGCTGTGGCTCAGTCAGTCCTTAGCTATGGTGCCAGACCATGCCATAGCTAAACTCATCAGCGCATCGGGAATGTGATAAGGTGATTTCTGATAAGGGGATGAGCATTTGAACAGGGCTTTGAAAGGCCAACCACAGGATGAGGGCATTTCAAGCAGGGGATAAAGATTTAGAATCTGAAACCCTTATCTATGGTTGGGCTGGGCTGGTTAGTAGGGTAACCAAGTCTCCTGGTTTCCTTGGCCCTGCATGTGGGTTCCCAGGTCATGAAAGTTTTAGTGTTAAAATCAGCATAGTCCTAGGCAACCTGGGATGCTGGTTATTCTATAGCATGACCAGGAAGACAAGGAGGGTCAGAGCCAGACCAGGGAATCATGGTCCCAGTTCAGTGGCAGATTCTTCTGGTTTAAATAAAAAGGAAATAAAAACCCCACATGGACTTGCAATCTGGTTGATGAAGATAAGATTAGTGAGCACCCAACTGGTTCAGCATTAAATGGATATATGAAACACTGAACAGGTCTTTTGCTGTTGTTGTTAATCTGTGCTTTGTGCAATTTGTGCATGAGTGAGGTGCCAATTGGAGAGCTAGAATGAACTGCACTGGGTAGGCGGCTGTTGGTCAGCTAAGGAGGTGGGTGGAAGGGTGTGGCCTAAGTAGGAGAAGGAAAGTAACCTTTATGGGGAAGAGAACTTGAGTTTGGACCAGGAACTGAAGCAGGTTTTAATGAGGCAGGTTCCAAAAATGCCCTGGAAAGGAAAATGTTAATGGTGAATAATGAAGGAGGAATGATTAGGCAGGGGGTGGGGTCCAGATGGAAACCAGAGGCTATGAGGAGGATGTTGTCCAGGTGACCCAATTCCGGGAGGTTCTTAGAAAGGCGAGGGCTTCCATGAGGTGCTCAGTGTGGGAAACACTGCAAGTTGTCTTCTTTTGGAGATTCATGATTAAGGTGAATACCCTGAAGGTTTGAAGAAGTCCTGCCCTAAAGAATCTGACATTTCTAATAGAACTCAGCATTTCCAACAGAAATGTCTGGAGAGAGAACCAAGCATGGTGTTTATTATTCTTGCAAGAAAGGTTCTGCCAAAAATGCATAGATCGGGAAAAGAAAAACTTGTATAAATATTTCAATACTAACTTTATTGAGATATCACGAGATTACCTTTGGCCTCTACAATTACAAGAAGTGCTGAGAGTGGTGGCCATTAGCTTCCAGACATTTATTAGTCTGGCAAACTGCTGAAGTGTGTATGCATTTTTTGGTGGACTCTCTGTCTTTCTCTCTCTATATCTACATCTATATCTGTTTATAACAGATGTCACATTAATCCTAATTAATATTAATGGACATTGATGTGTATTTTAGAAGCTTGTCCTAACAATGGTTGCAAAACAGAGTGGAGGAGCTCCCAACTTGCAATTGACACACAGGTACAGGCAGCCCTGAGTCCAGACTTGCTGCTCTGTGCATGTGAGTCAACTATGAGTTTGCATAGTTTGATTAAAATATAGTTTTAAAGATCTTGGCATAAACCCTAACACACAGTAAGAAGTTCTTATATGGAAGCTATTCCATTATTTCACTTTATCATGATAAACTGGGGCAGACTAGGCCAAGTCCTCAAAGCAATCCCACCATGGGGCCTGGCAGCGTAGCCCACGAGAGGAGGAATTTCCCTGCAGGAGACCTGAAGGACACTGAGGGGTAACGGGAAGCTCATATGCTGTGGTGCCCTGAGGTGGGGAAAGAGGACAGAATCCTGGCACTAAGCTCAGGCTGTGACATCCAGCAAGAACATTCAGATCCTGGAAGGGCATCCTCCTGGAAATAGGCATTTGCTTTTGTTTTGAATTTTGGAACAAAAAGAGTGATAGTCATACATGATCAGCCAAACCCAAAATGAGGGATGAGTGAAGGAAGAACATTTATCTATCCCTATTTATCCAAACAAGTTCCTCTTCATTCTGAAGTTGGCAAGAAGCAATGTGGAGCTGTGGCCTATTGCTTACCACGTCTCTGAGCCCTGAGACTTGCTCACCCAGATTCTGTAGAGAGCTTGGGGAGCACAGATCTTCTGGGTAGAGGCAGGATTTGCTCAACATGAGTATTTGAAGGCCAGGAGGGGCAGGATATCTGGCGAGTAGAGAAGAGTTTAAACTTCACCCATTCTTGCGTGCTTTAGATGTTTTACTAATCCTGCTGACATCATAGCATTGAAGGATCAAACTGGGGGAGTTTTGAGAGAAATTGTGAGTGCTGCCTAATAATTACAGTGTGACCATGAATGAGTTTCGACCAAGCCTCTCAGACACAGCAGATGTCTACCCATTGCTACAGGCTAGATTTTATCCTCCACCTTCCACATTCATGATTGGAGCCCCAACCCCCAATGCCCCATAATATGTCTGTACTTGGAAATAAAATCTTTAAAAAGGTGATGAAGTTAAAACGAGCCCTTTAAAGTGGGTCCTAATTCAATCTGACTTGTTCCTCACAAGAAGTGGAAGTTTGGCCACATAGCCTCACCAGGGCTGCTTGCACAGAGCAAAGACCAACTGAGGACACAATGAGAAGGTGACCATCTGTGAGTGAAGGAGGGACCTCCATTTCCCACACCTTGATCTTGGACTTCTCGCCTCCAAATGGTGAGAAATAAACTTTTGTTGCTTGAGCTTCCCACTCTGTGGCATCTTGTTGTGGCAGCCCTAGAAGAGTAAGGTAGCCACCTGTTTTCCTCATCTATGAAACAGAAGGGAATAATGCCTAGCACTCTGGATTAAATTCGGTGACATTTATGGCGCTGTCCACATTGTATGGGACTACAATGCAGCGTGCATTTACCTTGACAGACTTAAGTCTATTGGAGGATACATCCTGAAATTTCCTGGCCTAACCCATTCTGGGCAATGCATTGGACTCTTAATTATACAGACATTAAATAGCCATTGGTCCTGTAGACTCTTGGAAATGATAGCCTGAAGGATTTTTTAAACTTGGAACTTACGGGAAAAAAAGGGGTTACTTAAAAATTACCAAACCGGAACTCTGGAACGTGAACTAAATAGTACAACTTATTGTAATGTAGCTAGCTTAAGCATAATTGCAGGTACTGAACATTTAGTCAAGAGCAATGGCTTCTGATGAGATTTTCAAGACTGGGCTGCAGGGCCCCTGTGGTACAAGGTTGTGTCTGAGGCTCATCAGCCTGGCTCCCCCATGCCCTGTTCATACTCCCTGACCCTCTCAGGGTGCCTCTTGAAGTTGCTACTCCCAGGTGCATATGGTGGGGTCTTCTTTTTTAGTACAACTCTCATGACTCTGTGGCATTTTCAGGCTCTGTTCCTTTCACGATTAAGCACAGTGGATTTCCAAGGAGGCGTGAATCTTCCAGATGAGCTTCCAGTGTGGAAGCTCTTTACAGGGTGAGAAGTGGGGATTTCTCTTCTTCTGGGTTGGATGCAGGACCCATTGCTCTGTGCTTCATGGACCTGGAGGAGAGTAAACACTGACAGGAGCATCCTGCATATGCAGAATGTCACCCTTCTGGGTGGGGGCCTCAGGAGCATTGGGGATCAGTGCAGACCAGTGTCAGGAAGAAAGCTCTGCTGATCAGTGCCCAAGGAACAGCAGGCACTCGGCACATGGTGGCTTTATCTTCCAGGCTTCTTTGCTGGGAATTGCTCCAGGGTCATGGTCTTGTGCTCTGCTGGTCTGAGGCAGAAAAGAGCCCTTGCTTCTTCCTTATGCATTGAGTAAGGACACCCTGACATTCACAGAAAGAGAGGCTGTCTTCAGACATTCACATGGCCGAGACACTTGCACCCTAACTCTCTGCCTGGGAATCTTTAAGGGACATCAGGGCCACCACAAGGGGCACCAAGGCCTGGAAAGTTAGCCATGCATTCAAGATTGTTTCGTCCCTGGTTAATTTCATTCTCTGGGCTTCAACTTGTCTCCTCTGGCTGAATCCTTCTGACACTTTTCCCACTGGTCTTTATGACATCTGCCCTTTAGGAAGCTGATTTTTTACATCAGACTAGAGGCCTTATTAAAAGAACTAATTTCATTCAGTTATTCAACAGTTGTCACAAATTCATTCATTCATTCATACATATTTATCAGGTTTCAAAATAGTTTTAGGTATCAGAGATTCAGTGGGGGAACAAAATAAAGCCTTTACCCTTGTCAGAGGGAGCAGGGTATTAATATTTAGGGGTAACTAAATATGATGTATTAGAGTTAGTGAGTGTGATGGGAATATACAGCCAGGTAAGGCAGGTGTAAGTGGATTACAAATGTATGTACCATGGTCTCTGATGGGCTTTCTCATTTCAATAGAGAATTGATGGATGATAAGGTGAAAAGAGCATTCTACATAGGAGAACAGCAAGGGGAAAATGGCAAAGAATGAGTGTTTCCTGTTCAGGACCAATGGAGAACTCAGGTGCTGGCAGGAGAGAGGTACTATTATGGTTTAAGTGTGTAGTGGCCCCCAAAGTGTCTTGCATGGAGGGCTTTATCCCCAGTACAGCCATGTTGAGAGGTGGGGCCTAGAGAGGTGACTGGACATTGCTTAGTGGGCTACTAAGTTTTGGGGCCAAGATGGAGGAAGTAGGTCACTGGGGAGTGACTTTGAAAGGTATATACTATCTCTGGGTCCCTTCCTTCCATCTTTCCCCACCCCCTTCCTGGATGCCATGAGATAAACAGCTCAGGAGAGGTTTCTAACATGATGTTGATGTTTCTGCCTCGCCGGGAGCCTAAATAGAGCAAACCAACTGTATACCAGTTCTGAAACCATGAGCCAAAATAATCCCTTCCTCCTTTAAGTTTGTTTTTCTCAGGTGTTTTGTCACAGGAACAAAAAGCTGCCTAGGTGAAGTGAGGAAGTGAGGCCAGAGGGACAAGGAGCAGGGACATGAATTTTGCAAAGAGAAAGAGTGTATTTGCAAAAGGGCTAAACGTGGAGGTGGAAGACCCAAGTCTCAAATCCGCCGTCCCTGAGGATATGGTGCAGGGATATTTATGGGACAAAAAAGCAACACAGAAGGTACAGTGATCAGTCATTTGTACAGCAGAATCAGTCTTTGTGGTTCTTCATGGAATGCAGTTTCAGAAAAATGGCAAGGTTAGCATGATTCCAGGGACTTTCGCTCCCTGCTGTCAGAAGGTCACCTGTTGGGCATTTGCACAGGCCCAAGTGAGGGTCAGGGGTTTAAAGAAAAATGACCTTCAAGTCCCTGCAGTGAGCTCAGGAACCAACATCAGAATGACCCCCACCTCAGAGGTGTCACCGGTAGCAAAGAGATGGGAGCCACGGGACCACCAAAATGAGTGAATTTTAAGGCAGCCAAAAGCACATAAAGCAAGCGAGGCCAGAGGCTTAGGTTTTCTGTTGGCTCTGACCATATTATTACTTCCAATGCACCCTTGGAGAAACTGAGGCCCAAAGAAGTTAAGCCACTGGTTCCCAGGGTACAGAGCCAGTACTTGGCAGATCCAGGTCTCTCGTGCAAATCCATCTGTTTTCAGATCTGTAGTTTATTCACTCCTCCATAAAGCATCTTGCACATTCCTTTCTCATATGGTTCCTTGAGATGTAGCACCTTCTGGGACTTGAAAATTTTAACAGTTAAAAAACTTCCCATAAGCCATGTCTGCATCCTTGTAAGTTTCTGGCATAAGACTGTCCCCTATCCCCATGTTCACCAAAAAATCTACTGAATCTCTATTGAGAGACTGATACAAGTTCCAGTATCCTTCTAGAAGTCTAAGGCATGGTTCCTGTTGGAAATCCTATGTGTGATGTCAACGGTCACTTAAACACAAAACGCTTATACTACGATACTACAGTGCCATGTGTACAGATATGAAGAAAGTGAATCCATATAAAAATATTTCAAGACCTTACTCTTTGAGTCTTGTCTTTCATTAGATCACAATATGCTCAGTTATTTGTGACAACTACTTTTTGATCATATTCAAAATAAAATTGCTTACATCAGATGAATATTCCATTTCTCTAGAAAAACAAATGAACATGCTGATCATTTAATCCAAGGAAAATGTACTTGAGAAAGGCTGTATTTTCTTCAGCCTAGATTTCTTTCAGTCAAGTGAAGCCAAATGAGATGGTTGTCTGTGAAATCAGAACAAAATCCTTAGTACTCTGTGGGATTTAAGATAAGCATATTTAAAAATTATTTTCATGAATTGCCCAAGTAATTTTGTGTTTTTAATATTAATGTTGATTCCTAAAGATATTTTAATATTAATATTTATTACTACCAGGTGTGGTGGCACACGGCTGGAATCCTAGCACTCAGGAGGCTGAGACAGGAGGAGTGCCATGAGTTCAAGGCCAGCCTGAACTACATAGAGAGACCCTGTCTCAAAAAATAAAAAATTGATTCCTAAAGAAATTTCTCTGCACTTCAGGTATTTTAGTGCACTGTAACATTTATTCAAGTTAGTCCTAAACTTCTGCTCAGAGTGGATCTTTTTTGTGAGCTTGGGAAAGCTTCATCTGAATGTTGGAAAAAAAAATGTGGCATGAACTGTAAGCTGAGTCAGTGTGAAGGTCAGGGTGGAGGCCAGTCTCCACCTCCAAAATCTAACCTGGCCCAGGTGGCTGCTGTGTCTTGGTGACTTCCGGGATGCCAACATCTAGCCTGAAAGAACAAAGAACTTCCTGGAGTCCTGGTGGCTGACCTGGAAAAGTTGAGGTTTGTCGGATGGATTTGGACAGGGCCCACACGGGCAGGCACAGGCTCCAGTGCGAAGGTGGACGCTTGCAGCTGGGTGTCCACAACAGAGACACAACAGCCTCTGAGACCAAAAGACTTTTTTCCCCTCCTGGAAATATTTTGCTAATGCATGGGTGGGGAGTGTGAGTCATCTATACATTTTCAGGTTTTCCCTACGTTTTTTGTGCTGCTTCCACCAGGCCCTATACATCACATGCTTGATAGAGAGTTCCAGAACATCTGTCACATCAGACTTTGTTTGTAGGCAAAGAACCATATACTTCCCTCCTCTCTTTTCCTTAAAAAGCATGATATGGTCTTAATTGTACATTTTAAATCACTGTATATCTTTCATAGGTTCTGTTGGACTAAAATTTAAAAAAAAACCTCTACACTTGCATTCAAGGTATGGTTCCTGGCCCCACAGCACGAAAGTCTGCTGGGAAGGGGTCTCATGAGCTCCATTCCAGAGCTGCTCACCACTGTCTGAACTTGACCTGCTCCCTGGGACTCTTTCTAATGTTAGAGGTGCTGCTGTTGAGTCCAGTCCATGTGGACCTGGAGGCATGAATATGGACAACCTATTTAATCCACCTCTCATCAATTTCCTCAACTACAAAGCATGAACAAAATGTACAGTGAATATTTAAATATGAAGTTATTACAGTAAAAGACACATTTCCATTTACCACCCTCATAATACTTCCCCCACCCTGTTTGGTCTTCATGAGGTATGATTATGGTGAATGCTATTGCCTAGGCTCCTGAAAACATTATGGTGTGTCCTCATTCACCTTATTCACTAGATCTAGCACCAGACCTTTGTGGCTCTTCTTCAAACCTGAAGTGATCATGAAAAGTGCATTGATTACTTTTCTCATTGCTGAGACAAAATCATCAATACCCAAAGTTAAAGGAGGAAAGGTTTATTTAGCTCACAGTTTGTAGACGTTTCAGTGCACAGTTGACTGGATCCAAGGCAGGGTGGCGTGGTAGAGGGGCATCGCAGAGGAGAAACGGTTCATGGTGGGCAGAAGATGGGAGGCAAGAAGCCACCAATGAGCAAGCAGTGACCCTGTGTCTGTCCCTTCTATTTCAGCCAGGCTACTTCCCCTCAGGGAGAGTATCACTTACAGCCTTAATCCTAGCATTACACTGTGAATCAATCCTAGCATCACATCCTTGATCCCAGCATTACACAGCCTAGATCCAGCCACTTCCCAAAAGCCCTGCCTATGGTTGAATGGGGCTTTGTGGGGAGATCCAGAAACAAGTCATAACAAAAAGTAAATGTTTTGAATGGATTAGGACAGAGGTAGCCATGACAGCACAACTAAAGACATTCATGAAGGACGACTTCCAGAACTGCTTTAGAAAGTGGCAAGAACAGTTGCATGAGCAATGGGGAGTATTTTGATGGGGGTTAATGGTGATATGTCTTTTACCGAAAGAAATTTTTAAAAATGTAAACATTCATGGTATTTTTGGATCACGTCTTGTAGACCCTGCATACAAACAAGGCTGGATGGGGGAAGGAGAGCCCAAAGCTGGGCCCAGGAGGAGAGCAGGGTCATGGGAACTTGAGAGTCTTCTTCCTGCAGAGTAGGTGCAGGGCACTAGGGAGTCAGAGCACAGTGATCACCCAGGTGGGAATATGCAGCTAACACTATCGACAGACAGCTCGGGAAAGGCAGCCAGCCCTGACTGAGAGGGAGCGGTGGGCTCCATGTGATGCCAACCACCTGCCAGGCTGAGCCCAGCCCCCATCACAGAGTGCACTGCATCCAACTGCCAATCAGCTACCATCTCGGTGGACCCTGACGACAGGTGCCTCATTAAACATGTCTCACCCTCCCAGGCTTACCCAGTGACAGGCACCAAACTCACACTTGATCACCGCTTAATCACAGCCAAACTCCATTAACAAGTCATACTAATTACCAACTTCTAACAGTGCTTCCAGTTCCGAGGCAAAATACCGTCTTCATTTTAGATGAAAACTGGCTTGTGATCCTGCAGCAAGACCCATAATTGGGTCCTTTAAAAATGAAGGTCAAGGGAGGAGGTAGGGGAGAGGCTGATGGGCCCAGTATGACTGCAATCCTGAAAGTGCACAATGGGAAGCTCTGTTTGTTTTAATTTCATGCCTGCTGGGTGACCCACAAGGGTCCAATTAGCTTGTTACAGATGCTTGTATTGGTTCCATCCTCTCGTCACTGCCCTCCCCTTATCTATTTTTTCTCTAGGAGGGATAAACTTGTAGCACAGATTGCAGGCCTGCAGGCATCCAAAGATCAACAGCTCGCTTTCTGTGATCGAACTCCCTGTGAACAACAATTCCTTTGCAGAATTCCTAAAGCACAGGGCAAGGGAAGGAGAGCGCTTTGGTGGCACGAATAGGGTCTGGTGCCTTTGCAAAATGGTCAAAAGGTAGATAGTCTTCTCTGAATGAGAGCCACTTTGTAGAGTGGGTTTTCACTTCCCCCCTCTTAATCATAATAAAATCAAGACCCTTTTTCTGCCATATTTCTCTATATTATTATTTGGAAAAGATCTTGCTGTGAGAATTTGTACAATGTCCTTTGCCAGCCAAATGTAACAAATAAACCAACAAAATGCATTCCTTATTAATGTGGACAGGTACTCAGCCTTTGGTCCTGGTCCCTTTTGTGCTCATGTTAAAGCAGCCAGCACTAGCAATAGCGGGATGGGTTAGGGTAAGAAGCAAAACTGCCATAAAATACAGTAGGAGTTTTGATGGTTACTTTCTGCCCTCATCTTCCTCTGTTGAAAGAGGGGTCAGATAGTCCATGTAGTCCAGATAGTTCAGTCCATCCTTCCTTTAACTGAGACCTTTGAGATGGAATCAAATCAACTTTTGAAATGTATGATTCTGTGCTCCTTAGTGACCATGAGAGAAGAGTTCTATGGGGTACGGCTTTCTATGGGGATATGGATGTGTTTTCTTTACAAATTTCTTATCAGAGAATGCTTGACATCATCAAGGATCCAGACAAATAAATTTTGTCACCCTCATATTGTAAGTCCTTCCACCCCCAGGTGATCAGATTTAGCTTCTGAGATGCAGATGACATTTGCTGACATTCACTGGAGATGATGACCTTGAATCCTATGAGGATTATGGAGTGTTTTGGATGCTGACATTGGAAAGGGATATTAAAAATAAAAAGCATGGCATTTAGAGGCTAACAGATCTAGTTCCGGTTTTGTGCTACTATCTCAATGACATTTGGTCAAATATGTCACTTACCTGAGTGGTAGGTATACCACTGCATATGACAATGTATGTGAATGTCCTCAGCCAGTGCCAGTTATGCAGAAGGTGCTCAATAATACTCCTATTTCCTTCTTTGCTATAGCCAGAAGCCTCTTCTTTAGAAGCTTCCACAGTGGGACAGACTTGGTTATTAGCAGCAGATCATAAGTCCCAGACGGTGAGCTGGAAGGGGAAAAATGTGCTGGCAGTTGGGAGCCTGGAACTGTGGGTCACCAGGTTTGGCTACAATATGCAGAGCTTTGAAAGGGCTGAAGGAGCATCAGGAAGCCTAACAGGGGACAGGAAACCCAGACCTGGCAAAGTTCTACTGAAAGCAGATGCTCTGAAAGACCATGGGTGTAGTCACTGTGCTGTGATCCTGCAAGGGGCTCTGAGTCTATTTCCCTAGACCCCTCTCTGCCCATGATTTTTAGTATGTGCCCTTAGGCTTTCTCCCTGGGAATATATTGCTAAGTCATAGAATTCTATGGGAAAATAAGATTTCTCTAACAAAATTTCATTCTGGCCCAACTTTAAAATGCAAAATACCATTTTTCTTCTTCTTCTTCTCATAATCTCACGAAGATCAAGAAGGCTGGATTCATTTACCAACCCATCCAAAGGCCGTGGTTCTGATAGCTCAAACTCTGCTTTTCAAATTATGAGTACGTTCTTGTATTGATTTTGTGGACTCAAAGAAGCTGACTGGCTCAGTGATGTGAGAGATACCTTTCTCATCATTGTACTTCCTAGAAGGAACTAGAGGGCCAGGCATAGTAGACATAACTGTAATCTCAGCCCTAGGGGCTGAGACAGCAGGATCACAAGTTCAAGGCCAGCCTGCAATATATAATGAGAACTTGCCTCAAAAAACAAAAATAAAGCAAAAGACTAAAAAAGAAAAGAAAGAACTTGAAAAATAATCATTTTCTTTGTCCTTATAAGCATGGGTAATCTATTTATCTTTCAAAACCTAATAAATTTAGTGTCAGGTAATATTTAATTTATGTTCATTTTTATATCCTGTCCTCCTGGTGTTTCTCCAGTTCCCCCAGACACTGGGGAGCTAGTGTAAGACTACCCATGTGCATGTAATTCAGTATTTATTGTTCATTTAGTTTACTATAAGCACAAGTAAATGACATCTTACTTTTTTTAGCAACTCATACTTTTAGAGTTTTTATCCAAATAGGTAACACATGTCTCAACTCCAGGTGCTCTTATGGTAAGTAAGTGTTCTTATGATTGAAACCTAATTGATGGGTTAAATTGCCATTTTAACCAATTATCATTTAGGAGCCCAGTCTAGGTTTAGAAATAGCAGACACATTATAGTGTAGAAGGAAATGCACAGGGCTACACAACAGTGTTGTGGGTCATCTTTGGATGCTCCCCTCCCTGAAACCTTGGTTAGTTTCCTGGGGCTTGTTTTTCCCACTTATGTATAGAGAATGTTGATTGTATTTTCAACAGGTCAGTGATCAATAGAATCAGAGTAGCATAGCCCAAGACAGAAAGGGACTTCTAGTGTATGAAAATTATCCTATGTGATGCAGGGATCTATAGCAGGCAAAGAGAGAGATAGTGCTTATGAACTCCAATCTCTGCTTCCCAAGTGTGGTGGATTAATTAATAATGGTCAACTTGTATCACCCAGCTGAACTGAATCACCATGGTCTGGGTGTTGGAGGATCCACCTGAAGACTGTTACCAATAGCCATAAAAAGAGAACTGGAGGGGAAAGATCTTGGCTTGTTGATTTGTAGGAGAAGCTTGCTATGGATGGTTTTCCTGATGCAAGCTTGGCTGATCTCATTGGAGGAGGAGCTCAGGGCCTCGCTGTTGGTGGGAATGGTTGCTGTTTTCATCAGGAGAGCTCTGATCTTCACCAAGAGCATTACTTCCTGGCTCTAATGTGGATCCCTCAGCTTGGTGACAGAAATCCTTCATAGGGTAGATTTTCTGCTGTCACCACTGGCCTTTGGGCCTTCCAGTGCAGATCCTCAATACAGACAAGCATGAGACATTGCTGTGGGCTCTAGGCCACTGGCTGGACTCTAGGAGGACATGGCCTTGGACTCTAGGCCTTCAGCTGGACTTGTGTGTGACACTGCTGGGATGTAGGCCCTCAATTGAATCCTTTGGGCTTCTAGTGTGGGGTTAATTTCTTGCACTCCTTTGCATTTGACTCTATGGGTAATTATCATAAAATAACCTTATAAGTTATGTGTCCTGTATTTAATGTATTCCCTTGCTGAATCTTTCTGACTAAAACACCAAGGAAAGACAAAAACATGTAAAATGATAACATTCTGATTTTTTAACAGTGATAGTTACAAGATTGTTCATGATTCTGTGGTTTGTAGCATAAATTTATAACTGAAAGAAATGCTAAGTTTCATTTTCAGGTTAGTGAAAATTAAGAAAGTTTTCCCAGGGAATACTTGATTTTTCTTGTGCAGGGGCTCATAAACTAGGGTCTGTAGACCCCTTAAGTGTTCTTAGATGGGATTTACAGGATCTGAGAACTTACATCTGAGAAAAATTTTCTACGTAGTTAAAAGTCCATGCTTTAAACTATGTCAGTTACCAGGGGACAAAAGGGAACAACAGACTTTACCTTCTGTTTAATATGAAACAGCAGAAACAAATTTACCCTCTGTTTTAGTCAACTTTTTATCACTGTGACCAAAAACTTGAGAAAAACAACTTAAAAGACTTATTTTGGCTCATGGTTACAGACCATCAGTCCATGGTCACTTGGCAGCATTGCTTCTGGCCCATGATGAGACAGAAACATCATGGCAGAGGGGTGTGGTGGACAAAAGCTACTCCCTTACACTGTGACCTAGTCACAACAGCAGGCTCTATAGACTCTATAGACAGTCTTAAGGCAGAAGGGGATGCCGAAAGCTGCTGCTGCTCCACAGCTTCTCCCTTGGCATAAGGTGAGAGCCATCATAGGGTTTCTGAAGGGCAGAGAAGGCTTCTGCTGGGTTCTTCTATTGCCTGTGGTAGTCCTTTTGGTGCCCCCTAACCTGTCCCTTCGAGGCAGATCCTAACAATCATTTTGTGGAGTTTAAAAGCCTGTTTTCTACAGTTAGAATTTTGTATACATGGTGAGTGGCTTGATCTTGAGAAATTGATAATTTCTCAAGGACTCAGCTTCCCTTTTCAAAATTAAGAATAATAAGGATACCTGCTTTGTAGGGTTATTGCGAGCATTAATCTCCTTTTGTTTTCATTTTTATTAATTTTCTTCAATGTGCCAGAGACTTATTTAGAAACTAGAACTAGGAAGATAAAGTGTCATTTCCTGACCTCAGGGCAACATAGATTAAAGGCAATACAGACATTAAGAAGATAAAAACACAATGTGGTAGGTATGATGATAGAGATAAGTTTGAACTCCAAGGGGTGGAAGTGTCTTCTCAGAAAAGGTGACCTCACATTGTGTCAGGGAAGATAAGCATCAGTCCCCTCCCAATTAGGTTGCCCTGGCTGATGGAAATGTTTGATGGTAAAGGGCTCCAACCTGTTCACAGGTACTAAGAGTGTTGCAAGGATATTCAGGTGCTTCTGGAACTGGACAAAATGACAATGGAATTGTAAAATACTGGAAAGATGAATTGCTGAGCAATTATTTGCAGACTGTAATGATGATGTTGATGCTGCTGCTGCTGCTGGTTACTACTATCATTTGCCCACTGGTGATGGGCCATGTCTTCTTGAACTAGGATAGTGCCTTCCTCTGATAGCAACATACCCCATTGACCAGCTTCCACAGTCATTTTGTGAGACCCATGAGCCCTTTGAATTCTTCCCACTGTTCATATTTTTCTCTTGACAATCCATGCTCAGTGTCTTGAATATTTTAACATCCAGTCAAAATGACTTTGTTTGAAGGGGGTTGCATTTCCATAATGGGCTAAAACCTAATGGTATTTAGTAGCTCAGTGGAAGGTGAAAGGTGATGAATTTTAATCAAGGGATTTTTTCCTTTCATTTTCCACACCACCAGATGTAATCCTCTTTCTGCCTTTCATTTTATCAGATATTCACCATGCCAAGTGGTGCTTAAACTAGTGTGTGGTGTCACTCAGGTCTGATTGCAATTGTACAGCATGGGAAACGCCAATGTCCCTTGGATACTAATGTCCTTCTCATAGTGGATAAGCCAAGGAATCAAATACAGAATGTAAAAAGTGTAGATGCAGGCTTGAAAATATCACATTGGGTGGTTATCTTAGCTTGGCTTTGAAAGGGCTTCACAACTCTCTTAAATATATAGGATGCAACATCTGTAGCTTTCTCCAGAAGTTTAAATACAATGCTAGCTACCAAAACACTCTTTACTTGGATTGACAAACCTTTCTTGTTAAATAAAATCATTATCTACTGCAGGAAGAGGGAGACCCCAACATTCCAACAGCAAAGTATGCAATGGATTGCCTATCATTTACTCCAGATTTACAAAAGAAAGCCCAAATTTACTCCTCTTGATCTATTTTTTCAGCTAACCACCATCCATTTGCTCTGTTGCTACTTAGAGTGGAATTCTTCGAGCGTTGTCTGTGTGGATTGTTTTCAGGTCCTTGCCTTTCATTATTCCTTACAGCAACTGTAGGTATGCTTTACTCAACACTCTATGGAAATGAGGAACTTTTATCATGGTCAGTTCTCATTGCTGTGTCCCTTGCTCAGCTTTCAGTCTGCATCTCAGTTGACAATGGGCAACATTTGTTACAATTCATATCTTTCCAAGGGGTTCCATATTTCCAGTTTTTCCTCTATCACATAAGTTGCTCTTTTTCAGTTTCTGCTATTGTTCGAATCTTGCATGTCCCCAAGGCTGGCGTGTGGAAGGCTTGTTCCCCAGTGCATGGCTCTATTGGGAGGAGGTAGAATCATCAGTAGGGGTAGCCTCGTGGAAGTTAGGTCAATGTGGGTGTGCACTTGAAAAGTCTATTTGGACCTTGGCCCCTCCTTTTCCTTTCTCTTTTCCTTCTGGGTGTCATGAGGTGAACAGTTTCCTGACAAAGGGCTCCATGCCATAGGCTCAAAGCAATGGAGCCTTGAAACCTCTGAGCTGTTAGCCTAACTAAAACTTACTTCTTTTTGATTATCTCAAGTACTTTGTTGTGTTAATGGAAAGTTGGCTAACACAGTCTCCTTTTCTGATTCTTTTTTTCTTTAATTCTTGCTGTTGTAGTTTGAGGCTCAATCCTTTTTTGCTATCTTAACTTACTTTAAGCTGTCATCTCAATTCCCTGCTATGGCCTTAAATGCCATCTATGTGCAGATGATGGAAAATATTTTATCTCCAGCATAGATCTCTTTTCTAAAGTCCAAACATGTTTATTGTATTGGAAACATGGACCACTCACTTCTTTTAAGAAAGATCTTGCCCTCCAGCTAAGGAGTAAGCTAAGAGCAACCTCTGTTGAGGCCCAGGTCCCAGCCAATGACTGAAAAGAGAAGGGAAATGTGGGGCTATTTCTGCCCACAGTGGTGATCCTCTGTATGACAGTGTTTAACTTCAGGGCACCAGGTTGGGTTGGCTGGACTTGTCAGATCTGCATCAGTCTACATCTTCCTGACAATTCTTACTTCTTTTTCCTTTATCAGTCACTAAGGGAATTTTATTGCAGGTCAGATGATGTGGTTTTTGCCTGGTTGAGTATTAGGAATTTTGTTCATCAGTACTGTACTCATGGACAGACGAATCCACTGATGAGTATAGTGCACCATGATCCATTTACCTTCTAATAACTCCACCTCTGAACATATGAGGCTTTGGGGACATAAGATCTAAACCATAACAATCAGAAGATGTGTAGGAATGTATGCAGTAAAGACCATGTTCATAATGTTTCCACTGAGAATGAGGACTCTTGGGTATTGGAATAGAGGCAATTGATACTTTGGCAAAGGACTTGTCTACATTATGCCCATATCCTGAGACTATACAGGAGGCCAAGTATAAAGGCAATGAGCTAATTGAGATTTCAAAGGAGCCCAATATGCAGGCTGTGACATGGCTAAAGCTGGCTGTTTTTAGTCAGGTTTAAAGTGAGAATAAGAAATAAAAAGCAGAGCAGGAAGACGTAAGAAACATTCAGCTTTGTCAGAAAGGAAACATGTGAAATTGGGTCAAAGAAATTGTGGTTGCTGAATAAATTAGCAGCAATAAATAAAATCCAAGTACTCTGCCCTGGCACAACAAGAGATGCCTTGAGGCCATCTCAAGAATTGGTCATCAAGAAGATGTATTTGAGTGTCAAGTTGATAAAGATTGGTCTTGTGATGGTTAATCTTAATTATCAACTTGATTGGCTTGAGAGACACCTAGATTACTAAATCACACTCCAAGGTGTGTCTATGTGGGCCATGAGGGAGTGACCTTGGGAACTAGAAGTGGCCCATTACTCTTTCCTCTCTGGTTTTTCACTGTCTCTCTGCTTCACTGCTGTCATGAGATGTAAAGATTTCCTCTGCCATGCCCTCTACCATGATGTTTCTGCCTTAGTGCGTGCTGATGTGGGCTGAAACCATGAGCCAAAATAACAATTTCTGCCTTCAAGCTGTGTATGTTGGAGATTCTTGTTTGCTGTAATGTGTCTAGCAGCTTTATCTCTCCAAAA
Source organism: Heterocephalus glaber (assembly GCF_000247695.1). Next base: position 6,365,854 of record NW_004624768.1, read on the forward strand.
CCCATTTCCAGATTTCAAGTATATCCTATGATTTTATACCTGGAATGTAACTTGTTTCTGAATATTGTCTTTTTTTGTGTGTTTTGCCTTTGGCTGTGACTTTTCCTCATTTATTTTTGGTCCTCATTCTCCAACCTTTATATTTTCTACAAAGTAGTTTTTTCTTAGATTTTAATTCAATCTACCTTGTCCTTTTGTAATGAAATCTTTCATATTAAGATCACATCATAAAGTAAGCTGTTTATTGGACAAACTTAGATATATCTTTTAGAAATCCACTTACAAATTGTTATACACTGGATGACTGTTTAGAAACAGTTGTTCCAATGTTAAACTATCACCAGATCAATTGATTTTTGCTGTCACTCACCGCCATTTGATAAACACAAATATCTCTGGGTATAGCATTCACTTCCTGCTCCTGAATTTGAAAGCCTTGAATATGTATAAGGAACACAATCAGTAATTCTGGAGTTTACACTCCCTTTTGATCAGGACTTCCTATGACATCCCGCTTTGTGCTGCATCAGTGGATTATAGCTATTTCAAGACTGCAGTCACTTGGCAGGGGACCTCCCCCTTTGCATATTGTAGTTGGTGCTGCATATATAGATGAGGACACCTGCCATCTGGGTTTCTGGAAAACAGATGATGAAGAAGAATGATGCTGTTTATGCTAAGGATTTGCAATTTCATCAAACTGCTGAAATGAGTATTTTGCATTTTTAAAATACTCTATTAACAATAGGACCACTGAAATATCTCTACAGTGAAGAAGAAAGGCTACTCTGCCTGAATTAATTAGGGTTTTCTGGAGAAACAGAGCATTTCAGAAAAAGTCAACAATTCTGTGAAAAGACTGTTAAAGGTGTTTCTAGTGAAGGGTCAGAAGGAAAGAGGAAAGCTCTCAAAGAGGATTTCATGTCTGTAGAGAATAGATAAAAAGTCATGAGCAGAACCTGAGTAGAAATATGACAACATGCCATTCTAGTGGTTTTCAGATGCAAATGAGGAACATGTTATTGAAGGAAATTGGAGGGCAGGTGACTTATTCAAAAATGGCAGAGAACTTGGATGATTTGTGTTCTAGTATTTTGGAGAAGGCAAAACTTGTGACAATGAAATTTGAAGTTGAAATTTTAAGCAAAGCTTTCCCCTTATTTATATGAAACACAACCAGAAAAAAGAAATTGATGAAATTGTGGAGCAAATTTTTTAAAAAATCTTGGAGATTTAGAAAATTCACCACCTCTCCATGTTGAAAATAATAAGAAATCTTGTTTTGAAGATAACACTGAGGATATGGCTGAGCAAGTAGTTAATAAAAGGATCATAGGTGTAACTTATGGATTTGATCAGTTATTTTAGCAAAAGTCAGCAGAAGAGATGGTATACCCATGAAGCACTGAACTTATTGGAACAGAGGAGGAGGGACAGTGATTGTAAGGTATTGGAGTTCTTGTCTACTAGGGCAGGACACTGAGATATTTTGCTGTGAACATTTTATATGCCTCAAGCAAAGCAGAGAAAGACCCTAAAGGTGATTATGAGATCATCAGAGCTACCACCCCCAGTATAGATCCAAAATGCACGGGCCCTAGGGGGCCTGTTTCATTTTTCAAAGGATTTGTTCCCCTCACTGAGTTGCTACAGAGGTGGTGCCCTGCCAAGTCCCTGGGATGATGTTGCTCTCCAGTGGATCAAAAGATATCATGAGATTTGCCTCGATACATTTCCCAAATTCATATGTTGAAGCTCTAACCTCAGTGTTTTAGATGGAATCAGGAGGCTGAGGGACCCCTGATAGGAAGAGGCCAGAGTTCTCACTACCTCTCTCCATGGACAACACAGAAAAAAATGCAGCCATTGGTAAGTCAGAAAGATAGCCCTCACCAGAACCAGACCATTCTGGCATCTTGATCCCAGTCTCCAAAAATGTAAAATAATCTGGTCTTTAAGCCAACCAGTTTATAACATTTTGATATAGCAGATTTAGCAGACCAATACAGATTATTTCCAGTTTGGGGCTATTCTGAATAATAATTTTATAAAAAATTGTATAAGTATTTGTAGGGATATATGTTTTAATTTCTCCTGGGTGTATCCCTAGAAGTAGAGCTGTTGGGTCATATGGAAGATTTTAACACTTGGAGACACTAATTGGTTTACAAGATAGCTGGACCACTTTACAATTCCATTAAGTAAGAAGTTCCCATTTCTCCACATTCCTACCAACATATGTTTTTATATATCTTATTCATTAGAACCTTTCTAATGTATGTCTTATTGTGGTTTTAATTTGCATTTCCCTAATGTCTAATAACCTTGAGGAACTTTTTATGTGCTTATTAGATATTTGCATATCTTTGAACAAATATTGGTTCATGCCATTGTACACATCTGGCTTGATTGTTTGTCTTCATATTATTGGGTTATAGGATTTACTTTGTAAATTTTGGATACAAGTCCTTCGGTATGTGCTTTGCCGATATTTCTAAGTTGTTTGATGGGAATATTTAGGAGGCTACCGAATGCAGGGTCACATGATTGCTAGCATTGGAACATAAAATATTTTATGCTGTGACACCACCAGTCCTTTTCTCACAGACATTTCTTCTAGTAATCAAGCTGTTTATGTTGTTAAATTGATTCAGCAAATGCTTCTTGGGTGCCAGGAAATCATGCTCACATTGTTCCCTGCTAGGTTTGGAGGTAGGAAAAAGAAGGAAATGGTTTATTTTTATCAATTAGCGACAAACAAGCCCTCAAAGAAAACTTGAAGCTGGTAATAAAGAAGTTTGGTGATGCAAGGATTGAATATCTTTGAAGATATGTGTGATGTTTATTACTTATTGGCATTTTAGGGTAGAGTGTAGTGGGTAGGTATACAGAACACTGATGCACAGAACTGTTTCTTCAGAACAGGACTTTGGAATCTTTCAGACAATGTATTTGAAAGTTATGACTTCATTGATTCTAACTTCATTTGAAAACACTTGTTTTTTTATGAAAACAATATTTTTTCAATGTGTGAAAAATGAAAGTCAAATCAAATGTGTGATAGAAAAAAATCCAGACAATTTTGGAATGTGAACAAGTATCAATGTTGACTTGATGCTCAGAACTTTCTTTATAATAAGACCCTCATTTCCTTTAGTTAGTGTGTAGAAACCCTGAGTCTCATGCGAGGTTTTTCCACTATGTTCCATTCTTTCTCACTTCATGTCCATTTGTCATCCAATATAGTCTACATTGAATAAAATAATAATACAATTAGTATTTGAATATGAACACTTTCATACATTTCTACCTGAATTTCAATCCTGGTGTCTTCCTTTATCACTTTCCTGAATGTATTTCTTTACTTGGTTTGGTCATCTCCTTTGGCAATAGGAACATTCTATAGAGAAACAGGCATGGCTGTAAAATCTCAGAGGGGCTTCTGAGAGTCCAGTGAGAAAATCCATGCAAGTCTTCTTACTCTTCCGGAAAAATCCAGGTTATGGAAAAAAATTAGACCAATAAAATTCTGTTGGTAAAATTTATATTGTCTTGTATGAAAATAATGCATTGGAATGGGACGTTGGCATGTGTTCCAGCAATATGCCCATGTAAAATCCACACATTATAGGGAAGGGGAAATTATGATTATTAAGGGTTTATAAAAACAATTACATATATAGTGACACATGATTCTTGCTTTTGTTTTTCTGGGACAAGATAACAGTTGTACTTTTCAAAAAAGATAAAATATAAAATCAGAGACACTCAAAGTATCATCTCATAAAGAGAATTACTTTTGCTCATATTATCTCTGCACATCACCCCCTCCCTTAGTAGCCCTTCCATCTTCCAACTTTCTTTTCTTAGCATTGACCTATAACTCATATATTCAGAATTCCCTTGAAACAGGATTCTCATGAAAATCAAATCAGGATGGAACAGAAAAGAAAGTAGAGATCATTCATATTTCTGCCCCAAATTCTTTTAGGTCTTTGGCACTTGCCCAGTGCTTAGTTTCTCTTCTTAAAAGAACTTAAAATTGCTTCTAAGTATTGGTTTGCATGAATAATAGCCATGTGAAGAATACTGAGGATAATTAATCATTCTGTGTTAGATTCAGGAATACTGAATTACTGAAAATACATCATTAAACTTTATCTTGAGTTAAGTGTAAGTTCTTGAAAAGCTATTTACCGTGTTTGAGTAAACAGAATTGTTTAAAAGACAGTAACACGTTTGTGTGTCTAGAAGCAGCTAAGGTGTATTGTAGGAGGGGACTGAATGCATAGCATAGTGTGTGCCTCCTCAGTGGCTGGTTCTATGAGCACAGAATGTAGTGTGTCACTCAGATGCACAGTGGGGCTACTCCCATCTGTGCTGCAGGAGTTGATCCTTGTGCCCTTTGTAGAGTGTGTGGAAGGTACGGGTAAAATAAGGAAGGAAATAGACTTTAGGGTCTTACAACCTCAGGTCTTCCCCTGGTCCCTTTCTTCTCCATTTAATGAGTCACTAGAGTTGCATGCACTCAGTGGAGATCCAAGAGGAAGGCTCATTGCTTCCGGAGACTGACCTCAAACTCAACTTTTGCTGGAGACTGGCCAAGCTGAATGAAGAGGCTGGAGAACATCTGAAAACAGTTCCATGTACTGATCTTATGGTGTTGACCTATTCTCTTGTGATATACCTGGTAGAGGACAAGGTCTCACATTCCTGGACTTTTAGTATGCTGTATACTGTGTGGCTATGCCTGTACCTATTTCTCTGTCTATATCTATATCGTTGTCTATATATATACTCCTTCTGGTTTGATGACTAAATCCTCAATTTCCCCAGTCTTTGTCTCAATGAGCCACTCTCTACTTTCCTGTGATGGTCACCTCCAGTACTCCTGCTAAGAGGATGGAATCTTAAGCGCTGGGCTCTTTATGTAGCTTAGAAACATCAGCAGTTCACAATTTGGTTTCAGGCTAATGGAATAATCCTTTACTCAGATGATTTGGTACCTGTATTTGTCAGTGTTTACTAGAGTCAGATGTAGAGGAGTGCAAAATGTCTGCAGGCTGGAGACCCAAAGGACCCAGTCGAGGGTATGGAGCCCACAGCAATGTCCCATGCAAGTCCAAATCAGGAGGCCGAAGGATCTGTGATGGGAGACTGAAAGGTCTGCACTGGCAAGGCCCAAGGGCCAGTGTCGGAAGCTGAAGGATCCATGCCAGAAGGCTGGGCATCTGCACCGGAAGCCGGGAAATGATGTCCAAGATGAAGACAAGAATTGAAGCTCCCCTGAAGAAAGAAAACAGACAAAGCTCTTTCCCAGAAAAACTGCTGAAACTCCTCCAAAGAAAAGCAGTCACAGTGAAGTTCCTGCAAGGAAGATCATCTGAAATCCTTCCCTCCCCTTCCCCTTGTATACCCTTCTGACAGCAATCTTCCTTAAGTGGGTCTTCCATGCCCACTCCGACTCAATTCAGCTGTCCGTTTCCACTCAGACTGACAGTTTATGAATCACCACAGTATCTGAGAAAGCAGCAATGGATCTCAGGAAATGGTGATGCTCTTGCTACAGTACTGTGATTTCCTAGAGAGATCAGTAGCAGACTCACCTGAGATCTTGCCATAGTTAGATTTTTTTCCCCTTGGAAAACAGAGGCTAGTGCCTTAAAAGGAAGTCATGGGACTTGATTATCATAATTTTGAACAAGCTCCTCATATAATTTACTTCTTAGAAAATAGTGTTTGGCTTCTTTTCATGTTGACTTATGCTACAAGAGATCTAAATAGTGGAAAATGTCTCTTAGATATCCAGAATGAATGAACTGTCACTAATAGTAAAATGTCCATATCATTGGGTATGTGGGTTCAAGACAGTTCTTTTTGGTGGACAGGTTCTAGCTGGGTAGTCCAAGCTGACTTTGGCCTTGAATTTACTATGTAGCCCAAGCTGGCCTTGAACTCATGGCTATCCTCCTGCCTCAGCCTCCTGTGTGCTGGGATTACAGGTGTGTACCACCACGCTTGTCAAGATAGTTCTTATTTTGTCATTGTGCTATGAATGCCACAATCTACTTCTACTGCTTAGAGTATAATAGATTACCTTGTTTTTAACTTTTCAATCTAGCCCCTGTGAATCAGCATGTAGAAATAAGCATCTCCACAGGCCCAAATGCTTGCTTTACTTTTTCTGAGAATGCAGAGACAATGTCAGTCTAAAAAGATTTTTCCTCCTATTAGGTGTATATCTTAGGTATTTTGTCACAGTAACAATAAAGGTGACTCATGTAAATTCTTGCTAAATACTTTTGTTGAGATTAAAATTTTTCTTTATTCCAGGGCCCTGTCTTTCTTGCCAATATGAAGAAACAACCACACTTGGTTAGCACCTAACTTCCATCCATAGACATTGAAATTTAAGTGTAATAAAAGCTTTTTTAGTGTTTCCAAATGGTTGTGAACACTTGTTAATATTTGATGTTCTCTGGAAGCTCAAACAGGAACAGGATGAACAGTTACAAACGGGAGCTTGGTATTATAGGGTAAAAAAAGGCAAAAGACTATTGCACTCATTTTATGTTTTAGGTCTTCCTAATGATTCCAGGTTCCAGGTTTGGTTGTGTGAGATCTTCACCAGAGTGGAGGGAGGAGGGAATCATGGTTAAGGCAGGCAGGTTACAGCAAATGGCATCAAGGACAGTCCTGAGCTCCTGGTCCTTCTATACCCTGTATGAGCCATGCCCAATCTCCCTCCTTACAGAAGCCTTTTTTCAGTGTACACTATTTTTTTGCTTATCACCTTCCCCCAGCTACATTCATGGGGTAAATGACACATTGGCATTAGAGTGGAGAGCCCATCCGTAACAGATATGCCATGTGCACAGTGGGGACTGACAGACAAATCTGACCCCCCAAAGCCAGCGAAGACTTGTGGTGATGCTCCTCTTTGGAAAGCCTTCTGCAGCCAGCAAGTACATTGTCTGGCATTTGTGGTTATAGCATGGAGCCTGACTTCTTTTTAATGAACATAATGCCATTAGTATGTCCTAATGTGATCACATTCTTGCTAACATGGCCTGAGACATTCTAACGCAGTACATTCAGTGAGTCATGCTCTCTATGTAACTTGACTCATTCAGCATTTCAAACAAGTCATTAAACACCTACTGTACACTAGAAGTTGTGGGGAGATCAAAGAACAGCACTGGATTTTACACAAAGCAGCTGCACTTTCTGCATCACACAAAGCATTCTTTTTTAGGATATTTCCAAAAAGTGGGATTGGATATATAGTATATACAAAACAAAGTTGTCCCATAACATGAAATGATGTGAGTAATAGATAATCAAACCAATGAACTCAAATGAAAATATTTTATTCAACATAATTCATATCAGTGCACTTAAGTCTTTTTCTTTTTAGTATTACATGCCATGTTATTGAATGTCTGACTATGGGTTTGTAGAAACAGGCTTATCCATACTGAATATAGGTGGCAGCCTGAGTCCCAGCACATTGCCTGCTTCCCTGAAATGAATCCCCGCTGAAGGAATGACAGGGACCTGGGAGTACACTGCTCACACCTTTGTCTGGACCAAAACACAGGCTTCCTGCTGGCTAACTTCTCCATGAGTGGACTCGTCCTACCCTTTCCACAGCTCAGTTTCATCATATGGCTGTGTTTTGTACATTCCTATGCTAAATATTTAAATATGCAAGGACACGTGTGTATTACCTGTTATTTCCAAATGCAACAGAAGTAGACAGGAAAGCTAACACACTCTCCTCAGGGAGTAATTTTAATCAGATAATATTTAGTGCTCAGCTGAAATACTTAGTGGCACTTGCAAGCAAATCCCCTTTTCATCAAGGAGATAGATTTTCATTTTCCAGTCCTAACAAGAGAAGATGTTTTCATCCCCTGACAGTTTTGGGGTTCATTTTTTTCCAGTTGGCTGCAGAATGTAGAGGGACGACAGCAGCTAGAGGTCCCCTGGCATGTGGAGGAGCAGCGAATCACTTCTCCCAATTACAGATCCTTCAGGATGTCATCAGTATGCACCAGCAGTTTCTCACTGTTTTATTTTTTTTCTTTCTTTTTTAGCCAGAAGCAAATGAATATATTATTCGTCAGCAGCACGACATGGGGCAAATGGATTGGAGAGTCGTGGATGATTGGGATTCCACGAATGCATGGGGGTGTGACTGTACTTTAGAACTCATTTCCATGGATGCTGACATATGAGAGAGTCCTCGGAGACCCGTCTGTCAAACTGCGAAATGCTCTGCAGAAAAATTAGATTACTCATACTCAGACAGAGGGAGCAATGGCAATTTAGGATAGCCCCTTAAATACCAATTACACTTGTATTTACAAAGCAAATTAGACCCATATAAAGGACATTGTTCCCACTAGCTACATAGACTATGTGTGAATGTACCTCGCCAGTCTTTGAAAACTCATGCAAAGATGCAAGCCCACACACACATACACACACACATAAAGTGTACACATTTTTCTTCCTCTTTTAAATTTAATTTCAACAACTCCAAAAGGCTCACTTTATTTGTTTAAGTGGCTAGATGCACTGTTTTATTAGTACTGGAATATGACTTGGTTTGCAAGTCCATCGCCTGTATACCTATTATCCACATCCAAATGGTCATTATAAGTGAGAAATGTGTAGGTGGATTCTCTTTGTCACAGCAGATGCTGGGACATTGCTCCCTGGCTCATGGTGGGGAAGCATTGCTGGGCTCTGCATTTCATTCAGTGTTTGCAGAATTTCTGAAGACAGCAGATGGCTCAAACTCCTATGATCAACCCAGCACAGTTATGTGCAGGCTTGCCAATGAAATCTATTTTTCAAAATGAAAATATGAATTGGTAAATCATGTCATGCAACATTCGCTATCATAGATGAAATAAAACCTCATAGAAGAACAAGAAGAGTTACTGGGGAAAATTTTTAAAAGAAACCAGGAAAGCTCACAATGACTCTTGACTGAAAGTAGATGCTGCTGCATGGGGGAGGTCAGGTGTTTCCCAGTACCTAACAGAGGGCTTTTCACAGCACTGGGTAATGAAAGAGGCTGGCTGGGATAAGAATCCCCTTGTCATAATGACAGGACAGTGCTAGGCTCTTTGAAACCCCTAGAGTATGTTCTGGAATGCTAACTGAGAGTTGGACACCCATCTAGTGGAGTATTTATTTGAATTTATTTACAGCTGCTCAGTGGCAAATTCTGTTTGATTCTTATGATCATTGTAGCAATCATGTGGGATTTCTCTGACATACAACTCCATAGATCATGGCCCTTGCAGCTTAGTACTGAGTTTTCTTCAGATCTCCACATTGGGTACCTTTCTATATAATGCAGCATCCATTTGTTTATCTATCATTCTGTCATCTAAAACATTCTGTTAACTTTTGCACCTGTTCATTGCTATTATTGGGATTACTGATCAAGTTCATCATCGTGATCCTAAAACAATTCAGGTACCTTTTGAATCGCGTAGGAGTTCATTATATTTAGTAGGGGTGGAAGTGAGGGTGCCCCTGGGGTCTTGAGATGGTACAGGGGTTTTGAGAACCACTAGAGTGACTAGCGTAAGACAAGCTGGAACTTGAAAAAAAAGTCCTCCTTGTACAATTGAAGATACTTTCTCATTCATACTTATCTTTTGCATGCATCTGGTCCCTGAGTTCAGAGAGTGTACAACTGCCAGGCATCATGGATACACAGGAAGATTAAAGTCAGGCTGTCGGCACGTAGACCCTCAAAACAGAGTGGGGCAGAATCATACTCTGTAGTTATAAAACACCAAGCATGATTCACAGCATGGGTTTGAGTGTAGAGTATGGATGTGGACACCCAAACTCAGAAGCTTGAGAAAGAGGAAGGGGTTGAAGTTTTTAGGTGGAGATTGTGCTTATACTGATTGTAAAATCTTGAATGGAGTTTGAGCTGGGAAGGAGTCCATGGCAGAGTGCAGAGAATGAGTGAACACAAGGAATGACTTAGCATGATGTTTGCTGGGAGCTGCAAAGAGTTTAAGATTGCCGATCAGCTTTCCATGGCTGGGACAAAATATTTGACACCTACAATTTAAGGGGAGACAGGTTTATTCTGGCTAAAGGTTTCAGTCTGTTGTTGGTCAGTTCCAAGGCAGACACAGCATGATGGAAGAGCATGCAGGAGGAAACCTGTTCACCTCAGAGCAGCTGGAAAGCAGAGCAGAGAATGGGTCAGGGGCCAGATCTAGTCCTCAAGGTCATGCCATATGATCCACTTCCTCCGAGTAGTTCCCAGCCACCTGTTCCTAGGCCATTCAGGTGTGAACATCAGTGGATTAATTCACTGATAAAACCAGTGCTCGTGAGAAATCTCTTAATGCAGTCAAAGATTAAATGCAAGAAAGCGACATGGGGTGTTGTATACTTGTGTGGGGTAATCATGAAGGAGATACTTGTATAATGTGAAGAAACTGACCTTCACTTTAACCCCACAGAGGACCACAACAGTTTTCAGCAATGGCTTGTCATAAGCCATGATCATATTTTGTGTCAGATTGGAGTTTTCTGTGACTTTTCTTTTTGCTTGCAGAATCTCTCCTCTTTCACGTCTTCCATTGCAGTCGTAAGTACTACTTTGCCAAAAAGAAGAATAAACTCGAGTCATTTGTAGAAAATAGATGCACCTTGAGACCCTAATGTTAAGTGAAATAAATTGGATACAGGTTAAATACCACATAGTTTCTTTTATATAAGAAACCTAAAATATAAATAAAGAGCAAAATAAAAGATAGATAGTGGGGAAAAAGGGAGGTAGATCTTGTGCATATTGGAAGGGAGCCAAGAGATGAAGGAAGGGGGAAGAAAGAAGAGAAAAGGAATAATAAAAGGAATTGAGATGTGTTCATACCTGTACTAAGTGTTTATGAGGAATGTGATCATTATGTACTACAAATATGCACCCATGCAAAGGAGAAGGGGTCCAAGAAATGGAAGGAGTAGAAGGTCAGGAAGGAGGAAGGGGGTAAGAAAGGAATGAAGATATGTTATGTATGTGTAACCATTATATACTACAAACATGTACTAATAAAAAGCACAACCACCCCTTGAAGCAGATCGCAGTGGAGCTTTCCTAGTTGAGGCCTGTGGGCTGCCTGAAACCCCCTCCAGGTCCCTCGTGTTTCAGGTCCTCATGCACTGCCTGGAGACCTCGTACCTTTTGCATGTGATTGTTTTAGAAAGTCCAGGAGACAAGCGATGAAGATCTGGAATATGCTGGTGAGAGTGGAACTTGGGGAGATAGGATAATTTGAGAAACATTTAGAAGGGCAAACTGGTTGATGTAGCAGGGAGCCTTATGCAGACATTACCAGTGCTGGATTTCAGTGCCTCAGCAGCTGAGGAACTAGAGTCCTGCGGCTCAACCCTGGTTTGGAGACTCACCTTGTGTGATTAGGAAGGAATACATAGTGTTTTCTCCCAGAGAGGGTGGAGAAACTTCTTAGTGCCCTTGAGTTTGGAGTCTTTCTCAGAAGAGATCAGCATCTCTTATGTGTGAGAAGAAGTGAAAGAAAAACTTTGTACTTAGAAGATTAGAAAATAAAGTTCCTTGACTTTCACAAAAACAGAAGAAGGAACATGGCTTTAGGTGACACCAGAGTTTAATTACACTGGCAGAGAGTTCCAAGAAGGATCTTTCTGTGCATAGCTGGACAAACTCGGAGGCAAGAGACAATATTTGCTTACTCGACAATCACAGGGAGATATCTATAAATTTAAAACAAATATAAAAAATATGTTAAACAACATCAATTTCTGCAGGTAGAAAAATTCAGACTGAAGGAAACCAGGAGAAAAATCACCCAGTTTCTTCATTAACTAAATCACTTAAAAAAAGAAATTATATTCCACGAGTTGTGGGGTATAGACTTTTTTGATATGATTCAACAAAATATTACAAAATATCTTTCTGACCATAGGGAACATGTGAACATTACTTGGATATTTAAAGATAACAAGAAGTTACTAGTATTTGGATTAATTTGGTAATGGTATTTCTAGAATGAATTTCAAAGATATTTTAACCTTTTGAGATATATTATGAAATGTTTACTGATGGAATGATAAAATACATAGGATTTGCTACAAAATGCCTGGAATGAGGTTGGTAGAAGAGGAGATAGTTAAACAATATTGACAATGAATTGAGAGTTCATTATTTTAGTCTCTTGATTTTGTATGTTTTTTAAATTCATGTAAAGCAAAATGCAAATGGTAAAATATTAAAAATAAATCTAGGTGGCATTAAAATATAACAAATGAGAGAATGATCAATAGTGTCAATGGTGCTGCATGTCTAGTCAGAGGAGAGCTGAAAAAAGAGTCATTTACTTGGCGATTATGGAGCCAATGCCACAACTTGTGTAGTTTGTAGTGAAGGAAGTACACAGAATGTTTGCATTCTCCTTTGAGGAAGCTTGATACAAGAATAAAACATTCAGCGATGGTAGCTTGAGAGGACAAGTCAAGTGATAAAAAGATGATGAGTTGGCTAGTTCTAGTGGAAGAAGGTAGAAATGGAATGCAAGGGAATGAATGAGGTAGTAGTGTTTTCCATAAACAGGGGGACATCTTTTGTAGGGAGCAACATAATTCGGCTGACAAGAGGGGAACCTGGAAGCCTCAATGAAGTGGGAAGTGGGAAATATTCCTCTGCTGAGAGTGAGACAATGTGGTTGTGTAGAAAAAATGAGAAGAGTCATAAACTTTGTTGCTGATTGGCCAGTTTTGGTTAGAGATCATGAATGTGAGTTGACTTGATCAACATGGTTGATGTGGCATTCCTCAGAATCAATGAAGAGAATACTTCAAGCCCTCATGGAATTTGTGGTTTGGTTGGCAGATTACAGTAGAAGAAAGAAGTCATGGAGACAGATGTTCAGTGACAAGCCAAGACTATTAGCCTTGGGCTTCCAAAAGAGTCAAGAAGGAGGGATTTCAAGCAGGGACAGCAAAGCTGGACAAGATAAAGGGATCTAAGAAGGAAGCTGTGGTTCATTCAAATAGTAAGTGAAGTTCTGGTAGAATGAAAAATTACAACCAGAAAGAAGAATATGATTTCTTCGGAGTGGTGGTAAGTTGTGGGGTGTGAATACAGTGGAGTCTTGGTCATAGTCACTGGAGTTGAGAAGGTCAAAGGGTGATAAAGATAGGGTATTTGTTCATCATCCACACCCCTTTGAAATTATTCAGAGTGATATCAACTTGTAGTGAAAGAATGATAGACAACAAGCTGGTAAAGTCTTCTATCAAAGTGTGATAACCAGATGTGGATGTGATCATTAAACTTCATGAACTTATAATGAACTAGATGTACTGACACATGCTGGTAATTCTAGCACTTTGGGAAGATGAGGCTGGAACATCACCAGTTGAAGCCCAGCCTGGGCAACTTAGTGAGTCAGTTAGACCTTGTCTCAAAATAAAACATAAGAAAGGGGTAGGGCTCCAGCTCATGACGAAAACTCTGAGTTCAATCCCAACTGCCACAAAACAAACACAAATGAACAAAAAGATTTACAAGGCCAGTGGCAGTCTAAAAATCAGGCAGAGTAACTAGCTTGAACTTATCCCTTCAAAATATTCTTAGAATTTTTATCTCCATAAACAAGTATTTTTTTCTTCTGTGAGCAGAAGCTACATGTGAGGATTTTCTGTCAGTTCATCCCTAAGCCCCTTTCTGTGAAAAACATGAATTCAGGATGTGATGAAATAACTGAATCATAATAATGTAACTATTCACTCAGGAACTTCCAAATATACAGTATATTAATTATAATGTCATGTTGTAAAATAGGTCTCCTAAACATTTATCTTGCATACCTGAAACTGTTGCCATTGATCCATAGTTTTTTCTTCCTACTCATCTACAACTGCTGTAACTTATTTTCTACTCCCTGCTCTATGAGTATATATTTTCTAGATTACACATATATGTATATTACTTATTTCTTTTTCTGTTTCTGGCTTATTTCACTGAACATAAATCTTCTAGGCTTATCCATGTTGTTGTAAATGACAAGACTTTTTTTGATGACTGAATGATATTCTATCTATCTATCTATCTATCTTTATATATATGCCAATTTTCTTCATTCATTCTTGGGTACTTAATCTGATTCCATATTTTGGCTATTGTCAATAATGTTGAAGTGGACCTTATAGTACACATATCTCTTTGATATACAGATCTCATTTCCCTTGAATATATCCCCAGAAGTGGGATATTTGGATCATGTGATAAATCTATTTTAATTTTTAAAAATCTTTCCATATTACCTTTCATAATGCCTGTACTAGTAAATAATACTTGTGGCAAAGAAGAAATCCTAGGATAAATTAAAACATATTTGCAATTGAATGAAAATCTAGGCATAACTTATCAAAATTTGAGGAATACAAGAAAAGCAGTGCTAAGAGGAAGATTCGTAGCATTGAATGCATGCATTTCATAAGAAGACCTATAACTAATAATATAACTTCTGTCTTAGAGCACCAAAAACAGAAATGCAAATTGAACTTGAAGTAAGCAGAAAGAAAGAACTAGTAGAAATCACAGCAGAAGTTAATGGAATTGAAAACAGAAACCGGTAGAGAAAATCAACAATGTCAAAAGCTGTTTTTTGAAAATGTGAATAGAATTGATATGACTTTTTAAGCTAACAAAAAGGAAAACATTTAAATTCCTAATATAAAAAATGAAATGTGGTATATCCCATGGACATTAAAAGGAGGATCGGGGAATATGATGAACAACTCTGTGCCTATATGTTTGATAACTATATAAAATAGATTCCTTGGTAAATACAATGTACTTATTCATATACTAGAAAAAAGAAAAAATCTGAATCAGCCTGCTTCTATTAATGAAATTGAATAAATAATTATTAATTGACCAAAATAGAAAGTACACAGCCCAGATGAATTTATTGGTGAATTCTACTTATTTCAAACTTAAGGACTATATTATACTAAATCTCTATGAACTTTTCCAGGAGATAAGAGAATACAGGCTAGATTGTGATTGAGCTATATGGCCAGCATAAACCTAATGCCAAAACCAGAGAAAAACATTAAAACCAAAGAAAATTATAGACCAATATCACTTGTGACCATAGAGGTAAATATTCTGAAAAGATATTGGAAAATCAAATCCAACAATGTATAAAAAGAGTTATAGTCCATGACCAAGTGGGGTTTATTCCAGATATGTAAGACTGGTCCAACATTTGAAAAGCTACAAAAACCCTAGAGCTAATATCATACTTAATGGTGAGAAACTAGAAGCTTACTCACTAGTATCAGGAACAAAGCAAGGTTGATCCTTCTCTTTGCCCTTTTAAACATCATGTTGGAGAACATATCTAACTCAATGAGACAACAAAACAAGTAAAAGGCATATTCTTAGAAAACGAAGAAATTCTTTTTGTTCCCAGATGATGATTATCTATGCAGAAAACAATTGTCAAATAAATGTTAATATCAATATTAATGAATAATTGCAGAAAGGTAGTAGGAGACAAAGTTAACATATAGAAGTCAAACACTTTCTAATATCCACCAATGAACCACCAAGTGGAATTTGAGATGATATAATTGACATTAGCATCCCATAAAATACTCATGCATAAATTTAACAAAACATGTATGCAATCCTTATGGGGAAAATTGGTGAAAGAAATAGAGGCAGAAATAAATAAATGAGAACGTGTTTCATGTTCATGGATAGGATTATTCAATATTTTCAAAATGTTAGTTCTTCATCCCAACTTGTTATATAAACTCAATGCCACCCAGTTGAAATCTAAGAACATTACTTTGTAGATCAATGAACCTATCCTAAAAGTTTGTGTAAAGCACCAAAAGAACCAGAATAGACCAAGGAGCAGACCACCCCCAGTGCCCAGGAGGTGAGCCTTCTGGGTTGCCATACCACTGCCCCCACCGCTTAAGGGCAGAGCCACCCCCAGGATCAAGGAGGTGACACTTCCTGGCCACCATACCACTTCCCCCAGGGCCGACGAGGAGGCTTCAAGGCTACTGTACCATCATGCCCAGCGAGGAGCAGCAGAGCCACCCCCAGTGCTGAAGAGGTGAGCCAGGCAGGCACCAGCAGCACACACCCCTCCTCCTCCCACCATTGAAGTGAGAAGACACAAAAACATGTCTCAAAACCAGACTTCCAGATCACCTAAAGCAAACCCAAAGGGAAATGAAAAGAACAATCTGATACTCAACCACCTGGACTCCCTGAACTGGCAACATATAGGATCTGGAAAAAATGAAATCAGAAATAATTTCTCAGATAATACAGAGATTGTGCCCATAGTACAAGACATGATTAATGAATATAGAGTGGACACACATAAAAAAATTGAGGAGCTGAGGAACATGATGAAATCCCAACATAGGAAAAAATGGAATCCATAAAACAGATACAAACAGATTTCCAGGAGATTAAAAACTCCATTGAAAGCTAACACAGCAGAATAAGCCAATGTGAGGACAGAATTTCAGATATAGAAGATAAGATTGCAATTAGTGACCAGGAAAAGAAGAATTTCTTTAAAATAGTATGGGACCATGAGAAATCAATCCAGCAGCTGCTGGACAACGCAAAGAAGAATAACATAAGACTGATTGGAGTCGATGAAGAAACAGGAAAGACTGCAGATGACATAAAAAAACTGTTCACAGAAATGATGGCAGAAAACTTCTCAAGGAGGGGAAAAGAATTTGACATACAGGTAAGTGACATACAGGACTCCTACTAGCCTTGATCAAAAAATCTACACATAGGCATATAATAGTTAAAATTCCAGAAACCCAACAGAAGAACAAAATTCTACAAGAAGTTAGAGAAAAGAAACAAATCACATACAAAGGAAAGCCCATCAGAATCACAGCAGACTTCTCAACACAAACCATCAAGGCAAGAAGAGCTTGGAGTGATGTATTCTAAACCCTGAAGGAAAACAGCCTCCAACCCAGATTGACGTACCCTACAAAACTATCTTTCAAAATTGATGGGGAAATAGGATACTTTCATGACAAAGAGTACCTTAGGAACTTCATGAATATCAAACCAGCACTCCAAAAAATTTTAGACAATATCCTAGGAAAAGAAAACAAGGATCACAGCCCCAGAAAGTCCATCAGAATGAATCCATCAGGCACAACAAGAAGTTAAATGCAAGAGGGATAATCCAACAACAATAAAAGTCATGACAATGATAAGTCAATACGTATCAGTTATAACCATCAATGTTAATGGTCGCAATTCATCAATCAAAAGAAATAGAAGGGCAGAATGGGTCAAGAAGCAAGATCCAACAATATGCTGCACACAGGAAACACACTTAATTCAAAAAGAAAGTCATAGACTGATAGTTAAAGGGTGGAAAACAATACTCTATGCAACAGGAACCCGAAATAAAGCAGGAGTAGCTATCCTCTTTGTAGATCAAGTGGATTTCAAACCAACACTGATTAAGAAAGACAAAGAAGGACACCACATCCTTGTAAAGGGAACAATCCAAAAGGAAAGGATGACAATCATAAATATGCACCAAGCACCAGGGCACCCAGCTATATAAAACAAATACTAACAGACATGAAAAATCAAATGAGCACTAATACAATAGTTGGGGACCTGAATATCCCACTGTCACAAATAGATAGATCAAATAGACAAAAAATAAGCAACAAAATAGTAGAACGCAATCAAACTCTTGAACAAATGAACTTAACAGATGCTTACAGAGTGTTCCACCCCACAAAATCAGAAAACACATTCTTTGCACCTGCATATGGTTCATTCTCCAAAATAGACCACATACTCATTCATAGATCATGTTTAAGTAAGTGCAAAGGAATTGAAGTTATCCCCTGTATATTAGCAGACCATAATGCAATGAAATTGGAGATGAACAGCAAAAGAAACCACAAAAATTTCATAAACACATGGAAATTGAACAACACACTTCTGAATAACCAATGGGTCACAGAGGAAATTAAAGAAGAAATCAGACAGTTCCTTCAATTAAATGACAATGCCAATACAACATATCAGAATCTATGGGACACAATGAAAGCAGTCTTACAAGGGAAATTCATAGCAGGGAATACTCATATTAGGAAACCAGGATGAGTCCAATAAACAACCTGATTCTGAACCTCAAGCTTCTAGAAAAAGAAGATCAGGACAAACCCAAAGCTCATACAATGGAGGAAATTATAAACATCAGAGCACAAATCAATGCAATGGAGACTAAGAGAATGATACAAAAAAATCAATAAAGCCAAGAGTTGGAAATTTGAAAGAATAAGCAAAATTGACCAACCCTTAGCCAACCTTATCAGGAAAAGGAAAGAAAAGGCCCAAATCCATGCAATTAGGAATGAAAAGGATGAAATTACAATGGACCCAGCAGAAATCCAGAGGATCATTAATACCTACTTCAAGCACCTGTACACCAATAAGGTGGAAAACACAAAAGAAATGGACAGATTCCTAGATACGTATAAATTACCAAATTTGAGCAAAGAAGACCTAAAAATTCTAAACAACCCAATATCAATCAATGAAATTGAAAACCTAACAACTAAGAAAAGCCCAGGTCCTGATGGCTTCACTGCCGAATTCTACAAAACATTTAGAGAGGAACTACTGCCACTACTTCAATGAAATTAAAACTCTTCAATGAAATTGAAAGGGAAACAATACTCTGGAATTCATTACCGGAAGCAAGCATCACCTTGATCCCCAAAGCAGAGAAAGACCCAACTGAAAAAGAGAACAGTAGGCCCATCTCACTAAGGAACATAGATGCAAAAATCCTTAATAAGGTACTGGCAAAGAGAATGCAGAAGATCATCAAGAAGATCATACATCCTCATCAAGTGGGATTCATCCCAGTGATTCAGGGATGGTTCAACATATGCAAATCAATCAATGTAATACACAATATCAATAGAGCCAAGGACAAAATCCATATGATCATCTCAATAGATTCAGAAAAAGCATTCAACAAAATCCAACATGCATTTATGATAAAAACCCTACAAAAATTTGGAATAGACAGTCTCTACCTCAATCTGATAAAAGCTATCTATGAAAAACCAAAAGCCAATATATTAAATGGTCAAAAACTGAAATCCTTCACACTAAAATCAGGAACAAGATAAGGATGTCGACTATAACCACTCCTGTTCAATATAGTTTTGGAAACATTAGCCACAGCAATTAGACAAGAGAAACCAATGAAAGGAGTAAAGATAAGAAATGAAGAGGTCAAATTGTCATTATTTGCAGATGACATGATACTCTATATAGAAGAACTCCACCAAAAGTCTTCTAGACTTAATAACCACATTCAGTAAAGTAGCTGGATACAAGGTCAACACACAAAATCAATAGCTTTCCTTTACAAGAACAATAGACTCACTGAGAGTGAAATACGGCAAATAATTCCTTTCACAATAGCATCCAAAAATCTGAAATCTCTAGGAATCAACCTAACAATAGAAATGTAAGACCTCTTCTCTGAAAACTATAGCACTCTGAAAAGAGAGATCTTAATGATATCAGAAAATGGAAAGACATCCCTTGTTCCTGGGTAGGAAGAATCAACATAGTCAAAATGGCCATACTTCCAAAACTACTGTATAGATTCAATGCAATCCCAATTGAAATCCCAGCAGCATACTTTATGGACCTTTAGAAAACAATCCAAAAGTTTATTTGGAACAATAAGTGACCTAGAATAGCAAAAGCATTTCTAGGCAACAGAGACATGGCAGGGGGTATCACAACCCCCAACTTGCAACTATACTACAAAGCTACTGTGATAAAAGCAGCATGGTACTGGCAAATAAACAGACCTGAGGACCAGTGAAACAGATTAGAATATGCAGAAACAACTCCAGACACACTTAGCCACCTCATCTTCAACAAAGGAGCCAAACACCCTCA
>NW_004624768.1:6392372-6430249 GCF_000247695.1 Heterocephalus glaber
AAAATAACAACCAAGAGAGATTATGTAGAGGGGCAAATTTCCATGGGGCCGGGCAATTAGCTCAGTGGTTTCGCCACCTGCTGCGCAAGCACAAGGACCTGAGTTCAATCCCCGGTACAAAAAAAAAACAAAAAACAAAGCAACTCTCAAAAGCAAGTGTCACAAGGTGATAATTTCCAATGATGGATGTCATTATATTTTATACCTAAAATGTACCAATAAAATTAATAAGAAAAGGGGGACCGGGGATTTAGCTCGGTGGTTCTGCTGCCTGCCTAGAAGGCGCAAGGTCCCAAGAGTTTGATCCCTGTACCAAAACAAACAAACAAACAAAACAAAACAAAACAAAAAAAACAAAAGACCCAGAATAGTCAATGAAATGTGGAAGAAGAATAATAGAGTTTAACAGAGTTGGAAGACTAACATTAACTGAAGGGTTATTATAAATCTATAGTATCAATACAGTATGTGGTATTGGAGATTCCAAATGAATGACATCTCAGAAAAGGTCAAGTTACAGAGACAGTGAAAAGACTGGTGGTCGGCAGGAGTTGAGGCTGAAGAAGTACTGTGTGTACAGCACAGAGAAGTTTCATGGCCTTGAAGCTACACTGCTGGGAAATTTTTGTGCTTTCCCTCAACATTGTCGTGAACTCAAAACTGCACTAAAATTAAATCCCATCTGAAAAAAGTCTTGAAAATAATTTCTCCAAAATCTGCCTGGATTTAAGTGAAGAAATGTGCTCTGTTTATGTGGAACACAATTACTCAAAGTAACCTCCATGCAAATGTGTTTGCTAAATGAATACGACTGAAATCTGGAGCAAGAAGGAAGAAAATGGAAAAGAAACAAGTGGGAAACACATACACTGTGAACTCTGCAAGTTTTTCCTAAAGGATGAACTTCGTCCTGGCTTTCTTTTACATTGTTATGGAATGCTCTTCACTTTCTAATTTGGTAAGCATTTCTTCATACATGTTATTTATTTTTTCTTAACTTATACGAATATATAGATGATGATCAAGTAATTGTAAAAAGAATTATGTGACATTTATAAAAGTATATATTCAGCTATGACATATTTTGTTACCTTTGATAAACCTCCATACCAATATCAGCATTTGATGTTTTACATTTACCTAGCCCTAATGCTATTTAGAGGTACTGAGTCTATGACAGTACATTCACTGAAAGCGCAGTGTTAGCAATTCAGAAAACAAGATAATTACTTGGGAAAAGCCATAATTGAATAGCCAGTTGGGATCTTGTCTATGTGTCCTGAAAAGATGCTGCCAATTACAGGAATTGCTGGAGCCTCTGCTGGTTTTGATCGGAGTAATGTACAGCCCAGCATTTCCAGTCAGCAGATTGAAGTTTTGTTCTAGACATTCCTTCTAATCAGCTCTACAACTTTGAGAAATTTACTTGTTTCTCTTTGGGTGCAAAGTAAGGAGATTTCATGTAAAAATTTCTAAGGGAACATTTGGCTCTAAGACTTAAAGAATCTTCTTTGTGAATCCTGTAAGTTTTGTTTCACCTTATGAAAATCCCATCAGATTCATTCTTACATGAGGTAAAGGAGTGCCTCAATCAGTGAGTTGTAAACATGACTGCCAGTAAAAGTTATCTGGACAACTGAAAAAAACGGAGATTCATTGCTCCTCCAAAAGACTTCTTTCTGTGGTTTAGATAAATGTTCTTCACAGGTCCATGTTCTGAGGACTTGGTCCTTGGCCTGTGGTGGTACTGGGAGTGGTAAAGGTAGGAGGTAGTGGGAATGCTTGAGGCCATTAGGGCTGGGTCCTTGAAGGGGATTATGAGACCCCATTCCCCTCATTAGTCTCTATTTTGCTCTCTACATTTGAGGTGAGTGGTTTTGCTGTGCTGCCTCACGGTGGGCCTCAAACACATTGGGGCCAACCCAAAAGGGACTGCAAACGCCAAAAGCGTGAACTGAAATATCCACTTTCTCTCTATAAATCGAGAATCCCAGATATGTTTTAACAGAAAAGTGACTGACACACCTACTAAATTATGCTGTCTGATGGAAAGGTTTAGGAATCTGTACTCTAAAACTGTGCCAAATAATTTGATGCAATGGGTCCTGAGTTTAAAATATTTCGCTTTAGTTGACCCTCCAAGGCCCTTAGATGTTTCATCTTCTCAGTCTCTCAACCAATGCTTATTGAAGTAGAAACTATCCTCATATATTCCAGTTGAAAAATGAAGTTATGGGCATATACTACACAGAAGCTATAAGTTAATCTACTTAGTCATTTAACTCCTTATAGAGATATAATTTGAAAACATGCATATTCTAAACACAGAAAAATAAATTCAGTATAGTTAAACACAAATGAAATTCAAATCATTTTGTCCATATTCCAGTTTAAAAACTCTTGCAAATTTAAAATGTATGGGATAAGTTAAAATATACAGCAACACACAACAAAACAATCTGTCTAATGTAACTGTAGGACACTGAACAATGGTCTTATTCTGGAACTGCAGAAGCGAGACAACTTATTTGATGCTTTTCTGCATTCTCTTAAGTTGGCTAAGCATCAGCAAAAGCTTCTCACTGCAACTCCCTTTGATTGAGATGCATCCTATAGGGAAAAGTTGGCTGTCTGGGTTCACAGCATCAGACTAAACATAGTTTTGAAAAAAAAAGTGCAAGAAGAAGCAAAGTAAACAAATACAAAACACACACTAACAACAAAAACAGCTAAAAAATAAGAGCAAGGGAACATTATTGTAAATAAATCATCTATCATCTTTGATCTCAGTAAAATGACTACTGACATGGCAAACACTCAACAGAGCATCTCTTTTATGGTAAAAGTTGAAATGATTCATCATGATATTATTTTTGGTGCCAAAGCTGAGGTTATTTTCTCTGGCTCAACATCTGTGGCTACCCCAAGGAACTAATTGGGCAATAAAAGTTTTCAGGCTCATGAAAATCAAGTATTAAAAAGATGACTGATAAAACTAGTTTTATAAATATAACAATAGGGCTTGGTAACTGATCTCTACCGTTCGTGCCCAGAGCAGATTTCAAAACGTCGGAAGTAAAATCGCTGTGGCCAAGTGTTAGAGTTGAGGATGTTTGTCTTTGACTGCATGCAAGACTTCTTTGATGTGGCTTAAGATGTGTTTTTGTATTTCAAACAGCCTGCAGAAGGGAAACCAGCAAGGCATCAAATTATTTACCCTTCTCAGGAAAATATTTTAAAAGCTCGACGAGGGCTCCATTTCCTAAAGCCACCTGTCACCTAAAGCACATGTAATAAGCCCCAGATGCTGGATCCCAACCTGCTAACCCCATGTCTCGAAGAGAAAATATTTCACTTATTCCTCGGCACATCCTTAATTCGTTCGAAGTAAACTTTCAGGCCATATTTTCTGCTTAAACTTAATAACTCAGCTTTGACATTCCTTCTCAGTGACCCTAAAGTTCCATTTGGCTGCCTGGACACCTGCTCCCAAATGCATTAGAAGCACTCTGGTTTTTCATAAATGTAAGTATCAGTTTTGTTTTCTTTCCTCAGCCTTGAGGCCATCCTTTGAATGCACAAAAGTAGAGAATATTTGTTTCTGTCCCATTGTGAGTATATTAGTATCCTACACATCTGTATTCAAGTTTTTGTTGATGTTTACTTGGATGCAAAGCTATGTTGGCTCATAGATTTTTAGAAGCTATTAAACTTATAGTTTCAATTCTAGATTTTGGAAGATAATAGGGGAAAGATCTCCAAAACATCCTAAAAATGTTAGATACCTGTAAATGAGTTTGTAAGAATAATACTCCTGATGTATCATAATTTTCTGTGATGTTAAAAAATTGGATATTTAGCTATTGACATAAATATTAAATATACTCCAGGATAGGCTATTCAAAAATTCAGCTAATGTTTTTCAAAAATCTATAGGTAAAATTTTAAAGGGTTCGAGTTGAGGTTTTTAATTTTTATTACATTTGTTAGAAACCTGAGAACATAGAAAAATGTTCAGTCTCTTTCTTCTTTCTTTTGTCTAATTGCTCTGGCTAATGTTTCCAGAACTATATTGAATAAGAGTGGAAACAGTGGACATCCTTGTCTTGTTGCAATTTTAGAGTGAAAACTTTCAGTTTTTGATCAGTCTACCTTAAAATTCATAATTCTTTGGATTTTCAGTGGGGTGGGGCAGAACTTTAGGTAAACTTACTGCAATTTGAATAAGTGGCTAAAATTAACCTACTTCCTAGATGATATCTCACTCTCACACTTAATCTATTTTTAAAACCAAGTATCTTTTGCATGTTAATGAAATTACCAATCAAAACATATTCTACAAGAGGGAAAATGTGTTGATTCTGGAGTGTGTGTGTGTGTGTGTGTGTGTGTGTGTGTAATTATTGGAAATAAATTACTGTGCTTTGAAAAAAGGCAAATCAGAGTGTGAAAAATTTTAAATTGACTTTAACAAATTTAAGATGACTTTACAAAAATATACTTTTCTCTGAGAGCATTTCCATGATAAATGTGTTTTGCTATATGAATACAGTAATACCTACCCATTATTGATATTTCTCTATGAGACGATTTAAGAAATGCTATTCCCAAAACAGCATTACCATATGTCTCAGATAGTGATTGTAAATGGGGATCTTTTATTTTTTGGAGCAAGGAAGTCAAGAGGTTAAAATAATAATGTCTATGTACAACCTATTTTGAGCTGCTTTATGCTATAAAACTGGGATAGGCATATGAGGAGCCCTAAAAACTGGGCTCCCCGATTATATTTCCTTCTAACTCCAGATAACACCAAATAAACCCTTAATCACACAAGAAATCACTCGACTTTTACTACTCCTCCTGCTCCTTGACCTGCCACTAGCTCATTTCATTTCCCATGGTCTGGCCTCTTGGCCTCTTTCTTTATAAGCCGTATCACCTGGCTATCATGCGACTCCCAGCTCCCGCATCCTGTCTGGTTTCTGGTTTCTTCCAGGTTACTCAGAGTTTACAGACTCCTTGTGCTGCCTCTAGTCTTTTTTTTTTTTTTTTTTGCTGTGGGAGATGCTGTTTCCCAGACATCAAAATCTTCTTCTAGTGCTGGGCCTGTTGTCCTAGTAGCTACATAAAGATCTTCATTGCTGCAGGATGACTTTTTTCCTTTTCCACCAGAAAAGTGAAACATTTATTCCCATCCCAAATAGCAGGGTTAAAATGATGCCTTACTTGGTAGTTTTCTTTATTATTTTCCATCCACAGTTAGATTTTTCCATAAGACTGGAGGTATATTTAGCTACAAGTCCAAAGCCAATCAAGCACCCTTGATAAAATTTAAAAGATATGTAATTTCTCACCTGAAAATTGAACATCTAAGCCTTAAAACTGTCTCATCCTCTCAACTTCAGCATGTCCCACATTACCTTCACCTACATTCCTCCTTTTTAAAATCCTCCCTCAAATACCTAATTATTGTCTTTTGCTATTGTATTCCACTATGTCTTGTTTCTGTTTTTGGTACAAAGATTCTTCCATCACCAACCTAGGTGGGGCCACCACTTCTCACTCCATATTGGCAGCAAAGGGATGTGTTAGTGCCCAGCTGCCCTAAGTTAGACACAATTTTATGTCAAGTGCTGTGACTTTGTAGAATTGTGAGCTCCAAGGATGATCTGTCGAAGGTTGGAGGTAGCAAGAGGCATTTCTAGGGTTAACTCAAGGATTAATAAGATTAGATAAGATATCTTGCACAGTGCTGGAAAACAGGAAGTGCTCAATTAATGTCCACTCTTATTTTCACCATTATTAATCATTTTTATGATTCTTAACCTCCAATATCCTGTCTCATTGCCCTTCTGTGTGAGTCAGGGTTAAACTAGAAAAGTAAAAGTACTGGGTAATACACACACACACACACACACACACACACACACACATGCACACACACGATGCTCTTTGACTCATATGAAGATATGTCTCAGTGAACTTATTGCAATTGAAATCATTTTAGGTAAAAAGTGTATTTATTACACCTAACTAACTCACTAATATGACCAAAGATCATAGCTTAGCTTAGCCTACATTAAACATGCTCAAAATACTTACACTTCCCTACAATTGGACAAAATTACCTAACACAAAGCCTATTTTAGAATCAATTGTTAAGTTGATCATATAATTTATTGGGTACTGTCGTGAAAATGAAAAATGGAGTGGTTGTAGGAGTTTGCTTCTGCAACACAGAGAAGTAAAAAAAATTAAGCCTCACCATCATAAATTGAGAACTGCTTGTACCTCATACAGTGTGCAGGGTTAATGGTAGTGGGAGCCTGTAAGTCTGTTATGCTTATTTTTATAGCTGATTCTAGAGCTCCAAGCCCACAGGACAAGTAGTTGGGAATGAAATAAACAGAAGGCTGGATAGAGCAAGTTGGGAGAAACCAAGCCTGTGCTAGCTCATTTTGCCCTGTGATGGTAGGTATATCCTGCACAAAATAAAACCCTGCATCCTACAAGCAAATGCAGGAATTTGGCTCGGGAGCTGGAGAAACTGAGGGAATATCCAGGGGAAGGTGGAGCAGTTTCACACACAGCTACTGCTTCACATGGCTCCGAGATATCAGCAGATTAGCAACAATGCCTAAGTGACAAAAGCAACATTTCTGTTGCTTCCTTGCACTCTAAAAGTCTTTGTGCTTCATCCAAACCAGAAGCATATAAGAATATGCATTCTGAAAGCCTACTGGACCTGTGACAAAGCCACCACAGTTTCATTCAAGATATGTCATCTTCATTTCCCTTTCCAGTTTCCATCAGAGCATTGGTCTAGAAATCGTTCTTACTTATTTTTTTCTCTTGCCATCATTATCCCCATAGGCTGCTTTCATAGGCCTCTGCTCCTGTCCCATTGCCATTCCTGATCCCGTGCCATGGCAGGATCCATGCAAGGAGGACTCCACTTGTTGCTGCACTGTGAAGTTCCTATGGTAGTCGGGTTGATTTTCCTTCCCTTCAAGAGGCATACTCGATCACATCAGCTTCTGAATTTTAGATGTATTCCCAATTGAAAATCTCTCCCCACTCCAGCTTTTCCCTTCACTCTCTTTAACTACAACTTAGCCCCTTGGAGTCCCACAGGAGCCCTTCCTCTCCTGGAGACCTTTGGACTCCGGGCAGTTCGGTCCCTGCAGAGGCTTTGGGGGCCCAAACATGTGCTCCTCCTCTGGAGCAGTGTCTGTGTTTTATTTGATGTTTTGATGCCACTTGAAGTCTCTTCCACAGTTTGCAACCTGATAAGAACTGGTTAAATGGTTTTCGGTGAAGGAATTATGATTTTGTGTGATTTATATTATACACAAGTAAAGAAACAGAAGGGTTTCACTGTTGCAACTGAGTTCTCCAGCATAGACAGTGGCATCTGTCTCTGGCTGTCACAAGGTTCCCCAAGCACTAGTGCCTGATGTCTAATCCTGTGTAGTCAGAATTGTGTCTTTGTTTAACACAAGTGCTGAGAGTTCAGTGTTAACGTGGCCCCAGGGAAATGCTTTCTCTTTCTTTCACAGTTTTTTTTAAAGAAAGAAAATGTGAGTCTTGTTTACTACACAGACTCAGGCCTTTTTCTCTCCAAAAAAGGATAGACACACTTTTATATCCAATCTCGACTCCTGGATTAGTTTCTTGGGTTTGCCATGACAAATTACCTCAAATTATGTGGCTTAAAATAAGGAAGGCCAGGAGTTGGAACGAAGTTGACACCTGGGCCATGTTTTCTCCAGAGGTTCTAGGGAGGATCCTGGAATAGCTTCTTCCTGCTTCTGGTGGCTTCGGGGGCTTCTGTGCTTGTGGCTGCATTAAGCCGGTCTCTCCCTCTGTCCCCATGTGGCCTTCTCTGTGCACCTGTTGGTTTGTGTGCATGGTGAAAGGACTTTGGCTCATCATATATCTATGAACTCGGTTACAGGTGAGAAAAGGACGGGCCCAGCAGTCTCCCGAGAACTAGTTTGCCTTTATTCTATGTGAGAAAGAAAATTGATTAGGTGGAGCCCAGGCTCACTTTGGTCTTCTTGCCCTTAGCTCTGCACATAAACATGTTTTCTCAGAGCCCCCTGGATGGAAGTGGACCCTGAAGATGGGGACATTGTGTCATAGAGGCAGTGGAGAGAGTCAAGCTGTAATGACAGGAGGGCTTGGTTTCACATCCAGTCCATGGGATGTTAGTTGGAGGTTTCTGGCAGTGTCCCTATGGCCCAAAGTCATCCCCAGTGCATGCAGCACTTGGCAGCTTCACAGACCTGGGCTGCAGAACTCCACAGGCTGCGCAGCCAAAAGAGGCTAAAGGTTCAGTTGGGGGCAACAAAGATGGAATTGTCTGGGAGTGTCCCCTGGGGTGCTAGGCAGAAAGGCAGCTTCCAAGGTCCTTACCCTTTGCTGTGTTTGTCCCAAATTCAGCTCCATGTTGAAGTCACTCACTGCCCACCCATGGGCCACTTCCTGTCAACCATGAGACTCTCGCTCCTTCTGCTGCTCCCCTCGGTTCCTTCTTTACACGTGCATTACCTGATCAGTAGTTTACATGAGTAAGACGCTTGGTTCTAAATTCAGCTTAATTGGCGGTGTAGCACAGCGGCCGCGGACAAATGAGTGATCCCCACATGGCCCACAGGCCTGGTCTGCAGCATGGAGCTGTGGGGGGGGGGGCGAGGTAGCCTAGTGGCGCTGTCCCCGGGCTGCAACAGGCGGCCCTCAGGGAGCGGCAGGGCCCAGGTGCCCACCAAGGGCAAGGGGGTGTACAGCAGCCTGGAGCTCGTGCAGGTCCTGCCCTCCGACACGCTGCCCAACCGCACGGTCACCCTCATGCGGAAGCCCTGGTAGTACCACTTGAGCTCGTCCAGCACCCTCTGCTGTCTCAGTGACTTCTTTCCTGCCACCGGGGCCCCTGGGCTCTACACCCTCCTCCAGCTTTTTGTTCTTGACCTTCAGGGACTGGAGTCACGGCTGAGAGGGGGCAGCGAATGCCAGCCACGCACCGGAAGGTACTGGCCCCCCAATGAACACACCGGCTGCAGCGGGAGTCCATGGCACTCCTGCCACCACACACAGGTGCTCAGGCCTTGGCATCCAGTGGCCGCTGGGCTCAGCTCTGAGACACAGCTACAGCTTCTGCTGTGATATTGAAGAAAAATTGTGAGAAGAGAAATCTTTGCCATATTTCTGATCTCAGCAAGAAAGATTTGTGCCTCTCATCATGCACAGCAGCGATGGTATCCATCAGTGTCTTGTACATGTTCTTTCAAGGGATGCTACTGAGAATGTCCATTAATGGAATGTTGCTCCAAGAATGATGCAGGCAGGGTCAGCTGAAGAAGCCATGATGCGACCAGACTCATGGTCCCTAATATTGAACATATTTGAAGTCTTTATATTATGAGATGGTTCCTTATGCAGTGAGAATTGAACCAGGATGCTGATTTCTGTGATGACATCAGGATCAGGGAGTGAGGGGAGGACAAGGAGCTGTGCTGCCTCCTCTTGGACATCAGAGAGCCCCTGTGATGGAGGTGCAGAAGCCACACCAGCCCCAGGCATGGGATCTTGCTATGCAGTTTGGGCTGGCCTTGAACACAGTGTGTAGCTGAGGCTGACTTCAAATGCATATCCTCAGTCTCCCGGTGCTGGGATTACAAGCATCCTCCACCACATCTGGAAGCAGTTAACAATTTGCTGGCAGCACATGACCTGATACTCTCTTCCTGATATATGCTGCTGCTCCCAGCTGGCCACACAGTCATGAAGGGTAAACAAGCAGTGCTCCAAAGGGGACTGTCCTGTACAAGCTATCTTCTTCAGGTTCACCTCTTTGCAGATCCTGAAATCAAGATTTCAATAGCTCAACATTGCTGGTATCAGGTTGACCCTCAAGTAGAAGAAATTTGTTATACAACTTTCTAGAGCAGGCCCAGGGACACCATAGCCACATAAAATCCTCAGATGCACTTCACAGTGCAAAACAGCCAAAAACTGGAGGAGCAGAGGCTCCCCACCCCCGAGTGCTGAGGAGGTGAGCTGCACGGGTGCCAGGAGCACCACTTTCCCCCACCCCGGTGGCTGCGCTGAGACAGTATTTGGATCCACAGCACAGAGGTGCAGGGTGTCATAAAGGACATTGTTCTGAGCTCCAGAAGACAGAGCAGAAGTGAGCATCAGAGAGAGGGCCTCTCTCAGCCTCCTTGATAAAAATGGAAGTCCACTGGAAAAGTGAAGAAAATCTCTGCAATAAAGGCACACCAGGCTACTGTAGTTGCACACGGAATCAGGCAGGATGGTGTGTGACTGCAGTCCCAGTACTCTGGACAGCTGAAATAAGAAGGTCACATGGTGGAGTCCACTCCGACCAATTTGGTGAGTTAGTGAGACCCTTAATGGGTATCTGAAGTAAAATGTCTGAGGATATAGTTCACTGAGGAGATGCAGAGTACAAGCCCCAGTAATGCAAAAGTGAAAAACTAACAGATAGATGTGAAATAGAAAAAAAAAATTCATAGATAGATAAAAATAACAAAAGAAGTGGCCACTGATTTATTTAGTATGAAGAAAAAATGGCTGTCACAGGCAGAGACAAGGGGAGAGTCCCCACAGTCCCGGGCCTGACTGTCCTGATGACATAGAAGGTTGTGGAAGAATCAAATAGAGACCGAAAGCATAGAAGCAAAATTGTACTTTTATTCAGCAAGCATGCAAGAGTACAGCTGCCTTCTTGCAGAAACAGGCAGGGGTGCCCAAAATGGAGCCACCACTGCAGGGGGGCTCAATATGCTGGTTTTCTAGTAGTTGGGGCCTATCCTGCCTCTGGGCTGAGGGCGCCCCTACTTGATTTGTTAATGATTAACTTAGCTCATTACTAGGGACAACAGGGAAGGGTCTTTTCAGGGGCCATTTACATCTTAGGGCCAAGGTTCTTTTTCCTTTTGATCTTAGCAAACCAAGCTTTGCAGGGTACAGCATGAAGAGGAGGTGCAGCCTCAGCAGACTGTCAGCTTTTTATGGGTGGTTAAGCCTGTTCTGCCAGCTATCTGAACTCCTTTGGGGAGGGGCCCATCTCTCCCTGCTTAGGGATCTCTATTCCTACAGGGCTCTAGGCTTTTCTATTACATGGGGACTCAGGCTATGGAACCCCCAAGACATGAGCTCACTTCCTTGGCAAATCTCCAAACAGAACTTGGAACCCTTGTTAATGGGTGTCACAATCTAGTAACAGCCATCTCCCAAGCTCACTTTGCCAGAGATGGTCAACAGCAAACATGCTGAGCTGCTTTTCCATTTTGAGAGGCCACAGGCTTCAGGACCCCAGGCAGAGAAAGTATTGTGAAAGATTAAGAAAATGACTGACTACATCCAGACACCGCAGGCCACACTGCAGCAGCCGCATGACTGTCACAGACACCCCAGGAATGGTCTCCCTGGGAGTGACCACCAGTGACCTACCGAAATCAAGGTACCCCCAGTGAAGTCTCCCTAAGGCCAAATACCAATGGCACAGAAACTTGGAAGAGCATGGGGCAAGTATCACCAGGCCCAGAAACTCCCAGTAGCTCTGGGTAGACCTCCCCAGAGCTGGGCACAGAAAACCTAGAGAGCCAAAGTCCAGCGGGGGAGACTGAAGTCAGCCACTGGGCCCCGACAGACACTGAGAAGCCTGGTGTCCATCCATCCAGGCCTGGCTGCCACTATTGGAAACAACTTCACAAAGAGCCTTGCAGAATTCCGGCCAGTGTGGTCCCTGCAGGCAGTCAGGCTGCTCTCGTTGTCTGAGCCCTGCCTGCTTGTTTCCCTGGGGAGCTAATCCATGTATGGTCCCTTCTTCCTGGGCACCTCCACCACTCACACCTCTACCTGATTGGTCCTGATTTTGGGAAGAGACATCATGACAAGGTCTTTTGAGAATTCCATCCCCTTTGAGGGCCTGTGTGATAAAGATCGAGATGTGTGGTGTTTGGACAATGAACAGCTTTTCACCACACACTGGGTAGAGGAGGGAGAAGACCTGTATACTGTGTCACCTCAGTTGGAGTTAGAAGAGGCCATTAGGCTTTCTGAGCTAAAGAAAGATTCTGAGCTCTTAATTCATTCATCGCCTTGTATACCAGAGGATCCTAAAGTGCCTTGTCCAGGAGGAGAGAAATCCATCCGCCACAGAGCTGCAGGCTGCTGGAGAAAGCTGTATTATGCAAATGGTCACACTTTTCAGGCCAAACGCTTTAGCAGGCAGGCTCACTGTGCTGTCTGCACAGACAGTGTAGGGGGACTTGGCTGCCAGGTGTATAAGTGCACCAACTGTAAACTCTCAGTTCGCAAGAAGTGCCACAAATTTGTCACAATTGAATGTGGTGTGGGGAGAATTCTTTACCATCAGAGCCCATGGTGTCAGTCAGTCCAACATCCATGGCTTCAGACCCTGCACACACAGCGATCCCACATAACCTTTCAACTCATGAGGCTTTAGGACAAGTTGATGAAGAGAATGAGGCCGGGAACACTGGGGAAGGTGGCAAAGCTTCATCTGGTCTAGGTCTAGAGGACTTTGACTTGCTCCAAGTGATTGGCAGAGGAAGTTATGGGAAAGTACTCTTAGTCCAACAGAAAGAATCAAATTGTATGCATGCAATGAAAGCAGTGAAAAAAGAGCATGTCAATGTTGATTGGGTACAGAAAGAGAAGCGCATTCTAGAGCAGGCATCCAATTGTCCTTTTCTAGTTGGACTGCATGCTTGCTTCCAGACAGAAAGCAGGCTGTTCCTTGTTCCAGACTATGTCAGTGGGGGAGATCTACTGTTTCATGTGTAGCAACAAAGACAGCTTCCTGAAGAATGCACCAGGTTTTACTCTGCAGAAATCAGTTTAGCAGTGAACTACCTTCATCGGCAAGGAATACTTTACAGAATTTTAAAATTAGAAAATATATTACTCGACTCAGAAGGGCACATCAAACTCATTGATTTTTGCTTGTGTAAGGAAGGCTTACAGCCAGGAGACATGACCTGCACTTTCTGTGGCACTCCTAATTTCATGGCTCCAGAACTTATAAGAAGGGAAGATTACAGTTTCAGTGTGGACTGCTGGAATCTCGGAGTCGTAATATATATCATGATGATCAGAGAGTTCCATTTCATCTTGATGAGAGCTCTGATAACCCTTATGAAAACTCAGTCGAGCATGTCTTGCAAGTAATTTTGGAAAGAGACATTGTCATACCTCATTTTCTGTCTGTACAAGCTGCAAGTGTCCTAGAGGGTTTTCTGAACAAGGACCCAAAAGAATGACTGGGTTGTCATCCTCACAGGGGCTTTGCTGATATTCAGGAGCATCCATTCTTTCAAAATGTGGACTGGGACATGATGGAGCAAAAGCAGGTGGTGCCTCCATTTAAACCAAATATCTCTGAGCCATTCGGTTTGGGCAACTTTGATCCTGAATTTACTGATGAACCTGTCTGGCTCACCCCAGATGATAATGACGTCGTGAGGGATCCTGATGGATATGAATTTGCAGGTTTTAAGTATATCAATTGTCTTATGATGTATGAAGAAGAAGGGGTCTGATCCCCATTTTTGAACTATGCATTTTGCTTATGTTCCCATTTAATGCTTGGAAAAACTTGTTACCAGCCTAGATAGAATTAATCATTTCAGAGATATCTAGAAGCTAATTTTAATTTATTGTTTTGAAGCTATATTTAGATGTAATACTTGATTCTTATAGTCTATAGTAGAGAATATGGAATTTTTTGTTCAGAGATTAGAATTTTATGAACTGATTTAAATAACAATGAGGTAATCGCTTGTTAACCACACTTGTATATGAATTCCATTTGTTGAGTAGGACATAATGCCTAATATTTTTTCTTTTTACTTATGATACAAGAAAACATTTTGTCTTTTCAGTAAAATATCTTACCTATGCTAGTTTCTCTCCAACCACACTTTTGAAACTGACCACATTTTGAGGTTGTTTATATACTCTTCAGGAAAATCCAAAACATACCAACAATTGTGAATAAAAACACATATACTTGTATCTTTTTTATATGAGGAAAATACAATATACAACTATGGGCTTTGGAAGGGTAGTGGTTCTCATGAAATGGGGCATCTGAAAGGAGTTGGGAGATAATTTATTAAATGTTTATAAATTTTGAATTGTTCTAAATTTAAAACTGGAGCAGTAACTAAAATTAAATTAAACTAAGATTGTAGCATTATAACTTATTTACATTTAGATGATGATGGTTACCTTTCACATCCTTGGCATAAAAATGATACTAAAACAGAAGGATGATATATAGCGTCCTAATTTTAGTTAATGATCTAGTTTTAAATTCAGAATTATTTGGGATTTGTAAACATTTAAGAAATTGTCTTTTGACCATTTTTAGATGCCCCATTTCATGAGAAGTGTTACTTTTCCAAAGCTTGTACTCATGTATTGTCTTTTCTACATATAATTTAGTTTGAAACTAATGAAAACATCAAAGGAAAATGTTTATAGACATTTTCCTGTTCATTTCTGAGGCAAGTACATTTCTCTTAATGCCTGGAACTTGTTTTAAAACAAAAAGCAGTATTCACAACATAAACTTATAGAGAATTCTAACATGTCAGAAATATGTTTAGGATCTCGCTTTTAAGTGTTGCTGTTTTCCGTAGGGCATTTCAGCGTGTAGAGTAATCACCCAGGGTGTTTGTTTACCATGTTTATTACTGAGCCCACACTAGAATTCTTTTGGACTTTTGAACTTCATTTTGAGAAACACTTTTTTCAAGATATTCTTTTGTCCTCCAGTTAAACAGTAGAAAGTGTGTTCATGGTATAATATTTTAAGATGTTACAAGCAGAAATTTACAACTTTATGAACATTTTTGAACAAATTTTACATGAATGACTTCATTAGATACCTTCCTTGTTCCCCTCAACAAAATCTTATCAGTTTTCTGCCAATGATATCCAAATGATGAGCATTTTTCTTTGTTGAGGTTTTCACCATTATTCTAGGTGGTCTTTTGCTTTTCAATTTTTTAAATAATAAGATTAACTGTATATTTTATAGAGAACTGCATTACAAATATGTTTTCAACTATTTTTGTAGTATTTAAGTGTTATGTCAGTTCTT
Source organism: Heterocephalus glaber (assembly GCF_000247695.1). The sequence continues at coordinate 6,407,536 of NW_004624768.1, forward strand.
TTCCTGTCATACAGAAATTGTCTCAAAATACTCCTTAGGGGAATAAGTCAGTTTATAGCCAGAATGGGTCACTTTCTGGTGTTCTAAAAAAATTTATTTTGCATAATCCTGTAGTCAGATCATTTTATGCATATGCAGCTTGGGTTAAATTTCAAGTACTGTGTTCAGCACTGGTATATTTACTGTATACATTTGTTTTGTTTTGATTTCTGTCATGTAGAACGCTGCCTTGGTCATCATAATGTAATCTGTGTTATGTTCTTCCTTTTTTATGTTACAGCCTTAAAAAAAATTTAATATAAATTCAAAACAAAAAAAAACAAAAAGAAAAAAACTAAATCCTTAACTTATATTTTGACCTTAACATGTAGCAAGTACATACATTTGGAAACTTTTGATCATTATAAGGTCCATATTTTACCATGTATGAAATCTTGATGTAATGCAATTATCATTATATTAAAAAACAGTAATGTAAAAAAGTGAAATAAATTCAGCTTAATTGCTCATTTTTTCTTGAAGCTTCATCCAATCATTTTGTTTCCCTGAGCCTCAAACAGTTTTACCCATAAAAGAGAAAGAACAGTATCTATGTTGGTCCACATATGTGCAAAGATGAAGTAATTAAGTGAAGCAGCATGTGTGAGAGCATCCTGTAACTGTTAGGTGGGCCTCACAGGTGTGTGGTGATTGGCATGTTCCTGGCTGGACATGATTGGTCAAACAAAGACAGACTGGAATGTTCTAAAAAGGTGCAGAAAAAAAGTGGACAGAGAAATTTAGGCAGGTGGTGCAGCCTCGGCCAGGAGCATTAGGGGAGTGGGAAGTGACCCTGACAATGATCTAGAAGTCCACTTATGTTACAGGTGAGAACACTGAAGTCCAAGAGGTAAAGGCTTTGGCCTCACCCCAAGACTTCCTTTCTTGCCTTCTTTATTTTAGCTATACTTTTAGTCAGTGGCGAAGACCTCCTTTAGGGGTTTGTTTGTTGCTTATCTGCTCTCCTGCCCACCAGACTGTTGGGCCCTTGGAGAGCTGGAGCTAGCCACACTGGTGCATTGCTGTGTGCCCACAGCTGTGAACAGTGCTGCACATATGGGCCCTGAGGAATGTCTAATAAGCAATGTGCCCAGAACCTTGCTGGTTCTGCTACATCTTCCTGTTTCAGGGGTGGGGTGCATCCTACAGGATTGCCCCTTCTTTTAAGCTGTGGACAGCACTGTGGTAGAAATCCTGGCTGTCATTTTCCCATCTGTTTCTAGGAAATTAATAGAAACAGAAGATTGCTAATAGGTCAAGAAGCTACTCGTGTGGAAGGTGTGAGAGAAGAGAGCTCCATGAGGTCAGACACTGGGCTGGCATGTTTATGGCTTTGTGTCAATGATGGGGTGAGTGACTAGCCCAGAGAAGACCCTTGGAAAGTGTCTGCTAAATGAAGGAGAGAATGAGTGGCCTCTTTGGAATATTGATAAATGCAGAGCACAACTGCAAGACAAACATCCAAATGACACATTGATGGCCCTTCAGTACTCTGAGAAAGTGGGGACAAGGCTGTGGGATGACACAAGGACACGGCATGCTTTCATCTGTCAATGGAAGTCAGAGGATGGGGTTGGGTAGTTTCCATGCCAATGAGGGTGGAGTGAGGGAAGCAAAGCAGCTGCTGTGGGAATGAACGCGCCATCGCTGAGACCATAAATATGCCACAGACCCACACCGGGATGCTGACAGATGCCTTCTCTATGAGGCTCAGATGGGAGGGACTCATGGAGTCCCGATTTTAAATTAGATTCACCTGAGCCCACTCCATGAAGTGTCATCCTTCAGATGGAATGGAAAAGAAGAGGGGGTGGTGAATGCTAGGAAATCTTTGTAGCTGAGCCTACCTGACTCCCCTCAGTGGGAGGCACATGAGCAGTGTTTCATGTCAAGGAGAAGTAGTTAAAATGCAGAAATCCATCCTAGTCTCAGAATTCGGGAGGTGTGGTTGTTGCCTGTGGACCACTCATCTCCCCTTCCTTTGATCTATCACTTGATGCGGAGCGAGGCTTTTATGTGCTATTCTTGTACAATGGGTAATTTAGTTCATCCCATTATAAAAAAGGAGTAAGTCTAGTCCTAGTACATTTGCTTCAGTTATTCTTTAAAGTACTTAGGAATGTATTGTTCTCATATGCTGTAGGTAGCCTGAACATGTTTTCCTGGTTGTTTATAATTTTTGAGCTTTTTTTAGTCAGTTAAATTAGTAAGTTGTAAATTTAAAAATAAAGATGAAGGTATATACTCTGCTAGTGTGCATATTTGTTTGAAAAAGTGATGCCAAGGGAATGTATTGGCATCCCATCAACCAAGGAAGATATACCTTATTTATAACAGAAACTGGCACATCATTATGCCTGTTAAATTTCAGGCCCATTTCTGGTTTTTTTATGCAATGTAATTCATACTGTAAAAAATATTTCACTTTCTACTCAAAGCCTAGGAATTATATTTTTAATTAGCTTTCTTGGATGGTCCATAGGCAGGTTTTAAGAAGTCCTCACAAAATTTTGATCTGAGATTTAGACATGACCATACTTGAGTGAAGTAGCTGCCCATAGAGAAGTGCAAGTTCATCAAACTTGGGTGGACCTTTACAACCCAAGGTGGTGACTCTTGATTTATAAACAACATATGCATATTTCATTTTAAAATCTTTTCAAAAGTTTCAAGTTTGAAGGAAAAGAAAGCTTTCTTTACTTTGTATTTTGCAAAGTAAATTCTACACAGACTGACATTTGTTTAAGAAAGAATATACATTTAAAAATAATTGTGGATTTGCCATTAACCTTTGACATAAACTCTGTAACTCTATATACACTTGGTGTTTCTTGGGGAGGGCTTAGAGAAGTAGAGAAGTATAAAAGGGAATAATAAACTTTTGAGCTTCTATTTTGGTTGAAATAGAATGAAGGAAGAAGAAGGTAGTGTCTTAGCTCTTTAGTGTTTCTGGTACAAAGTATCCAACACTGAGAAATTGAGGAGTCTTTGAATTATGCCTCTGGAAGCTGAGACATCTAAGAGTATGGTCCCAGGATCTGCTGTGCATCTGGTGAGGGCCTACTTGCCGTGTTGTAACATGGTGGAGAGCATCACATGGCCGGACAGAGCAAGGGTTATCACACAAGTGTCTTTTCAGCACCTTATAAGGCCACTAATGCCATGGGGAAAGCCCAACTCTCATGACCTCACCCAATCCTAGGTACCTCTCAAGGGCCCCATCTAAGTTTGGGGGTTAAGTTTACAATATATGGCCTTTTGGAGGACACATTCAAACCATGGCTGATGGCTTCCGAAATTGCATGGGATGGAAGATGTTTTATTCTTTTTTAACCTAAATGAGAGAATGGGGTAATAAAGTGACTTTGAGTCATTTTTGAGGTTTTATATTTGACACTATTTTCTGCAGGCTTTTAACCTCAAAGTAGAGCTCTATCTAAAGGGATGCTTTATGGACCAACTTGTAGTGGAATTAAGGTGACAGAATTTGTGAATAGAGCAGGGCTGGAAATGAACTGAGAATGCATGTGCAGGAAACAAAATCTTTGTGGAACACTGTGAATGACAGAAGACCTCATCTATGGGAGAGAGGCATGGTAAAGCTAGAAAACAATTTCATCTGCCTCAAAGTTAAATGGTTTTTAAGGTAAAATATTTCAAGCTTTCCTCTACATCTCTCTCACCATTAAAGGAAAATAAATCTTTTAAAACATTTTCAACTTCTTGTAGAATACCCTTCTGTGCCATAGAGAGTAACTTTTGCATGGTACTAAAAAGTTGGTAACATGACAGAATATTTGAGATAAAAATGTGTTCTGTCTGTATTTTTCTACCTCCCATGCAGGCAGCTAGGCTGTTTATGGCCTTGTTTGCAAAGAGTCAGAGCAGAGAGAAAAATTTTATCAAAACCATGATGCTCAGCATCACAGAACTGAAAGGGAACAGTGGCTTCCAGGTTGGTGAGGACTCAAGGGAAGCAGGTGTTAAATCAGTTAAGATCCTTGAACTCCTCAATTACAGGCTTCTGGGAAAAGTAGAAGGCTTAGACAAAAATGAGCATTCTGGGGGTTTACATTCTGTGTTTCCCAGCCTAGCAATCTTTCTATGACCCACAGACGTGTGAAATAAAGCAAAGTTAGGTAGCAAGACATTTTGCAAGCTTTACCTGTGATACCATTAGCTCTGCCCAGGATATTTTTAGAGATTAGAAGCTTCTGTCCTATTTACTTTTAATCAAGTAAATCATATGGATTTTGGAGTGAACTTGAGAGACTGTGGCCTGAATAATGTCAGATTTTTTTACTGACTCATTCAGATAGGGCTAGGGTAATATTGAAAAGAGTTCCACAAATTCTTTGACATTTCCTCCTTGAATAAAGAAACTCTGTTTTCATTTTCTTGAGTGTAGTCTATTCTTGATGTCTTGCTTTCAATGAAAGTGTATAGTAGAAGTGGTGGACATCATTTCAAGTATAGGTTACAAAAAGGCTGTGGCTTCTATTTTGGCTGTGTTGTGTCTCTTTCTCTTGAATGTCTTACTCTGTGAAAAGCAAGCTGCAATCATCCAATGTGGATAGAAGTCCCTAGCAGGCAGCCAGCAAGAAACTGATGGTTTCTGCCCATAGCCATATGAATGCCAATAATGTCATAAGTGAGATCCTATCACTTTTGCCCCATGTTTTTCACTAGACACGAGCCACTTAGCGCAGCCCACACTTGGGGGGAGAGCTTTACACAAGTTTATACAGGAAATGGGAATCATCGGGGGCCCTTTGGAGGCCATCATAAGCACCAATTCAACTTCAATAATGTGTCTTAAGGATGAGGTCATACGTGTTTCCTGTAGATATGGCTTGCTGCAGCAAAGAGTTCCTTGCTAAAGAGAATTTGTTGATGCTATGCTTTGTGGCACTCTGGGAAGAATAGATAGTCAAGTTAAGCCTTGGTTCCTCTTTTGATCCTTAAATCAGTAGGATGATGCTTTGAAAGACTGTCCATAACCTTAACAACCAGGCCCTTTCTCTCTAACAAATCAGACCTTACAAATAATCTCCACATCAGAGCCTTTTAAACCTGACAGGCCTAGAGTTAAGTTGCTCCATGATGAATGCAGAATTCACACATAGGTTTAGAGAAGTGGTCTGAGACCTGCTTTCCACAATGATATGACTGTTCTGAAGAATCAAGGAAGAAACAGATTGCTATGATGACACTCATTCACTCAGAGAAATTGATAACATCTATACAGCTTTTGAATAAGAAATCCAGGACTGACAAATATTTTTTATTTGCAGTACGAGAGAGAGAGAACAAAACAACAATGTATCAGAAACATTCTATTAGTAAGCTAATTATAAACCTTTAGCACAGAATACATTCTACTACCTAGAATGAGATGAGAGAGAGAGAGAGAGAGAGAGAGAGAGAAATAGGATTCTGTAGTTGCCACCTTTTAAAAATAGTAAAAGCCAAGTGGTGAAAGAGAAATTACGTATGAAGACCGGTGAAGAGCCAGGGGCTAGCTTTCTTCCTGTGAATCCAGCCATTTACATTTCTGCTGCATATCTCTGAGCACCACTACAGCAAGTCCCTGAGTAGTCCTTGTTGGATCTTTGCTCTGGTTTTGTTGGGTTCTCACCAGGATTCCACTTCCAAAATCCCTACTTTGTGAGAGCTGCTTGTTTCCCAGATTTCAGCTCAGTCTTTTTTTTTTTTACTTTAAAATACAGATTTGTGAAATATAGTCTCTATTACTCCTCAGGGGGAAGGAATTGTGCTAAATGAGATTTTAAACAGATCTTCTAAGCATATGTTACAGTAGGTCTTGCAGTGTGTAAATGATCAGCAAATGAGTTTATAGAGTAGATGTTTGGTAGCGTCCAGGTCCAGCATGCTCCTGTAGAGCTGTAGGTCTCCAGTAGAAGGTGGTGACATTTAGCCCAGTTGCTATCACAAGACATGGTTCCCACAGTGGCTAGATTTGCTCCTCTCCTCTTGAGTCCTTCTGGTTGTGATGGCCAATGATTCTGCAACTTGTGGGGCTCCTTCAGGGAATGGGATGTGTCTTGCTGGTCTAAGGCATTTTGTCCTAGTTCCCTATCTTAGGGCTCTCATCACATGATTTTTGAATGAATTAAGGAATCTAGGAACACACAGTAATTAGATATACATGTATCTGTGGACAAATCTTCTGACATCTAATCTTGTGTCAGGTTTTATATGAGCTGGTGATGTGTTGTGGGAAGGATGTATGATTTGGCTTTGGATGGCTTGGGTTTAAGGCTTCCTCTTTATACCAGCTGAATAAACATGGACACAATAATTAAATTCCCTTCTACACAATGCATATCATATTGGTAATGCTGATCCCACAGGATCGTGTAGGGTATAAAAGTATCAACACAGGAAAACCAGGAGGCAGTACTCAACAAATATTTGTATTCCAGGTGGTGTAGACAAAGGATATGGACTTCTTTTTTGCATGTAATTTGACAGTTAGTGATTTATTTCATTTTTTTCTCTTTTTCTTCAGACTGGAAGCCATTGGCCAGGTCATATAATTCCTGATATCTTGGTGCCTGGATGAGTACTTTATAGTAACCACTTACTTTAAATAAACTATAATAGTAAGAGTTGAAAAACAAGTTGGTTAAGTGAAAGAAGGTCTTGATTCAAATCCTGGCCTGAAATCCTTGTGACCACGATGTTTAATATTTCTGGGTCTCCTTTTTCTCATCTATAGAAATTTTAATTTTTTAAAAAAATTTCATGGTTGCAATGGCAAATGAATATGCTACAGTGCTTGTTAGGGTTCCTGGCTCATAGTACGTTCATAATACATTTTAGTTTCCCTTCTTCCTTATACTTAGGATGGCAAGAATTGATCAGGTGTGCTCTGGTCATGAGTGACCTGGATGACTGCTTTTGTTCCGAAAGTCCTTCTAAGTCCCAGGGAGTGTGAATGGGGGAACATGGTGGAGTGTGCATGTATGTCAAGAGAAGCTGGCCATGACCGAACCCACCTCCCTCCGACCTTTGCTCCTTCCTTTCCTCACATTCTTCCTTCCTGCATTGCTACTTCTCAAAGGCACTTGGCCAGTTGATTATATGAAGAAGGAAAAGCCACACTAGCAAAATTCAAAGAGAATGTACTAAGTGGTGCTGATGGATGCCTTGATGGATGGTTCTGTCCTGCAAGGTGCAGGCCTCTCCTTCCTTTGAGGCTCTGCTTCTGCACCCCTAACTTCCAGCATTATGGCTCTTTATCAAGATGAGCCAATGACACTGGTGTGTGCTTATATGTCCTCTTAGGACAAACAGTGGCCCCTTGCAGAGAAGGAAGACGTCCCACTCAAGAAGTTCCTGCAGGCTCTCAGTGATTTTTCCATTTACTCCCACACCTCAGATGCCCCCTGCCTGTGTCCACAGGAACCCCTGTGTAGCTCCAATATGACAAATTGATGGAAACTTGAGTGCAGATAGTCTTTCTGCCTCATGTTTAGAAAGTGGTACTTAATGTACGGTAGTGTGCTTTTCACATCTGCCTCCTTCTCCTACACTTGTGACTCATCAGTGGGCCAGAAATAATATGCCTTGTTTATCCTTAGCTTCTCTCCTCAGTCAGTGTTTACTTGGGAAAATTTTGTCAAACAAGAAGATGAATGGATTAAAAAGATAATAATGATGAATATGCAAAACACAGTGGCTCAGCTCAGGAGCCAAAGTAGCGTTTCTGGTGACCAATTTTCTTTGATTTTCTTCCTTCCTCCTTCCAGCTTCCTTCCTGGCTCCAGTGCTCATTTGAAGCCAGACCCTGTGTCGATCTGCCACTTTTCTCTTCCAGCCCCTCTCACTTACATAACTTTGTAGATTGGTTATCATAATGTAATTTGCCTGCTGCCTAAAATAAATTTGGTATAAGAAAGCATCAATAGTAATAAACCTGATTTTCATCTTCCTATATTAATCAACTCCTCACCTAGGGGAGTGGTCATGGCTACATGGAAAATGGTTGCTTCCAAGGGGATGATATCTCAGGCTTGACCTATGTGTCTTCTGCTCAGAGTATAGACTTGATTTTCTTCCCTAATGACAAGTAGGTTCTTTTAAAGAAAGCCCCTGAGTTTGCTGGGAGCCTCAATCACATTGTTGAAGATACTATTGAGAGCCTTTTAATCACTTCAGAAGAAATTTGTGGAATAATACAAGTTTGGGGTCAAAGCCTATGCTCTTTTTCAGTCTATTTCTCCTTCTCCCTGTCTCCCCCAGCAATGAATGAACCACGACTCACTCTGTAACATGGAGAAAAGGGATAAAAGTAGTTTCCTAGCTTTGGTTGTAAAAGCTCTAAACACATCCAAAGTATTTTTCTAAGTAATTCCAAAGTAAACATTAAAAACATGGTGCCTTTGCTAGAAAGTCATTATAATTGACAAAAGAGAAGTACTTCTTTTAGTAAGGAGGACAATATCTTCTGGGATGGAGGTTGACCCTGCCTGGAAGAGATGAACTTAGAACCACATTTGGTGTGGAACACTCAAAAGTTTGCAGCTCCTTGGAGAGAGTTCTGCCCATGTGTCTTGCCCATAGGCAAGATCTTGCAGAATCCCCAAGAGATGTCTACACTCTCAGGGGAAAACAGAAGTAGCCCAGAGACTATCGCTGCACTAGAAAGGGAGTCACAGTGTAGCAAAGGTTTCAGCAGACAAATGGGTGGACCTAAGGCTTAGGAAGTCTGGAGAGTATCACACTGACAGAGATCTGAATGTACACACCCCAGGTGAAATGGGTGTTTGGAAAAAAATTAGTTGTCAACAAAAGTAAATTCATTATACTTCAGGATGTATGGCTCTAAAGGTAATTTGTCTACATATATGTCTCTTTCTGTCTATCAGGCCCACACGTGCTTGTAGTTAGACTTTGCAATGGTGGCTGTTGGCAGGCAGTGGATCATGTTTGGAGCTCTTTAGGAAGTCTTCCCTGCTGCTGTTTTTGCTCCATCATCTCTAATTGCTTAGGCTTCACCTATTTGTCATTGCTTTTTTTTTTTTTTTTTCTGATTTCTCTTTGCTGTTGGGCCATGGACACTCAGGCCTATATTGCTATACTAGACCTAAAAAAAAACTACAAAAAAACCAGTGTGCACAGAAGCTAGGGAAATAATGAAATTCCAAGCCCTGAGTAGAAAAGTGCAAGTTTGTTGGTGTACTGGGTGCAATATTTATCAGGAATTTTGTTGAAAATCACAGAAAATCCAATTCAATTTAGTTTGAGCCCTTAGGCAATTTTCTGGCTGATAAACTCAGAAAGTCCAAGGAAACTCAGGTTTAGTAGAATCAAGGACAATTTATTCAGGACTTGGTTTCTTTCTTCAATTTATCTTGGCTCTGTTCATAGGCATGGACTGTTTTTCTAGAGATTCTCAGTAAGTCAAGGTTAACACCTGGTCACCCCTTATCCTCCAGAGAGAAAGTTCTCTTTCAATCATCCTAACCAGTGTCTCCAAGGGCCTTCTTATTGGTTCTCACTGTTTTCCAAAGTTTTCCCCTAAACCAAATACTGTACTCAGGGGATACCACATTCTGATTCTCCAACATAAAGGGCATGTTTAGTCCTAGACCCGCAGAAGTCTGTATCCACCAAACACATGGATTGAGAAGGGGCTAAAGTGGACCCAGCATGCGGGGCTCGAAATAGTAGAAAACCAGGATGAATTTTAAACAGATATGAGGCAGGCCCAAGAGGCGCTCGTCAATTTTACATAAGTCATCCCTCAGTACCCTTGGGTATTTGTTCTAGGATGCTCCTCAGATACGAAAATCACCACATGCTCAAATCCTTTATATCGAATCCATCCTGTATACTTCGCATAATCTCTAGAGGATTTATAATACCCAAAGCGATGTAAATGCTATGAAAATGGTGTTATGCTATATTTCCGAGAGCATAGTAATCAGGAAAAATGTCTCTACATGTTCAGAACAGATGCCCCTTTTCCCTAAATATTTTTGGTCTGATGTCTGTTGTATTCATAGAATATGGAACCCATGTCTATGAAGGTCCAACTGAATTTTCTTTGGAAGAAGCAGCTGGAGAAATTGATAGGACTTGGCTAGAAAGGGGTTGAGATCTTGAGTTTGGGAGTTGGATTTTATTGCTTTGTAGCAAGTAGAACACAATTATTGGAGATAATGGAGGACTATGTTTTATTAGTGGGAAATAATGTGGATACATGAGAAGCAGAGGCACCAAGCATTCATCAAAGCATGGTGCTGGCTCATCTTTGTTTTCAGTTTTCAAGGAGAGCTGTTTTTTGAAGGGAGTGCACCAGTAGACTGTGATGCTTCATGTTTTCTTTTTAAATACACAAAAACAAACTAGGCTATCAAAATGGTTATGTTTTTAATTGTATTCATTTGTTAAATGCAATTGGAATCTCATGCCACAAAGGCTGTTTAATGGATTTGCGAAGAGAAGAAATATAATGGATGCACTTATGAGAAATATAATGGATGCCCAATATATTGAAGATTAAAATATTTCTACCCTGGAAAAGAGAGATTTGAGTTCTTGTTTCTCACCAGAATTTCTTACCTTTACACCATCAAATGAGTAACCCATATATCAAATGAATACATGTCCGCACTCCTGAACTTTAGTATTGATGCCTATCACACAACCACATAAATGTTTGGGAATTTCAACCAAAGAAACCTAGTATTTATGAATTATGAGATGCATGTATTTGAAATCATCATAACCTGACCTCTAGAATTTTTAGAAGTAGGGTTCTTCACTTGCAGTGATTTTTCCTAATCTAAATGACAAAGAAGAAAGGATTTTAAGGCTACAGAATGAAAAAGTGTGGAATCGTGAAGTTCTTCCAGATTTTTCCCCCAAGAGGTTTAAACATGGTTTTAGGACTTGGCATCTGGGTCCTCCACATTTTGCAGAGCTCACAGCTGTTTAGGTTTAAGATATAATTGCATTTAATTATCAGTGTCAGATAAAACACACACAAGCCCCCGTGGTCCAAGTAGAACTGTAACAATGAGGAAAGTGAACTTGGTCATAGAAAAGTTACACTTGCAGATGCAGCTTGAATTCTTCCAAAGAAGTTCCCTGCCACAAGAGTTCTATGAATGTTTATCAGAGGGAAGTTACAGTAGAGACTGAATATAAAGACTCTTTGGAGATTTATGTGCCAATTTTCAGTGAGATTTATTTTGATAAATTGTACTGTATCAATATGTAAAAATCTAATAAATATAACTCTTTAAAGAGGAGGCTGGTTTTATTTTACTGTTTCAGAGAAGAGGTTTGGCAAAAAGTCAGAATGTGCATTAAAAGCACACTTTCAAGAAGTCTAATAAATAAAGTCTTTGAAATATGGTTTCCTAGTGAAAGGCATTTTAAATCATCTTGATAAAGAATCTAAATTAGACCTTTAAATAAGAAAGGCGAGTTCCCTTAACTTATTATTTATAGATCGTTTGGAAATAAAATCTAGGCAAACTGATTTCTTCTTCTATTCTTTATAAGGCAACTATAATTGTCAAGTTTCAACAGCACATGTGGTTAGTTAGAGAATGTCCTCATTAGAAAGGGGAGGCAAAGACTGGCTAGTAAACTAAATGATTTACTGAGCACAGATGCTGAATGAGATATTTCGTGTGTGCTGTGTCTCTTCGTCCTGTGTGAAGAAGTAAAGCAAATAGGTGCTGGATCCAGGTTTCCTGCCAAGGGCTAGCTGCATGAACTTGAGCTAATTTCTTCCCCTTGCTGTGTTTAATTTCTTACTGTGGATGGGGCCAATCGTGGCTCCTGGCTACTTCGGAAGGTGAACAGGGTTGGGACATGTAAGTGTTCAGCACAGTTGCCAGAATGGAGAAAGTGGCAATAAATGTAACTCGTAACATAATCATCCTTATTTTACATAGACTGAGATGGTTCAGATATTGGTTCATAACCACAAAGGCCTGGATTCTGGTTTCAAATCCTGTGTGCCGATTATGTCCAGGAACACTCTCAGATCAGTGAGCATTCAGAATAATGCTGTTATGGCTTCCGTCTCAGACGATGCTGTGTTTTCATTCATTCAGTCTATCATCTTTTTAATATATGTATGGTATGTATCTGTTGCACATAATATAGTATATTATATCTAATCTATGCTTCATATTATGCAGCATGTACTATATTACACTCAGCCTATAATACATATTACAGATAGCCCCTGAATTATGATGGTTTGACCTAAATTTTTTTTTTACTTTAAAATGGTGCGAAAGCACACACATTCCCTAGAAATCAAACTTTGTTTTTCTAAGTATGATTTTTTTTTGAGAAAGAAATATGTAGTCTAACTCTCTCTCTTGATGCTGGCTGGCAGCAGTGGGATACAGGTCCCAGTCAATCTTGCAATTATGAGAGAAGAAAATAAATACAGCATGGTCATCCAACCTTTTGGCTTGATTGGGCTGCACTGAGTAAAGAGAAATTGTCTTAGGTGTATGTATGTACACCTTATGATATATATGTATATACAGTGTATATGAGTAACAAAACTTCTATTTTTATCAAATTATTTTATGAGATAATGTAAGCATCCTGTTTAATAATTAAATAAAAAACTTACAGGTTTCCTAAATAATAATAAAAAGCACCTGTCTACACAGACACATCACACACATGTAGATAGATTGAAATGCTATTATAGGTAATGGCTGCATTTTGTTTGCTAAGTGTCACATGTGCATGTGCCATCTAATATGACTTCTAAGAGTGTGTTTCCATTTGACTGACTGTGTGGTAGGCACAGGAGACAGAGTTAGCAATGCCCTGTGCTTTCCCCCCTACAGCATTTTGCTGTTGCCTCAGTAGTGGGGAATCCAGTAATGAAAAATATTTCTAAAAGTCACATGACCGTGTTAAAAGTTTACAGTCTTATGGGGCTGCAATACCAGCTGTCCAAGGCTGCATGTGGATGTGGCTTGGACACACCTGCTCCACAGTGTTTCATCAGCAATTTGGGGATATAGACATTCCATAAATTACACGAGACATTTTATATCATAAAATAGGCTTTGTGTTAGATGATTTTCTCAATTTTAGTACTAAGTGTTTTGAATACATTTTAGATAGATTAGGGTAAGTTATGATGTTTTGTAGGTTGAATTAAATGTATTTTCGATTAGGATATTTTCAATTTATGGTGAGTTTGTTTAGATGAAATCATCATGAGTTTGGGGAGGATCTGGATATTACAGATCCATCTTATAATTTTATCCTGCAACATACCATATTACTATGCATTATATAGGTGGCATACATACTATGTGATATATAATATAGATAGGTGTATCCATATGCATACTGAGGATTTCATGCCATGTACTGGGGATGAAAGGTAAAAAGACCCTATCTAGTAGCTCACTTTAGAGTAGAAAAGGAAAGTCAATGTGTGTCAACAATGACAATGATGTGTGTTAACCATTATGATCAAGAGAAACGCATGTTGCGGACTGAGGTACATAATGATGGAGCTAGGGAAGTACATTGCTGTGATATAAAAAGATATTGACTGTCTAGTTGTTTCCATTAGCCCCTATTTGCTAAGGTTCCATTTCCATTTACTGTACTGTCCCATTCCCCAAATATTTTGGAGAATTAGGCTATTACTGGAACTACCACAAAGATCAGGCATGGCCCAGATACCCATTAGTAGTTTGTGTTAACTGCAAGCAGCTCGGTGAAATAGGAAGAAAGGCTGGTACAGTGAGCTACACTTGGATAAGAAACCTGGTTCTACCATTTACTGGTTTGGTGAATTAACTATGATATTTAGCTTGTCTAAACCTCAGTGACTATGTCTCTAAAAAAGGGGAAATGCTTCTTTTATGGGATTTGTGCATGCTTACATGTCCCCATGCTCAGCTTCATGCCCTATATAGTTTCTTATCCCTGACTTGTGGGCAGATAAAGCATACCGGGGGCTGCGCAAGTCACTTGGGTCAAACTCCTGGCCCCTGGACAATTTAATGCTGAGTAACATGCCACAACATGAGCTATCACTGTGCCTGTCTGTTCTTTCTGTAGATTTTTCATGAAAATGGTGAACTTTGCATAGGATAGAAGAATGCTCAGGGGTTCTTGAGATTTTCTGTTCATTATTGGGAGATCCTGTGTCCTATGTACCCATAAGTCTAACTGGTTGGGTCCACTCTAAATTGTCTTATGACAGCAGAGTTTAGAGCCACTGTATTGACAAGTTTTCAATCAGTCTGTACTTCCCTTTCTGTATCTAAAGTCAGCTCAGAATTCCCTGTCTAGGCTTCACAGTTTTCTTGTCTCTTTAGGAAATAACACAGAACCCCGAAGAAGCACTTTATAGTTGGTGGAGTTAGGAGGATGTTGCGCTAGGATGTATTAGAGTTTAGATTTGTGCTTAGTGGCCTCCCTGCCTCCCCTACCCCAGGCATTGATTTGAAAGGAATTGAATTCTAAATATTTATTAAGGGAAGGCACGTGGATAACACATTTGACTTTTGAACTTAGAATCTGAAAACTTCACCAGAAAACTTATATACCAACTGAAGCCATCCACTTTCCATTGCCAAACTGGCAGGAAAGAGAGATTGGAAATTTTATGAATGCAACCGATGTAAACCCCCATCTTCTGTACATGCTCAAGAACACAAATTTTGGAGAAAATTTACTTGCAAAGCACTGTTTGAAACTATTTTAAAAATCAGCATTTATTTACAAGAATGCTGTCTAATGTCACCAAAACTTAGATCCCACCCTTTTGCTTTGCAAACTTAATAGCAAAATACACCAAAGGAAATGATTTCTTTATTCCTTCCAACATTCACACAAAGGTGAGCACCAAAGGGCATCACTTTGCAGATTACTCCATATTTGTTCATATCTCCAGTACCCAAGGAAAACCAAACTGCATCCTTGATGGATGAATTGTATTTCTCTGCAGGAGGAAAGACAAACAGCAAAGCAGTTAAATGTCAGGAAAAATCACATTCAAAAGCCCATCTGAAATTAAAAGGATGCCACAAGATGTGACATTCTTAACTCCATCTCTACCCAGTAATTGTTAATTAGATTAATTACTGTCCAGTACACTGAGCTGGAAACTTCATTTTCATGCATTAGGGTATGAGGTCAGCTGCTTTTCCTGCTTGGGACTGATTTTGGGGTATCTACAGCACCTGCAAGAGAAATGTAGCCATAAGACTACTTCAACTACTGGAGAAAAAGAGACAGAGAGAAAAAAAACAAAGTCTCAAAAGCTTTGAGGGGTTTGTGCTTCCTCTACAAACCCACTTGTTGAGTAAATTAAAGCTTTCCTCCCATCTCAACTTCCTAGTCTTCAAACGAGTCTCAATAAACTGTGTGAGATCTTAGCCCTTCTAAGAAATGAATCATATTTTCTCTGTTGCACTTGATTGCTGTTGACTACTAATTCAGCTGGTATCGATCTCAAGACCATATTTCTTTCTGTTTACATGGGAAATTATCTCATGCTATTAAAATGCTGCCAAGTTTTAGATACCCTTACAATTCCTGTACCCACAGGCCAAGTTCTTCCTTGTGAAACACTTAAGGATTGGGCAATTAGACCTGACTTTTTGACCCTTAATTTTCTTGTGCTTTTTGGGTAGATGTCTATTTGTGGGAAGAAGGGGAAACTGCTTCTGTAGGACTGAAAGTAAGCAGAGAAAGAGATGACATCTCTGCAGAGAAGCTTGCCAAATTACCTTCTTTTAACACTTTTCTCTGGTCCTGGAAACTTCAGGCACCTTATTAAAAAGCTCCTTGATACTGAATTTTCTTTTTTTTTTTTTTAACTTTGTCTAAAATGTAGACAATGTGAAAAAAGGAAGATATAAAAATACCATGCTCTCCTGATTATAAATGTAATATGTATTCATTGCAGAGAATGTGGATGACTTAGAGTATCATAAATAAGAAAATAAAATTGATCCATAGCCCACCTCTTAGAGATTGCTGTCACCAACCTCTGTATTTGGGAGAAATAACATATCGTGTAAAAACATAGACTCGAGCCAAGAAGGCTTGGGTGTGACCTTAGGCAGCACGATTTAGATTTAATAATTATATGACCCTGTGCAGTATGCCTGCTTGTATCATGGGGACTTAATGACAACTTCAAAGAGGCATCGTGAGGACCAAATGAGATGATACGTATAGAGAACCAGTCTTGGTACACAGCACCCTAGAAGCATTTAGTATATGCAGCTATCCCATTTGATTTTTTGTGTTAGAATTTCTTCCCTTTATAAGCAGGCACGCACATGTACAGTGGAGGTTTCTAAGCACTGGCCACTATGTTACAAAAAAGAAAAAAAAAACACGATCGGACACGTTATGTTTTTCATATATGGAGCACCTGAATTTAATGTACTTGTCATACAACTTTATTGAATCATGGTAATTTATATTGTTGCATAAATCATAAGCCTGAATAGGAAACGGAGGTCCATTTTTTCCCCAGGCAGCTGAGAGTGATTCTAAGGAAGTGCTTGCAAATGGAGCCAGATATAGGATGTAAAGGGCAAACTTGGCTCTGGGCATGAGGCTCATATTAGGAAGGGAAATGAAAGCTAACCTTACTGGTTACCTTCCCCAGTGGGATAGTTGTCGAAGCAGAGAAAGAAAAGTGAGGAAAAGAGCTCCCAGGCCCATTTGCCATTACCCACTGCCTGAATGTTAACAGAGGTCTTATTGAAAGTACCCCTTCGTGGGATTTGAACCTGTGACCTATGAAACATGAAGCAGCTCCACTGCCCAAGCTCCTGGAAAAGATTTTGTCCTGGTGGACAGAATCAAACTGACCAGAGCTGGCATTTAGCCGAGTGCCCGGGGAGAATAGTTTCTTTCTCTTTGAGCTGGGAGGAATTGGTGTGAAGGAGTGTTGAAGAAGAAGTTGCTGTAATGATTATCTTTCCAAGAACCAACCTGGGGAGGCAGAGTGCGATTATCTGGGTTGAAATACAGCCAAGACCTGGGGCTAATATCTTTGCTTTTGTAAGATGTGCCAAGGGGTTGTTAATGAGCCTCTGGGTTAAGACCCACATTTGCAAGAGAGAAGAGATGGAAAGAAGAGAGGATGCTAGGCTTGAAAGAAGCAGGCTTGCTGTGTCCAATCTTTTCATCAGGTATTGCTTTGACTTTAGCTCAGAGGGACAAGCAATAGCACTGTGGTTGCCTTGAAGGACCTTCTGACCTACTCCATGTCTTGGCCCCTTCTGAAGCTATTCATTGGTGTTGCTGTTGAGTTGGGGGAGGGATAATTTAATGGTACCAAGTTGGTTGGGAGTGAGCTGTTCTCTCCTGCCAATACAGAGGACCTGGGTCCAAAGCCTTTAGAGCAACAGAGCTCTGCAACCCATCTCCACACCGAGGCTCCAGGTGATCTCATTTCCCTCCCAGCCCACCATTCACTTGCAGTCCCCTCCCTTAATATTTTTCTCATTCTTTCTGTAGTGTGCATTTAACTAAACACTGGTTTCACATACTTGGAGGTTTCTGTTCAAATCATGAAGATATGTATATGCCTTTTTAACATACCTATAGAGTCTTCACACACAGATTAGGTTCCAAATGGGAAACGTGCTCATACCATACCATGCTCCTTTCCAACATATTCATCTTCCAAGAGGTGAGCAGCCTGTGTTCCTTCACAAAGGAGTAAACTGAGGCCAAAGATCTGGAGCAATTTGCTCAAAACTCTCAGCTAGTAAGTGGTAGAGCTGGGGGCTGAGACAGCCTAAATCTATCTGCTTGTGAGGAAAATGATGAATGGCCTTAACTGTCATCTTTTTCACATTGTATACAAAAAAGAAATGATAAGCCTCAATTATGGTCTCTCTTGGTTTTGCAAAGTAGCTAGACTTTCACTTAAATTAGGAAGTTATGTGCTTGTGATATGCTAGAGAGAGTTGTCTTCCTGTAGCAAGACAGCCTGAAGAGGTGTTGTCCCTCTCGGGCCTCTTAGATGCTGAGGGGTCCTCCTGGCTCCTGTGTTCAGCCTCCTGGCCCTTCTCCATCTCCCTTGTTCTGGATGAACCCTTTTTTTTCTAAAGGGTCTTCCCCATCTGCTTGGCTTACCTCAGCTCATCAGGATGTCTTTTTGATTTAAGGCCAAGTCTTCGCGCCCAGGTCAGAAGGGGCTTCTTCTGGGAGCCCTGGCTGCTTTCTGCATCACCCACCACAGCAGTTGCAGAGGCTGCTTCTCAGGAATGACATGCCTCTCCTTACACCACACCTCGTTTGGTGCTTTGTTTTCTCATTTCTTTCCCAAGTCTTGGCAACCGAATAGCACCTCAACACAGTTAAAAACTTGGACCATGAGTTGTCACTGATGTTTTCCAGGATTGAAATTGCTTGACTTTTTTCACCCTTTTCTATCTGAAGCTAAATGTCATCCTGGGAACAGGCTGGGAGAGCCTGGCAAGGCACTGACTATGCAGGGAAGACTCTGCTCTGGCTAGAGGAGAGGCAAGCTCTCCATGCCATAAAACTGTAGGGAAAACAAAGAGGAGCCAAACCCCCATCAAATGAAACTCACCACAATTCACATTCTTCTTTATTCAGCAGGTATCTATTGATGAAGCACTGACTTCATAATGGAGTGTGTGTGGAGCTGAGTGCCAGGAATGTAATATGCAGTGAGATGAGGCTTCTGCCCCAGAGGTCCGGGGCAGCAATGTGGTTGCTTTGACAGGGCTGAGCACTAAGTAGAAGTACAAGGCTAGATATAATGAAAGACACATATCCTACACATTTCTCAATGGAGTGGCACTCGACAAACTAGCTCAGGCAAAATCAGAGCTCAGGAGTTCAGCCAAGTGTAGGAAAAGTGTGCTCAGGCAATGGAAGCCTCATCCATGAAAGCCCAGGAAAGAGAGTGCTGCACAGGACTGTAGCACAGGGAGAAAAATGGGGGATCTTGTGCAGAAGGTGGGAGCCACATTGGGGGAATTGAATGATGCTTTAAAAAACGAGAGAGGTCTCTGAAGGCTTTGATGGGTTTATGTTGTAAGTGTCAAGGAGGCAGGGGGCAGTTAGAGTGCAATGCCATTTGCCAGGGGAGGAGAGAGGGGGACCCACACCATTTTGGTGGCAGTGGGGATGAAGGTGGGCGGAGCTTTTTCAGAAGCTGAAGTACAGGGGCTTGAGACTGAGAGGATAGAATCTGCAAAGGCCTGCTTCCTGTCCAAAGCAACTGATGGATGGTGAATGGTTGGTGAAGCAGGACATCCAGACCGGCAGGCAGTGATCTGGTAGGCTGGAGAAAAACACGCCTTCGGATATGAATATTCCTTTGGTACTAAGGAGGATTTCAGACAGGTTTTCCTGAGCTTGTCAGATAAGTTTGGCCTGGAAGTTCCTTCCCATGAGAAGGAGATCTGCTGTGAATATTCCTTATGTCCATCTGGGTCACCATTTTCACCCTTGGAAAACACCACGATAACATCTGAAGGCTAAAACGTCAAAAAAATGTGGTAGCTCCCAGGGCATGGACAAGGTATGATTTTGCTGCTGACTCAGGTCCTTCTCTGTCTCTCCCTCCTCTCAGCATCCTTTAAGGCAGGAGTTCTGGTTTGCTATGCAGTGTGGTTAACGATGCACTTGATTGCACAGCATGCAGTTGATACCACTGGCAACCCTATTCCTAGAGCACTTTTATGATCTCATTTGATCTTCCTAACAGAGGTGTAAGAGCACGAAGATACTTTCTTTTATCTTCCTTGATAGAAGAGGAAATTAGCTCAGGGAGGAAAGGACCTTGCTGAGAACCACACAATTTGGAATTGGTGAAGCTGGGATGAGGTTAAGCTCTTCCTCCTTTGGAGGGCTCAAGTTTCCCTATCCATGATGCTCATTTTGGAGAACAGCTACTTCTGTTATCTAAGAATCCAGGGCATCTGGGAAGCACTGACCTATTGAACACTGAGCCTTTTCCATGTGCTCACAGATAGGCAAACTACTGAGGAGGTTTTCTGATTTTTGTTTTCAATCAACCAATGTATCTAACTCTGGGATTATCTGTCTATCTGTCTATCTATCTATCTATCTATCTATCTATCTATCTATCTATCTATCTATCTATCTGTCTGTTTATCTCCTATTGAATGACAGAGAAAACACTCAATACAGGACTCAGTGACTGCATTTACTTAATAATATATTTCCCTTTCCCGGGAGACTACAACTACTTTTCTATTGTAGACAATCTGATTTTTTTTTCTCAGTGAAAGATGATTTCCCTGTGGATTTGTATTTGGATTTTGAGCAACCACTTTGTACGTTTCTCCTTATGTCTTCCCACTTACCATATCTTGAGAAGCTTCAATCAAAGCTAAAACACTTTATTTGTACCATAATGGTGGTCTCGGGTAATCTTTGGTGAGGAGGAGAGAGGCCTCATCTTTACAAAAATGTATGACTGTATGTCTAAGCCTGGAAGTGTGTGTGCACACCTGTTGTCTTTTGTGTCCTACGTCATCAGCAGCAGACATGTGACATTTTCTGGCTTTGGAGGTCTCTGAGGAATAGTATACTCAGGGGGCTGGCTAGGTGCATTATATGCAAGCTTTGAAATTTCTGGTTCCTTCTACTAAAGATTTCTTGAGATTATCACACATGCTCCAGATTTTCAATATCCTCCTCCCTCCTAATGGCAGTGGGCAACCAACTCTGACACACATGAAGAATCCAATTTTCTCTGAATTGAAAAAAGGAAAAGTATTGTTAGTGAGTTTTCATTGCTAATTTTCCTTTTATAAAATATAAAAGCACTTGGTTATTGCAGTCCAAACACACATCAGCCATGCTGAGACAGGGTCAGGCTGTAGAATACAAATCATTCTGACCAAGTGCACAGAATAAAATTGCCCAGTGTTCACATTTTACTAATGTAGAAGCCAATACAAGAGGAGAAACTGTTTACAATCAAGAAATACTGGAGACCTGGCAAGGAGTCATGTTTTGTCCTCCCTGTACATGTGAAGATACTGAGCCCCAGTGCAGGTGGCCACTTGCCCAAGGTCATATGCAACACTAGGGCTGAATTTTCAGAATTCTAGCTCAGCGTTCTGCCCACTCCACAAAGGAAAAATCCTCCTTGAAGTCCCAGGTGTGTTGAGCTTCACAGCACTTCCTCTTCACAGCTCAGAGTTCGGGGAAGAACCTTTCTCAGGACTCAGGAGAGCTGGTACTTTCACCTAAACTCGATACAAGACCATGGGGATTCCTCATGTGGATTCTTATCCATAGTCACTTCCATCAGAAGAAGCTATAGAGTAAGGCAATATTCTAAGTGCTGAAAGAGAAAGATTGTAGGAATCCTTTACAGGTAAATAAAAACCAGTATCAGTGAGATAAGGTTAGTTGCTTAATAAAAGGCTGGTGGGTAATGGGAGGAATGAATTCAGTCTCACGTTTCTGTTAAAGCTTTGTGTTTTTCTAACGAAATGTCCCATAGCCTCTGCTTATAACTACTGTAATTTATATACTTTCAAAAATTTTTTGAGATAGGGTCTTGCTAAGTAGCCCCAGGATGACCTTGAATTCAAGCTCTTCCTGCTTCAGCCTCCTGAGTTCTGAGATTACAGGCATGAACTATGATGCCCGCTTGCTTGTGCCAGTTATGGTTTTGTGACAGGCTTTGTTCCCTGGAAGTTAATTTGATCCTCATAGTACACATAAGGTTTAGGTTCTAGTCCTAGCCATCTACTGACCAGCTCTGCCAAAGGAAAAAGGACCTCTTTGGCTTTAGTCCTTTCCTCTATAGCATAAAGGCTTAGACATAAAATCTGTAATTTCTTCACTCTGGATATAATGTGAGGTAAGCACTGAAGATATTCCATGCTGACTGACTTCTCTGTCTCCAGATATCTTTTACAAAATTAACTGTTTGTTCATTAGTTTCTGTAGACCAACTCTAGATTCCATATAGGCCCATATGCTATGAGATAAAACTGTGAAATAAAGGATAAGTTTTCTGGGTTATGTGGTCATTAGTGAAGTCCAAAAATATAGATATTTCACTGAATTTA
Source organism: Heterocephalus glaber (assembly GCF_000247695.1). The sequence continues at coordinate 6,429,675 of NW_004624768.1, forward strand.
TGTTTTTTGTTTGGATATTTACCATCATGAAGACAGGACCCAAACAGAAAGGTGCCATTTGCTATTTGGGTGAACTGAGATCCTTTTCTCATCTGCTCCTAACATCATGCTGGATGTTTCATAAAGGATGGCCCGTCACCCTTAAGCAATTACTGTTTTGAATAGAACAGTTTTCTTCATTGGTGTTGCATATTTCTACATACAGGGAGTTTGAGAGTGAATATAGAGAGATTTCTTCAGAAAGATGGAGGGCCAAGATCCACATGCCAATAGTAACTAAATGAAGAACTTCCAAATACTAGGTCTTAAAATCATTCTGGCAAATTATTTTACAGCTTGCATCTTTTTTGGTCTCCAACGGTTGGTGATGGATTTCTGTTCACTTGGAAAGATTTGGAGTTTATGAAATTAACCTAGTTGCTAGAGTGAGGAAGGTGATTTCTTCTTCACAAATAATGGATCTCATTCTGAGAGCATTTTTTTTTCGTATATCCTTTTATTGGTACATTTTAGGTGTACAATATAATGACATTCATCATTGGAGATATGCACCTTTACATACTCTCTTGGTTCTT
>NW_004624768.1:6432509-6448209 GCF_000247695.1 Heterocephalus glaber
TGATTTGCATATGTTGAACCATCCCTGCATCCCTGGGATGAATCCCACTTGGTCAGGGTGTATGATCTTCTTGATGATCTTCTGCATTCTATCTGAGAGTACTGACTATAGCAAAGCATTACAAGTTTCAAAGAAGAGCTCCTTGGTTCAGAAACCCTTCTTATCCCTTCATGAATGGGATTTTTTGGCTACCATTGACAAAATGTTGGTCATAGACGGTTGAGAAATTATTTTTTTAGTCTTTTATCACTTTTTAGGTGAGCATATTCACAAAGAAAGTTTTATAGTCATCCTTAAATTTCTTTATTCAAGCAAACTATGATTTAAGATGTTAACGATAAACTATAGCCCATGTTTCCATTCCTGGGGATGGCTTCATTGTATTCCTATTGTATACAGTAGAAATAAAGCACAAAGAGGTTTCTTGAATTTCTCCCATTTATCCAGTTTTAAGTGACACTGCAAGAACTATAATTTACTATTCTCTTTCTTTTTTCTGAAAACTTCCTAACAGGTGCTCAAGGTACTAAGATCTCTCATTTACATTCTTATCAACAAAGATATAACATGTGGTTCCACTCATAAAGAAGAAAACATGCATTCAACCTACTTTCAATTGATTAAAAATGATAAAAAATTTTCCCCAGAATTCCATTTTACAAAGAGCTCATATAGAAAGTGCAAAAATATCCTTTAATTTCAGGACCCTGGGAAATTCCAATAAAATTCTACAGTTGTATTACCCAGAATCAAATTTTAAAGCTCTCTTCCCTTATTAACAATACTGCCTTCATATATTTCAGAAACATAGACTATTTCCCTTCACTTACATGATTCTAAGCTTTTCCTTTTCATCACAAATATCTAACCAGTTGTCTAGAAAAATCATCTGACTTAGAATTGCCAAAATGAATGTAGTTTCTAATTCAGGTCCTTCATATAAGATTATTGTTTGGGGAATCTCCCTTCCAAGCTGATTCTAGAGTTACCACCATACCAACATTATCCTAATTGAAATTTGACTTTAAATTGTGGATTTTATAGGTCTATTATTTATTCATAAATAGCATCATTTTGTACAGTAAAGAAAAATGCATGGATGCATCTTACAATGTGGTTTATAAACATTTTATGGTTGTAGATAGTTAAAATAAGTGATTCTTGCTATCGTTTGAACAAATATCCTAGAAATGTCGATGTGTTGAAGTTTTGATTCTCAACCTGTAGGATACTGGAAGATGGGAGAAAATTTAAGTGGTAGGGCCTAGCAGGAAGAAGTTAGATCATTGAGACCTTGTTCTTGTTGGAGATTCTGGGGCGCTGGCCCTTTCTCTCTTCCCATGGTAGCTGCCATGAACAAATCTGTTCCGCCACACACAACTCCCATAATAGACTTAGAAACTGTGAGCCAAAATAGCTTTTCTTCTTCATAAATTGACTACTTCAAGTGTTTTGTCCTAGCAATGGAAAGCTGATTAACACACTTGTTGAATGAAGGAAGGTCACAGTGAACAAGTTAAGTGGATATATGCTTTCTGCCTTGAATAGAACCTTCAAGCTTTTAACTTTTTTCCATGTTGGTACTCCAGATTGTTTTATTTCTTTTCGGTTTTTTTTTTTTTTTTGGTACTGGGGATTGAACTTGGACCCTTGCGCTTGCTCAGCAGGCGGCGAAACCACTGAGTTAAATCCCCAGCCCCAATTTCTTTTTAAGAAGTCAAATCTTAAGTAAATGGGAAGATTATTTTTTCATTCACTATGTAAATGGAGAAAATGATCAGTATTATGAATTGTTGACATAAAACTTTGCTTAACTTGGAAATCTTCCTATAGTGAGTCATGTGCTATCCCAAATCTAGTTGTTTCACAAATCTAGTTATATTTTCTTACTTTTCATCATATACAAAGCATATTCCAAGGATAGTACATAATCCATAACAATGCATGATCCTTTTTTAAGTGTCAGGAAATAGTGAGCAACTGATTTTCCAACTTATTTGGCTTAAATGTTAGAGTCAAGACTTCCTCATCTTTGCATCTCAGCAGCTCCTTTATAGCCACTGAAAACAGTGCTGCTATGCAAACATAGCCTGAAAATATGTTGATTGGCTAATTTGAGAGAAAGGAAATGCCAGGCAGGCTACAGAGATGGTTTCTCTCTGCTACTGCATTTTATGTTTGCAACCTGACTGCTACCATCTGAATGACTGTGTACCCTCAAGTTCACATGGTGATGACATTAGGAGATGGTGAGGTCATGGGAGTGGAGCCCTCATGAATGGGATTAATGCTTTTATAGAAGAGGCCCCAGAGTGGACCCTTGCTCCTTCAGGAGATGTGGAGAGAAGGCTTCATCTTTGAAGGAAGAAATGGGCCTTCACAAGATAGCAATTTGCCAGTGTCCTGATCTTGCACTTGCCTGCCTCTAGAAGTCTAAGACATAAATTTCTATTGTTTATTAGCTACTCGGTTCATAATATTTCACTATAGCAGCCCAAATGAATTAACATTCCAGCTTACACGTAGTACTGAAGGCCAAAATGGTGACAGAGATGGTAGAAGCCAAGCTGATCAAAGCTCCCTTCTTATAGTATCTAGGAGTTTTCAGCCACAAATTCTTTGTCTTGTCGTCTCTCAGATGCTTGAAAATAGAGTGTAACAGGACCTATTTGTTTTAGAGCAAATCACCTTGTGATAAAACCATTTGGGTATTTATTGTAATGGTGAATTGAGGCTACCATTTGCTCTCTAGGGCTCTGCTTGCAATTTTCTATTTTATCCAAGTATAATACCAATTCATACATCTATACTTTAGGGTTAACTACACTTGATTTAGTTTTTAATTATCTTGATCCATAAGTAGTGAATTAGAAGGGAAATAACTTTAATACTGAGGTTTTAAAACTGATTTGTAGATTAGACCTCCAGTCATAGACTTTGGATTAGGGATCACTCAGTTTACACATAGGGGACTTTGTCCTTTACAAGCACTTTCTAGGTGTCAGTCTACTCAACAAGAATGCTACCTACATGATTGCCCAGATTGAGAGATGTTTCCTTGCTTGAAGTGTTTTTGGATGAAGCCAATTAAAACTGCTTTGATTCATTTATATTTCAGCTAAAACAAATCCTCATTCTTTCTTTTGCCACACATGAAGTTTCATCCACAGAGATGAACAATAAGAGACAATGAACTGAGTGTTGAGTGTAGCCTTGATACACAGTCATCACACCTGGGCCAATGGAGACCAGAATGCAAAGGCCTTGCTAATTGTATGCTGGAGGGAAGGCTTTCCTCTTGAGGATGGTTTTAGGATATGTCTGCAATAAACAGGCCCTTCCCTTCTCATTAGGATGCAAGAGGTACATGTGAAATGTAATTGTTTCCTCTCCTAGATTTATAATGCTGACTTCACTTGGAAACATTTCCTGAAGCTTGGGAGGAAAAATAAGAAATTGAGGACATCTTCTCCTATGTATAGCTATGCTTAAAAATAACATTTTCACTCTTTAAAGCTACATGTGGCAGTATTTTTGTGTTCACGGAGGTAAGGCAGCACATTTCTGAAAGTATGATTTTTCTCTTTTTGTCTTCCTGGGTAGAAGCTGTTGTGATGTTTATAAATACCCCCAAATGAATTGCTCAATGTGAATTTTTTGTGACTAGCAGTTGTGTGAGAAAAAGCAAGAGGAAATGTTCAAAGCAGAGGCAGCTCTGGTTCCTTGCAATGGTTGACTTGTCTGAAGAGTATATTCAGAAGTTGCTGAAGCAAGCCCATTTTCTCTCAGTTTCCAACCCACTTGAAGATCAGTTGTCCCCGGCAGAATAGTTTTTATGAGCCAGTTACAGACTTAAGAGAAAGAGACAGGAGGCTTTGGTAATGGAGATGCAGAGTAACCAACAATCTCGAAGAGCAAGGAGAGGTCTTTAACTATGGTGACTGATTTTATTTTCAGGGCTAACGCTTTCATCGCTAACCAAAAGGGTTCACAAATAAATGAAGCTTTTTCTGGCTCTGGTGGATTAAGTCCTACAGATAGCATCTGATGGTTACATAAAACACAGTTGACTTGTTATTGGCAGTAGAAGGATTTATAGCACTTGGGTTCTTTGCTGACTCATATCTCATTTCTAGATCACCCTCAGATCAAAGTTGAGAGTAATGGGATTAATAAACTTTGGAAAGAGATTTATTTTGGAGGACTTGCCTCATCACACTGTTAGCTATATTAACATTGTCCTGTTTAACTCTGTATCATGACTAAAAGTGAGTGCTTCTGTTGGCAATGAAAAGTGCAATACTGAAGCATTGTTTTCTTGAGATGGTGGGGATCCTTGAAGCTCATCAAAAACAAACAAGCTTACTCATGAAGCAAGAGGAATACAGGTGTTGATGGTCATGCAGAAAGGAAGCATGCCAGGAATGTTTACCATGGGCCTAGAAAAGTACAGCTATTGTGTCTCTGTTTGCTTTTCCATTGTCATAATCTGCTACTCCATCATGGTTAAAGGCCACTAGTGGAGCATGGGAATGTAATAAACTAACTTATCTGGGCCTTATGTGTACCCGCTACACATCCGCACATAGTATCTGTCTGAATTTTACAACAGAACTGTTGGTATCTCAATTTTACATGAGATTCAAACTCTGAAGGGTAAAACGATGTTCCGATAGTAATCAACTTGCCAGTGACAGGTATATTGATCTTTTGTTCTGTACCTGAGTTCTTTTTAAGATACTACATTGCTGTGAACTATAGGTCAAAGTAGGATGAGATTTAGAGTTTGTGTATAGCTGGATTACTTTGTCACTACCTGGGTTCCCATGTTATTGTATCCAATCTGAGGAAATTAAGATTTAAAAAATAGCCCTGCCTGAGGCAGTGGATCCAGTTGCACTTCATCTTTACAAGTACACAAGGAAGCTACATCTGAGAGTTCCAGAACTGAGTTCAAGGCTTATTGTTCAGAGAATTAGACACAGTGTACCAAAATATCCCTCAGTTGTAGGCTAAATGTGTCATATATCTTTTAAAAATGAAGTTTTCACTTTTCTCAGCCTCTTTAGTAGTAAAAGGCTCCATCGTTCAAAACAAAGGTTCCATGAATTTATTATCCATGATGTGAGTAGTAGTGTAATTTATTTTTATTGTTTTTTTAATATTAGAAATGTAATTGATTTTTGTTGTAGATAATTTGCTTTTTTCTAAAAAGGAAAAACAAACAAATAATTCATTCAACAGTCTGACATTATTATTTTGATATGTTTATAGCCTAACTGTAATATTTTAATATTGTGTCAGGTTGTGAAATGTTGTAATAGGAATAATTTCTTAAAAAAAAGTTTTTATATTCATTTCCAATTCTTTAGATATTTAGGCAGCTTTATTGAGTAATAACTGATACATAATAAATTGCATATATGAAAAGTGTTGTTTGACCTATGTATATACTTATGAAATCATCACCATAACAAACATATTCCAAAATCTCACTTCTTCCTCTTTGTAATCTCTTCCCACATCTCCATTGCTTATGCAAACCCTTATTTAGTTTCTGTTACTATAAACTAGATTATACTTACTAGAATTTTATATAAATGGAATCCTACAATAGAACTCTTATTTCTTGCTTTATTCACTCAGCATAATTATTGTTAATTCATCAATATCATATATGTCAATAATTCACGTCTTTTTTGCTGAATGATATTTTAGTTCATTGGTGTACAACTTCTTCATCAGTCATGTGCTGATGGATGTTTGCGTTGTTTCTTGTTTTTGGTCATTATTTCAAATCTATGTATGGACACAAAGTTAATTAATCTCAGCAAATTACCAAAGAGTGGAGCTGTTGGCGCATACAATAGGTCAATGTTTAACATTTTAAGAAATTTCCAAATTTTTCCAAAGTGGTCCTACCTTTTTACATTCTCAGCAGCAGTGTGTGAGAGTCCTAAGCCTCCACAACTTTACAAACACTTAGAATTGTCAGTCTTTTAAGTTTAATCCAGTCTAATAGATGTGTAAGAATTTTTTAGCTATAGTTTTAATTTGTACTTCCCTAATCACTACTGATGGTGGGTACATCTTCTTGTCTTATTTTTAATCTATGTTTTATCTTTGGAGACACATACTCTCAAATATTATGTACATTTGGGCTCTGAGAGGATAACTCAGTGGTAGTTGCTTGCCTCACAATGCACCAGACCATAGGTTCGATCTCCAGCACCACACATATACACATACATTATGCATATTTTAAAATATTAATTGTTTCTTTGTTGTCAAGTTTTTAAAGGTTCTGGGTATAAGTCCATTATCAGTTGATTATTTGAAAATAGTTTCTTCAAATTTGTGGCTGGTCTTTTTATTTGCTTAGCTGAGTTGTTCTTTTTTTCAAACATAGTAAAATATATTTAAAATAATTCACAGTAATAATTCTGAGGTATTTCATATGTGGGTTTTCATCTTTAAAAAGCTATGTGGAGGCAACATCAGATCCATAGATCACTACAGTCAGCACACAACAGTTCTTGGTTAAGACAATGCTGGATGGATTATTATTCCACTGTCATCTTTCAGATATTGTCCTAGAGTAAAAACTAGCATTTTATAAGCCTTAGTTCTTTTTCTACATTGGAAAAATTAGCTTTAATTCTCAATTCTTAATGTCTGTGGGCACAGGTAAATTATGTTAACAGAAAATGAATTGCCATTCCCAGACCTATGAATTATTTGTTTGTGTACTCAAAAATACAGATGGTTCTGAACTAGCCATGGTTAGACTTATGATGGCTCAACTTCACTATGGTGGGAAAGTGAATATGCATGGATTCAGTAGACACTGTGATTTGAATTTTGAACTTGAATCTCTTCCAAGGCTAGTGTTATGCAGTGTGATTCCCTCTTGATGCTGGGAAGTGGCCGTGAGTTTCAGTTTTCGGTTAGCCATGAGATCCTGAGAGGAAACAACCAATATTCTGCAGTGTATTTTGTTCCTAAGGTATGACCTCAGTAGGTTAGATGCATTCAGTGCACTGTCAAATCTGATATTTTCAACTTACAAGGAGTTTGCTGTGAGGTAACCTCATTGTAACTTGATGAACCTCTCCATCATTCCAACTGACTCTCTCTTGCAACATCAAGAGACAACATCAACAGTTATAAATTCTGACATGTAACTTTTACTAAAATCCCCATTAGCAAGACTAAAATGACCCAGAGGAGCAAGAACCCTCACTATGGCACCAACTATTTCATGGCTAACTCAATACTATCCATTGCATGGATGGGCAAAGATCGTTTTGGTGGTCCAACTGAGTGTAGTCTATCTTTCCCAACATTTCTCATTAAAATTTCTGCCTGTTGTTTAGGTCCTACTGAGTAAAATTGATCCTGAGAGACACCAAAAAGCAGAATCCCTATTTTGAGTTATTTTTTATTTCAAATTGGCATGACTTGACTGCTGACAGGCTTTTCTCCACTGTAGCTGAGCGATAAAACCTAGAAAACCCACAGCTTGGGAGCCAACACAGCTGATGATCCCTGACCACAGGTCAGTCATTCCAGGCTTGGTCACAAAGATCAGTGGGGGACCAGTCACATCGTATCCAATGTCTTTAACAATGGCACCAACCTTCTGACACTTCTTTGCCTCAGAAGGCTGTCATTTGTACAAATAAGACCTTCAGAGAGGTGGGAAAAAGCATTAATTGCATTAATTGCCTGAGCCAGCTGAGCAATGATGTGATTGTTCTATACTGAAAATGTACCACAAGGTCCTTATCACTAAATTGCATGATACAATTAACAACAAATGGCTCTGTAGCCAGCAGGGCCACTACAGAAGATATCTTTGCTCCATGCTTCCAGTACACAATCCATTTCCTATCTGGAAATGAGCAGCCACTGAAGCCTGTAAGTGTCATTACATAATGACAACCACTTCACACACAGCAGACTAGACTCCCAGATCCCACGTACCAAGGACACTGTTCAGGAAACTCCTGGTCTCATAGCATCAACATCTTGAATATAGCCAGGTGGAAAAGGAAGAACCAACCATACAGACATTTGAGGGACCAACACATCCTTGTAATTTGATGTACTTTTTTCCTGAACATGTAGAGAAAGAAGAGGGGAACTAAAGTCAATTGTAAAGTCATACTGGCCAGTGTAGAACTCACAAATCCAAGACATGGTTGATGGCAAAACATCATTGAAAAGGCATTGACAAGTTGCCTATTATTCCAGTTATGATCTGGAACAGTATGATTCATTGGTTGAATACATATTTAATGCATATTGTAAAATGAAAGGTTGCTGGAAGAGCTGGGATGAAGGTCATGACTTAAGTCTGGTGAAAGCTAGACATAGTCAGGTCCTGTCTAAAAAAAACAGCAGGATGTGCTGGGTGTTGAAGAGGAGTATCGCCTTAGTCACATTTTTTGTTGCTGTGACAAAATACCTGACATAAAAATCTTAAAAGAGGAAAGATTTATTTTGGCTCATGGTTTCAGATATTTCAGTCCATGGTTAGCTGGCCCTATTGTTTTAGGCCTGTGGTGTGGCATAAATATCATAGCAGAAGGGAATCATGGAGGAGAGATATTTACCTTATGGCAAGCAGGACACAGAGAGAAAGGGGGAGAGAAGTCGGAGCGGAAGGGGCCAGCGAGTAGATATATTTCCCAAGGTTACACCCCATAATCCAATCCTTTCAACTAGGCCCCACTTCCTGTTTCCATCACCTACCAATAGTGCCATCAGATTATGATGTCATCAATCAATTGATTCACTGTCAATATTAGAGATCACATGGTCCAACTCCATCATCAACCTCTGCTTTGACACAGGTAGCCTTTGGGGGGGGGTGGCACACAACTGGAATTTCAACTGTAACAAGTGCCCAGCAGGGAGTGACACAGAGGACCGGCACCACTGTGGTTCTCCTGTCTGCAGGACAACACCCACGTGTCTGGAAGATGAAGGTTACAAGCAGAAGATGAGCCAGTGACATCGATAACTGCAATTCCTAGTGCAAAAGCCTCCAGTTCCAGCTTGTCCAGGTGGCCTCAGAATATGAGCTTCGGAAACTTATCAAAAACAGCATCAGCTGTGCCCCAGCTCCTCTCCAGAGTAGTTCAGCTGTGTGCACTGCCACTCGTGGTCTTAGAGATGGTCCCCTGCCTGCTGTATCCATGCGCTGCCTCTGCCAGACCCTCTGTATTGCCCATGCAAGTATCTCTGCTTTTCAAGGAGTAGGTGATACTAATTTGGATGAAGTTAATTTTTATTCTATGAATCATTCTTTTAATGTCATATAAAATAAATCTTTGCTTAATCTAAAGTTACAAACATTTTCTCCCTGTTTTCCTAAGTATTTTATAGTAAAATTTAGTTCCATGATTCAGTCTTATGTATGGAATACAAAGTAAAGACCAAAGTTTACTTATTTATTTGCAAATAGCTAGCATTTCTTGAAAACAAGCCTATTCTATCTTTTGTCAATTGTCTTTGTGAATTGCCAAATGTCTCTGAGTATTTCTGGACTTTCTCTGTACCACAACCTATTTGCTGATCCTGACAGCATTACTATACTTTCTGAATTGCTTCTCATAATTAGGCAGTATTAATCTTTAAACATTGTTTTCTACAAAGTTGTTTTGGCTAGTCTGTCAATTGCATTTTCATATCAATTTTATAAAAAGTTTATCAACTTATAAAATAAGATTCCATACTTTTTCCATGAGGATTGTTACACATGAAACATGTGACTTCATCATATAAAGCTGTCAATTAAGCAAAATGACATAACATTCCTAAGTGATGATGTACCTAAGAGGAGAGGTCTTCAAAATACATGGAAAAGCTAATGTGAATCCAAAGAGAAATAGACAAATTTACAAGTCTTGCCAGATTTCAATATGTCTCTCAATAATTTACAGAATACATAAGTAAAACATTAGTAATGATATAAAATATTGAAATGACACAATCTACTGAATTTTTTGATATTTAAAGAGCATTCCACTCCAGAAACAAAATATAGGTTCTTTTCAAGCACAAACAGAACAGTTACCAAGATACACTATATTCGGCAGTCCTTGACATAGCGGTTGGTCATGGTATGTAACATTTCTTTTTATTGTTAGATTTGGGTTGCTAGCAATATGTTGAGGGTTTGTTTTTAAAATCATCAAGATTGGCCTTACAGATTGAATTCAGTAGTATTCCCTTCATCTGTATTTTTTGGGAGAGTTTGTGAAAAATGGTTGTTAATTTTTTTTAAAAGAATTTTAATTTACCAGAGAAGCCATCTGATTTTGGACTTTTCTTCTTGCAAACTTCTAAAATTGCTAACTCAATTCTTAACTCTTTAAATTATTATAGTTATATTTCAGTTGTTGTTTTAGTTGTGTTTCACTTGTTGTCAGTTTTAGTAGTTTGTGTCTTTTTAGGAATTTACTTAAACTAATATCTAAGTTACCTAATTTCTTGGCATGTTCTTGTCCATAGTATGTCCTTATAATTCCTCTTATTTATGTAATATTCATAGTTATTTTCTGTCTGATTCTCAATCTTAGTAATTTGAGACTTTTTCTGTGTTTCTTCCTCTTTCCTCTAGCTAAAGAGTTTTTCAATATTGATCTTTCTAAAGAATCAACTTTTGTATTGATTTTTCTATACTGATTTTCTATTCTTTATTTATTTTCAAATATTTATTATTTCATTTCTTCTCTTTGCCTTAGTTTTGCCTTACCTTGATTTTTCCAGTTTCTTAATGTTATTCAGTAACATTAGGCAGTCTGAGCTATTTCTTCTCTTTCAACATGAGTGTTTACACCTTCCTCTTTGCACCATTTCAGTTGTATTCTATGAGTTTTGGTGTGTTGTGTTTTCATTCATCTCAAATGATTTTCTAATTTTCCTTTTTGAGTCTTTGACTATTTAGAAGTATGTTATTTAAGAGCCACACACTTAGAAGAAATTTTGAACTTCCTGCTGTTACTGATTTCTAATTTCATCTTATTTGGTTGGAAAACACACTTTATATGATTACAATTATTTTAAATTCATTGAAGCTTATTTATGACTTTACATACGGTCTATCCTGGAGAATAATTTGAGTATACATGAGAAGAATGTGTAGTGTGCTCTTGCAGGGAGAAAAATTCAATCATTAAATATAGTTGTTTTATAACATAGCACTGTTTATTCCTTTTGTCTCCTTGCTGATCTCCTAGATACTGTATTAATTCCTGAAATTGGCACATTAAATATTCAACTATTATTTCTTGATCTGTTTCTCCCTTCTGCATGTGAATTTTTGCTTCATGTACTTGGGGTTTGTTTGTTAGACACAAATATGCCTTACAGAGTATTTTCTTTGCCTCTTTAATTACTTCTGTCTTGAAAAGTCTGTTGTATCTGCTAGTAGTTTAGTCACTCTAACTCTTTTTTGTGACTATTTACGTGGTATATCTTTTTTTATACCTTTACTTTCAATGTATTTGTATTTTGAAATATAAAGTATGACATTTGTAGACAGCATAGAGTTGAAGCATGTTTGGCTTTATCTATACATCGTGACTATATATACCTATACCTAAATTTGGGCTTGTATTTATTGCTACTTAGCCTTCATTCAGTGCTGACAGTTTTTTCATAATCTTCATCTTTTGGCAGTTTGACTACACTATATTTAAGGGCAGATCTCTTTGAGTTTATCCCACTTGCAGCTTTTTGATCTTCTTGACACATGTGTAGTATTTTCACCAAATGTGGAAAGTTTGAGCCATTATCAAAATACTTTTTCTGCCCCTTTCTTTCTCTCCTTTCTTTGTGGGATTCACATTATACATATGTCATTATGCTTGATGTAGTTTCACTTGTCTCTGTTCTTTTTTCCTTCTCCTCTTTTTATACCTTCAGACTAGATAATATCAAATGAACTATCCCTGGGATTACTTTTTCTTTCTTCTTAAAACTCAAATATGCTCTTAAGTTTCTGTTATATATTTTTCATTTCAGTTATTCAGTTTCTAGCCCAGAATTTCCTTTCAGTTGTTCAAACTTCTCTCTCTTTATTGAGGTTCTCTGTTAAGACATTTGCTAACAATTAAATTGGCCACACTCTCTTCACTTGTTGAAAGCCCAGTGTGATAGTAGGTTGATAGAGGGCCTTTTTTCTCATTGCTGAGACAAAATACCTGACACCCACAAATTAAAGGGGAAAAGATTTATCTCACAATTTGTAAAGGTTTCAGTCCATAATTGGCTGGCTCCAAGGCAGGGTAGCATGGCAGACAGGCATCACAGAGGAAAAACAGTTCATGGCAGGTAGAAAGCAGCAAATCAAGCAATAGACAACCACAGCTCTTTCTATCTCTTATATCTTACCAGACTACTTAGGGTGAGTAGCACTCACACCCATAATCCCAGTGCCCTTAATCCAGCATTGCACCATGAATCAATCCCCAAGTCACACACTCTAGATCTACTCACCTGTGAAAAAGTCCCACTTAAGACCGCAAGAGGATTTGAGGGGACATCTAGACATAGCCACAACAGGGCCTCTGTAAAATAGGTTTAGGTGAAGTCTGTGGGTGGACCCCTCATGATAGCTTTAGTGTGCTTGTGAGAAGGGGAAGCAGAGGTTTTGCTTTTTCTCCTTGCTCCATGTGAAGACCCAGCAAGAGTTGGTGACCTACAGGCCACTAAGAGAGTATTTGCCAGAAGGCTACCATGATAACATCTTGATCTTGGAGTTCCAGCTTCCAGAACAGTGAGAAAACACATGTTGTGGTCCCTGCTTAATGTCTGTCCTGTAACAATTCTGTGAAATCTGTAGTCTCAGTTGCATGCCACCATTGTTTCTGTTTAATTAGCTCACTCGTCAGCTAATAATTGGCCAGAGAATTCCTTAAATGCATTTGATGACTGAACCTCCCACCCTCCCCTGAGATGTGTTTTTCAGCTCTCTTTCAATACCCTGGTAATTTACAGCTCTGCTTTCTACTTCACTTGCTGGTTCTACAAGTACAAAGGACAGTCACTAATGTAGATCTGGACCTTACAAGGTTTCTATGTATATTCCTGACCATGCGTACAGCCCTGCCCGTGTTCACAGCTGTACACATCCCCATGAATACATCAGAGCTGTATAATGATGCCACTGAACATCTTAGTCTCCAGGTTTTCCTTCTACATATTTTTGGCAGCCTCTTGCTTGTACCAACAACTATTACTGCTGCAGGCAGTTGGAATGTTAAATAATTGGTTTTTTTTCAGTAAATTTCCTGGTTGCTATTTTTTTTCAACAAAAAAAATAAGACTTTTCTCACTGATTAATCTCTGAGTCATGCCATATAAAGACAAGCTCTATGAATGAGGCATTTGTGGGGTGCCCACACACAGGGAATATAGTGACAATCTTCCCTGGGTTGGGTGTTTTAGGGAATTTTAAACCCATTCTACTCACTGCAATGGTGCTAGATTATTGGGTTTCACAGCTACCACAGTGTTGAGGCTGCTGATTTCAGAGACTATCTTGGAACTGCAAAGAGGGTTTAAAATAAGACATCTTAAAAAGTCACAAAGCTTACTCTTCTTACTGGTATTTGTGCTCTCCTCTACTATATGCTCTTGTGGTTTCTGAAAAATTGATTAATTAAAGAAATGTGGAGCTTGGCCATGCATGCAGGCAGAGCAAGCGTGGGCTGAGAGCACCCTGCTCAGTCCAGCTCGCTCCTCCCACTTTTGACCAGGAGACCAAGCCTGAGACCTAGCTGGAGACCTAACTGCTACTTGGATCCAGACTACAGAGGCACAGGGGAACATAAAGGCCATTGTCCTGAGCTGCAGAAGTGAACAACAGAGATGGTCTCTCTCAGGCTCCTTGATGAAAACTGAAGCCCACTGAAGAAGTGAAGAGAATCTCTGCAATAATGGCACACCAGACCACCATGCTTGGTAAGTTGGAGGGATCATCATCTCCCATCAGAACCTGGACTATCTTCAGGGGAAAGGCAGCTGGAACCTGCAGTAGAACCTTGCACAGTTCAACCTTGCAGGAGAACAGGGAGCTCAACTTGGGACTTGCAGCCAGAAATCTGCCTGAATCTCATGAGTCTGTGAATGGCTTACTGAGACTCATTGACTTATAACTGCACATTTCTGCCCATGTTGTCTTTTGTGATAGCAGAAACATACCCTGAAGGAGGCACTTCATTTTTATTTTTTATTTGTTATCTTCAAAATTACCACTACTTTTTTGCTCTTATTTTCAATTTTATTTCTTCTTTGCTACTCTTTTAAAATTTTTATTTTTCTCTTTTTTCTTTCTCTCTCTCTCTCTCTGCCTTTCTCACTTGCTGTCCCACATTGTTCCTCATCTCCCTTTGTGTTCCTGTTTTGCCCCTAATTTGTATTTCTTCTTTATCTTTCTTTTCTTCTCTTTCCATCTCTTGCCTGTGGCCTCTGGCCTCACTGCTAGCCTTCCCCTATCCTTATACTTACATATTCCTCCCTTCCCAACTCCTTCTAACTCCCCACCCTGAAGGGTAAAGTTGCTATATTGAAGAGTTTATTCACTATAAACTTATGTTAGGTTGGTCCTTGATTTTGATTTAATTCACACAGTTAAAGGTGATAGATTAATAACTACCACAAATTGTCATTTTCTAAGAGATACTTGATGCTATTGTGTTCCTGATGGTATCACTTGGGCTATGGTGTTGTGATTGATCTAATCAGTTGTCCTGCCTGGTATAATGAAAATGAGCTTCAGAGCCATTAGAAACTCAAAACCTAAAGACCAGCTATATCTGGAAGACACCTCTGTGAAGCAATCATTCTGTAAGTGTTCTAAATACATCAATGAAGAATTTACAATAAGCAACTTCAAAATATCAACACAGGAATTAAACCAAGGGCAGTACCAAAAACAAAAATGAGAAGACATTTAAGTAAGGCACAAATTCAGACTTCCACTGCACAAAAGGCAAATTCTGGGGGAAATGAGATGGAAAAGTCTGATAATCAACCACCTGGACACCCTGAACTGATACCACAGGAAGTAACAAAACAGGTGAATGAGGCTCTAGAAAAATTCAAAACAGAAATAATCTCCCAGATAACTACACAGATGGTGAGCAGAGTGAAAGACATGATTAGAGGCACTAGAACAGAAACAGATAAAAAATATAGATGATATCGGAAACATGCTGGAAGCCATGAATACCTAGCATAAGAAAGAAATAGAAACCATGATTGCTCAATATAAGAAAGAAATGGAATCCATGAAACAGATTCAAACAGATATTCAGGAGATTAAAGACTCCATTGAAAGCATACAGAGCAGATTAAGGGAAGCTGAAGATAGAATATCAGATATAGAAGACAGGATTGTAGTTAAGGACCATGAAAACAGAGATCTCTTCAAAATAGTAAGGGACCATGAGAAATCAATCCAGCAGCTGCTAGATGATGCAAAGAAGAATAACATAAGACTGACAGACATCCATGAAAAAAAAGGAAAAAGTACAATTGACAAAAGGAATGTTCACAGAAGTAATAGTAGAAAACTTCCCAGACAGAGGTAGAGAATTGGACATACAGATAAGTGAGGCATATAGAACTCCAACTAGCCATGAAAAAAATCTACACCTAGACATGTAATAGTCAAGATCCCAGA
>NW_004624768.1:6455642-6509390 GCF_000247695.1 Heterocephalus glaber
TTATGCTTAAGACGTGCTCATTGTTCACCATGCTCAGCATCCACACCTCCCCAGGACTCAGGAAATCTGTATATTTAGGACAAGTTTGGTCAAGTTTGACTTGGTCATTGCAACAAAGATGGAGACAGATTTCACAGGGAAAGCTCAGGCTGAATCGTGTCTTATTTGGAGGTGTTGAGACCCCTGACATATTGGAAATCACTGTACTTTCTTCAGCTCTTAAAGCTGATCTGGCTCCTGCCCAATGGTGGACAATAGGACATCTAATTCCTAGGAAGAACCCAGGCCAAGATTTCTACACAGGCTCACCTTCCAGGTACATTTTTTTAGAGTAGATGATACATGATACAAATATTGTTCTTAATCAAAAGTGTATTAGCAATCCACCACAAATGCAGAGTTACAGGGAAACATGACAGCATATTTGGAGAGAGTTATTTTCACAAGTAACACGTATTTATTTCTCTGTCTGCCTTTTATCAACATGTATTTATCAAAATGTTCAAGCTTGTCCATGGGCTATGTTTTAATTACTCATAGGTTTCTTGAAGACAGCTGCAGTCTAGGAAGGAAGAGAGATCGAAAAGAATAGGGTGCTCTTAAAATTTGGCCATAATTGTAATTAGAAGACTGTTGGCTTTATTCCAAAAATTTAAGGAGAAATCTTTCCCCAGGTTTTCCCGTCACTCTGACATGTTGACATTTCTCCACACAGCACTTCCATGGGGCCCTTATTTGATATTATTAGTTTTTAATATATGTATATTCTTTAGTAATATTTTTCAGATGGAAAATTATATAATTTCCTTAGCAAGTATCTGGAAAACATACCTATAAAAGAGGAGAAAGAAAAATCTGTTGAACCCATCAGGAAGGGACTATATTTTAGTGGTTAAATGAGTGCTGTAAAGATTATTTTTCGATGAAACAGAAGTCATGTGGGATACATTGCTTTGTAAATTTTCTTTCTCTATTGACAATATGCCACAGAATTCTGATATTGAATTTTAAAATTCTCTGCTATTTTAAAGTTAAGTATTATTTTGATTGTATGCATTTATGTATATACAGCATGATAATATACATGCATACAAAGTGTAATGATTAAATCAGCATATAATGTCATTTTCAACTGTAGAGTATTTCTTCAGAAGAATGCTCTACAAATATTCTCTAGTTGAATCTATACATTTCCTATTTTTACATAATTATGAATAATTCCTCAATAAACTTCTTTGAGTATAAATCTGACTATTTTATTAATATAAGTTTAGAAGAATGTAATGATTCAGATCAAGGAGAAATATACTTTGGAGGCCTTTCAAACATATCATCAAAGAAAAGCTGAAGCATTGGCCATCCACTAGGGTTCTATGAGACTGAACATACTTCTGGAAATTTTCCTGAGCCCTCATTAACACTGAGTGTTATTTCTTTGAAAGTAAAAAATAGAATGGATGTGGTAGCACATGTGGAATCCCAGCATCCTGGGAGAGTTAGACAGGAGGATGAGCAGTTTGAGTCCATCCTGGCCCACTTGGCAAGACCCTGTCTCAAAATGATGAATGAAAAAGGGACAGAGCTATAACTCAGTGTGAAAGCCATGGGTGCGTTCCCCAGTACCACAAAAGAAAAAGAGAAAATTTGAACCCAAGATCATCAGCTTCAACTTATGTGCATGGCTTCTACTCCTCTGGGTGCATTCATCCTACTGCTGGTGTCTCCTTTCCTCTTCAGTGGGAGACTAGAGGCATCAGGTAATTGAGTAAGAGCCATGCCAGAGAGATTTTTATCTTGGAAAGTTCTCTTTTGGACTGTTATGTTGAAATTTACTTTCTAAGAAATGTTTGAGGCCCCCAGTAGGCTAATCTAGTCTCAGTCTGAAGTGTGCTCACTGTTTGTGTGAATTAAAGAAAATGGCCCTCACAGAAAGAATGATGCAGGAGGAAATTGAACATGGGATGCTAATCACATGTCAGGCCCTGTGCCAAGTTTCTCCACAAGGAAAATAAACCCATTTCAATTCTACTAGTTCCTCTGT
Source organism: Heterocephalus glaber (assembly GCF_000247695.1). Next base: position 6,457,684 of record NW_004624768.1, read on the forward strand.
GTCAGGTATGCCTGGCTGATAGTGGTTTCCTCCATAAAGCCAGCATTTCTGCTGAGTCATCTGTACATATAACCGCATGTGTATACATGAGAGCATGCTTGTACCTGTGTGCACACGAGTTGTATGTGTTTGCATGTTTCTTTTTTTAGCTTGTTGGTTCTCTTTGTCCTTACTAAACCCAAACAAGACAAATGTGATTTTCTAATGGAAACCAGTGCAGGTATATGCATATTGGGGGCTGCATGTACCTGGATTGTGTACAGCCACACCTGAGCCCAGGTGTGTGGATTGTGTGCTGCATGGAGTGTGTCTTGGAGGAACGAAGATGGGGGAGATGTGAAGGGTGAGCAGCCCCCTGGCCACTTGTCTGTGTTTTTCACCCTTGGTATGTCCCGGAGCAAACTTGTCTTAAACAAGAGTCACAGAGAGGGAGCATGTCACTCCTGAGTAATAGAATCAGCCACAGGATTCAAAGTTAATCAGAATATCCTTCTGATTTTGAGCACAGTGAAAAAGTATCTTCTGCGCTACTTGAATTCCTATTAATCCACACTAAGGCTTCTGAGATGTTACATATTGTGGCATGTTGGTGGCATGGTCATCTGTTTTCTTCTTTTATAAATTAAGATATAGAAAGATGCACTTTAAAGCAGGAAAAGTGAAGAAATATTAACTACGATCACTATAATCATAGAAAAATGGCTTTGCCTCAGTTTTTCTCCCCTAGAATAAGTGTGGTGATTCCATTTCAGTGGATAGGATTAATTTAGTGAGTACTTTAGGCAAATGTTTCTATTTTGTTAGATGTCTAAATGAGAAATTGCCGATGTTTAGGCTTTTCCTCCTGCAAAATCTTTGAGGGAAAAAAACCAAAAGAAAAAAATATCCTTGCTCAAAACGGATCCACCAACAGAGCAAAGATCACCACAGACATAATCTCAATCTATACCGAGCTCAAATCTTAATAAAGGGGATGAAACTTTAAAACTATGTAAGTCACCTGATAATGTTGAAAGTAGATAAATCAAACTATAGCAGTCTCAGCAATGTTTTTAGAAGTTATAAAAGAAACCACAGGAAAGAAAAAAAATGGAAGGAGTTAAGCGTTGTGGGTAACGGGTGGGGTAGAGTGGGAGGCACGGGTCTTTCTTGTAAGGATTCTGCCCCATTTGCATTTTTAAAAAATGCAAATGTTTACATTTATAATAAATTCAACAGCATTAACTATTAATTTTGAAACTAAAGTTCAATGAGAGAAAATGAGAGAGGGAGAAACAGACTGGAGATGCCTCTGTGCCCATACTTCTGAAGATCACCAATTTGGGTAAGGAGGGGAGGTAAGGCCATGATGGAGAACAAAGAACAACTATCCTGGTTAACTGTGTTCTGCTCAAGGTGCCAGACTGAGACAGGAAGGACAAGCAGAGAGCAGAAAGCCTGGGCTCACTGCCTGCTGTTTTCCAGCATTTTTGAGTCCCACTGCTCAGTGCCCTGGGTCTGCAGACCCTGGCCAGGGACCTGCTGGGTTACAGTCAGCAGTCAGATGCGGAACTCTGTCCTGCAGAGTTAAGAGTCCTGGAGACACCAGGGGAGGCAAAGAGACAGGCCAAGGGCTCCAGGGGTCCATCCCTGGCCACCACAGTCAGCTGTACACAGAGAGGGTCTTTCAGCAGTGTCTTGGGGCCTGTGTAGTTGGCTTCTGCCCCCAACCCTATTTCATGGCCTTGAACATACAACTTTCCTATTCAGAGGCTAACATTTGGTCAAAAATTGAATGTTTCTGCTTGTTCATGTGGCATTTGTCAGAAAAACTTTGAATTACTCATTAGTTTTTTTCTCAAGATTTTCTATTATCAGTGTACATTTAGAAAAATTGAATTGCCCTTAGAATTTAAAAAATAGACTCTTTTTAAATTTATTTATTTTTTTGGTACCAGGGATCGAACTCGGGTCCTTGCGCTTGCACAGCAGGCAGCGAAACCACTGAGCTAGATCCCCGGCCCAAGACTCTTTTTTTAAAAAGCCAAATAGGGTAGGGTGGTACATACCTGTAATCTCAGGGCTCTGGCAGGCTGAGGTAAGATCACAAGTTTGAGCCCAGCCTGAGCCCATGTCTCAAAAAAAAATTAAAAATAAATAAATAAATAAAAAGGGCTGAGAATGTAGCTCAGCATGAAGACCCTGAGTTCAATTCTCTGTACTTGGAGGGGGAAAAATATTATTTTTAAGGGAAAGGATTGAAAATTGGTGAAGGTTTTGATTTATCTTTTCTCCTTGTGGGAGGAACATTAACCCTCCTCTCAATAAACATATTAGGAGGTACTCTGGGTTAGGTGAATGGTATGCATTTTTGTCCAATTATCAGATGATAAAAAAATGGGTTATCAAACCCCTGTGTATACAGAGTCTATTAAAATACAGCAATTCTGAAGCTGGGTGTGAAGCTTGATGGCAGAACATGGGCTTGGCATCTGTGAGGCTCTGGGTTCAATTCCCCCAAACTGAGTAAGTAACACAACATAACATAATTGTGGCCTATGGATATCCACTCTGGGTCATTCCAAAGACCTGAAAGCACAGTGTGTATCCAGTGTGTCCAAAGAGCTGTGTATGTGGGAGTGTTTCTGGGCTGAGCAAAGATTCCCTGCAAGGCTGGGGACCTCGTGTCAGCATTGATTCTGCCAGGGGTGGTGGGGAGGCTCATCAGGTGATCCCAATGAGGCACAGCGAGACCATGGAAGCTCTTTCCTTTCCCTTCCTCTTAAACTTGCGATTTGTGCTCACTTTTTCTCAGCAGGAAGAAAGTCTCTTAGGCGAAGCATGGAAGTCAAGGTAGGACAGTGGGAGGGGCTTTCTGCAGGAGGCTGCTGGCTGGTTCAGGGACTTGTCCCCTGGGAGCTGAGAGTCCAGTGCAGGAAGCCATCTGCTACTTTGCCTCTATCTGAGCCATGGTGAAGAGTGGAAAAGGCAGAAGATGGCATTTGAAGAACAGTAGAAATTGTGAATTATCATGGATTCAGGGATGTGATCTTTAGAATCCATGTTAGCATCATGACAATGCATGTCATAGACTACAACTACATTACCAGTTTGGACTAATTGTTTTTATTGATGATAATAATCAGAATAGCAGCCATTTATTGATGTTTCATGATGTGCTAGGTACTAGGCTCAGCTCTTAAATAAAATCTTGTAATTTTGCCTATAAAGTGCCTGATGATATTGGAGAATGTCTAAAGAAATACAAAAAAGTGGGTTGGAGGGAAATAGCTGATAGTAGGATAAATAAAAAATACTGATGAGTGACAAATTCACGAGGGCTATGAAATTGGAGAAGATGGTGGACTTAGAACCCAAAAATGTTTTGGCAAGCTGGAACCATGGGCAGTTGAGTTTATTTCATTGACTGAATGTATAGACACGTTTTTAGATACAGCATTTAAAGACAAATTTAAGAGAAAGGAAGAAGGATGTTCCGAAGACAGCCATGTGGCTTGTGAAGGTACTGGCCACTATGTCATATATAGAGCTGGTAAAGAAACGAAGGCTCAGAGTGTCAGTGTGTGTGTGTGTGTGTGTGTGTGTGTGTGCGCGCACATGTGTGCGCGCGTGTGTGTGAGAGGGAGGCCTTGAGCATGTCTCAGAATTTTGAAGGGTTAAAGAGGGAAATGATATTATCCTTAGAAAGCACAGAGGGCAAAGCCAGGCCCAGGAAGTTGTAAAGTTCAACTGAAATTTAAAAAGTATTGTCAAACATTTGGAACAATCTTTAAAGTAATGAGTTCTCCCAGCACAGCCTTCAGTGTTTGGGGTCTAAAACTCTAATTTCATAAATGTAAACCTGTCCCTTTAAATCGTAGTAGGCCAACAATTGTCAGTAGATGGCGGTAGTATACCATAGATTTTGCCCGTAGCATCTGGAATTTCACCATTAAACATGCTGGAAGTAGATGATTTTTTTCTAATTATTATTTGAAGGTGTGTCCTAATCTATTGTTCAGAGAGAAATCTCTGACTTGAAAAAAAGGAAATAATATTTCCTAATTAAATGAGCAAGAATGATTAACAAATACTACTTTAATTTTATCTCAATGCTACCATAATTTTTTTTGCTGGCCTCTAAAAATTCATGGTAGGAAGTGTGTGTGTGTGTGTGTGTGTGTGTGTGTGTGTGTGTGTGTGTGTTTGTGATCGACAGGACCAGTTTTTATTAAAATAATTTCAAAGTTTAATATGAACTAATTTGTGCAAAATTTTTAAAATACAGAATTTAATAGAAAATATTCCTATGAAGCAATTCATTGAAAAATGTTTTCTTCTTTATACAAGCATGTTTTATACCTAGATATGTATGAATTTAAAATAAAAGTATGTATTCTTCATAAATGCACTGAACTGACAATGTTTTCCTAGGTTTTTTTGAAAATAAATTTTGTTCAGCTGAGTGATTTTCATTTCTACAAAATTTGCTCCTAATTTAGATCCCTTTGGGAGCTTTACAATAGAGAGACAGGCCTGTATTTTTAGCCATACAATCCTAAGTATATATTCTTCAGGATTACACATATGTCAAAACATGTGGAAAATAAAACATGATAGTTTTAATTTGGAAACAAGAAGATAATGATGACTGCCTCCACCTCCTTTTCTGTTTTTCAGAAAAGCATAGTGAGACATTTCTGCCTTGGGGTTCAGAAGCATCTCACAGAACACCACCTTATTCTCATCTAATTCTGAGCAGTGTGTTTACTCCAGGTGCCACGTATACATATTCTAGGCTGGTTCTTTATTTGAAAAGTTGATACTCGGAGAGCAGTGAGTCACAAAAGCACATGTGGGCTCCCTTATTCCTCTTCAATTCTAAGCAGTGAAAAGTACCCTGGGCTTCCAGGGAGACAAACTGTTTTAATTTGCTAACATTTCGGGACTCTCTAGGATTGTGAGAGCTTATTCCAAAGTATAGAGAGACCTCTGCTAGAGTCTTAGCCAGACATTTTCTAAGATGACTCTTCTAGCAAAAACCAAGCAAAAATTAATTTCTGCCCATGGTTCCCACCCAACCCACCCAGTCCACTCAGGCACATTCTTTCTCATTTATTCTCTCTCCTTTTCCTCTGTCTCTCTGTTTTATTTTAATTGATGGGAAACACAAGCAGAGTTGTACTTCCCTGCAAAGGAAATGGAAACCAAGACATCTGCAGTCTGTAGAGAAAGGTTTTGTGGCTCTCGCTAGACCCTGCACCTTCTGAGTCTTCCTCTTTCCAGCAAACATATTTGCTCTCCTTCTGATGGAAAGTTTGCAAAGATTTATGCAATAAGTGTCTGAAAAGTTTTGTTATGATTCTTTTAACAAAAGACTCTAAGTAAAATGAAAGTAATGTGTGCCTGTATCCAGAACCATCAAAGCATTTCTTTGGCTAGAAATATAATCATAATTAATAGTCATCAATAAAATTTTCTATAAAGCCTTTACATCATTCTTTTAAAGGAGAAAATCAAAAGATACTGAGCTATCCCCTAGAATAAATGCTATCATTATTTTAGTAATTAATTCTAATATTCTTTTCCTAATATACAATATATTCCAACTATATATTTAGATACCATATATGAATGATGTGTTGTATATTTTTCTTGCTTCAATGTTTGTACATGTTAAAATGTACCAAATAAAATTCAAATTCTTTCTTACAAGTATTAATTTTTGATACATTTTCACCAATTAGAGTATTATTTCAAGGTAATAATTTTACTTGCTTTCTTAAAAATAAGCATTACTTAATGAGAGGCTAGAATAATATGTGTCTTTTAAAAACATATAATTTAAAAATTTTAGAGACTTGCATCAACCAAAAATCTTCCTAAGCTCTCTGTACAGTTATACACAGATTTCTAGATTATTGAGTTTGAAACTCTTAAAAGTAAGATCCATTTTTTTTTACCATATCTTGATGTGAAAGAATTGAGCAGTGAGCAAATATAATCATGCTTACAAAATAAAATTTTAAGGGAGTATCATGATAGAAGCATTTTATTTCATACAATTTACTCAGTCTGAACTCATAGACGAGCCTATGATTTGTTTATTTATTTGCTTGTCTTTTGCTCTGAAAGATAGTTAATTTCTGAAGCACCGAGAACATTTTATATTCCAGCTTCGCGATTGTGCCTTGCAAAACCTGAGACTAATGAGACCAAGTTCTCACCCTAACTCTGAACTTGCTGACTTATCTGATTTAAAATCTGAGGCTCTGAACATCGGTGAGTTATTTTAAAAAATGATTTTTTTGTGTGGTTGCTGCTGCTTTATGAAGAATGATTTTTTTTTAATACAACAAAGACTGTGCTTTGGAGCTAATGTAGGAAAAAGGAGTGATGGGTCTGGCAGACATCTATGCATGTATATTTATTTAAGGGCTTGCTATAATGCATATTATTAATGATGACAATCATGAACTTGCATGCATTGTTTATTTTGTAAATACACATAATGGAGCTTTCAAAAAAAAAAGATCAGCTGCCCTTGCAACGGTGGCCTTCTGCTGTGAATGTAACTACTCAGGAGCCCTTTGTGACTTTGGTTCTGACCCAGTCCATTTGACTATTTATGCTCGTGGTACAGTTTTAAATCTATCTATAATTTCTCTGAGCAAGCATCTAAAATGAACCAGAGGTCTACTTTATATAGTAGATTACATAGGCTGTTTATAAGTGGATTGAACATCAGCAGCACCTATAAAACTAAAAATGCACAAGACACCATGAGCTTATGGTCATAAAATGCAGAGAAGACTCCAGGACCCCTGAGTGACAGAGAATCCTCTTAGATTAGTGACTCGTGATTTAATTAATATGCATCTTTCATCTGCTCTATTTTAACTCTGAAAAAAGGAAACAGAATGGAGAAAAAAACCCTCTACTGTCCATGAGACATGAGGCTTTCATCTCCTTTTATTTCAGTAATTTTAATTTTTATTTGATATTTCATGCCAACTAGTATAAATGTCACCAGGACTTTTGGGCTTCATTTTGACCCTGCCTTGCTCTCTCCCATTATCTGAATTATTTGGTTTTAGTAGAAATAGATGGGATAGAATGAACAGTGGCTCAGGAAGGCAAGTCTGGTTGAACATTAACTTGGAATGCATTTGTGTGTTACCTGAACCCTGGACCATTCAGCCTGCCTCACATCTATTCCTCTGTCTGCTTGAGAATCAGAAGGAGGCCGAGGATTCTTGAAACAAGAATCCTAGGCAAATATTCAAGTGAAAAGAAAGAAATGTTTGCTTTTGTAAATTTTATAAACCCTGGCCTTCACAGATCTTAAAAGTCCACCTTCCATAGTGAAGAGGTTCTACACATTATATCTGCCTTAAATATTGTTGGATGTCTCAGGCCTTTGTAGAGAGGGTTTGATGCTATCTTTTGTTGTAGGACAACTAGTGTATTCTGCAACACAGAGGAGTTGCCAGTTCAAAGGGTACAGCCTTGTTTAGGGGTGTCCTCTCCGCCCCCCTGTTCTTCTCCCCTCCCCCACCTCCACATTGTGGTCTTTGCTGGGGGCTTTACTTTAAAATACTTGCATGAAAGTCCCACTCTTTCTTCTTTCAAGAAAAGACAAGCCCTTTATGATCACAGTGACACAAATCTGTGGTCAGGTTTGCAAATTGAATGTGGAGTAAAATACATGTCCTGAATTAGGTAAACAATTACAATGTTGGTGTTCATGGGATGGGAAGTATTTATAGGTATTATTTTAATTACTGTCAAGCTGATTTAAAAGTATCCTTTATTAATTTTTTCTGGTTTCCCAATTTTCAGCAGCCACCTACATGCAAATCTTTCAATAATATTCTTAATTATATTAAAATCTACCACTTCCAGTTTAAATAGTACTTTAAGTACTTTTAAAAGGCTTTTTTCCATATTTTTTATTAAATTGAATGTTAGGTTAGACAGTGGAGAAATTGGAGGCCCAGGGACTACAGCAGGCCTTCAACATTTCCCCGACAATGATTTCGGCTAGGCGACTGTGTGTTTTGTTGAGAAAAGGGCTGGATGGGATATTGACAGTTTCCCATCAATAGCTGGGCCCTGGAGGCCTGGCTGTTTGGGCCCACACTGACTGACTACTCCTTAATAGACATATAATTGTTGACAAATACCTTCCAATACACTGTGGCAGTGCCCAGACAGACAAAGGAGATTTCAGGATGATAGAGACCAGAGCCTGGCCATTTGGTAGAGGCGGTGATTTACAGAGGAAAGACATTTCTCTCATAGTGAATTTTCTAAGGGAAATCAGGGCAAGGCATCTTCATTGCCAACCCTGCTAAAATGGACAAATTAAAAAGACTCATTATGTCCATGTTTCCTGGAGTTCCTGGTGTGTGTGGGGGGGAGGGGAATGAACCCAGATTGTGTTGTGCAGCTTGGTATCAAATCTATTGCTTTGCTCATGTTAAAAAAAACTATGTATGCATATGATAGGTGTGTGTGTGTGTGTGTGTGATATGCAGTATATGTATATATATTGCACACACATACACACAAAGGTGTGAGATACCCATATGAAATTTAATATCTAGAATATCTTTTAGCTTGTTTATGGTGTTATAAAACCTATCAACCTGATGCTTGCAGGCACACACTAGGCTATTCAGATAATTTCAAAGAGCCTTGGGTCATCATAAGAACACTGGGAAAATGTGGATTTGGACATCCGCTCCATTTATTACTAAAATACTAGAGGAGCCCAGAGCTGTCCCCACAAGGCAGGCACCTCCAGGAGCATTCCAGAACCTCAGTCTCAGCTTCAGCGCTATCTGGCTGAGCCTACCTTCTTAGATCAATGCCTGGCTGAGAAATAGCTCTTGAAAGTTTGCCTCGCAGGATGCATTCCCTGGGTCCGAGCAGTTTCGGTAAATCTCCCTCCTTGGGGGCTTACTCTCCACCATGGGAGGCCATGATTGCTTTCAGCTCCTGCCCGGAGCCTGCCTGCCGACAATGAGACTAGGAGAGGTTTAGATCTGCAAGATAGTGTAAGCTGACAAAATAAAATGTAAACAAAGTTAAAATGCAAACTCAGCTTTATCGAGTGGCATAAAACACCAGGCAGAACAGTAGACCAAGCTGGGCCTAAAGGGATCAGAGAAGCTGGTTCCACACCGAGTCCTGCGAATGCATCACCGTGACACACCAGGCCTCCTCTTGACACTGTGTGAAAATGAACCTGCTTGTGCCCAAAAGACCTTGAGTCCTGCCTTTGATTCTTATTGATCAAATACGCAGATTAAATCTCACATCATACAGAGCCACAATCCTGAGCTTTCTATGGCAACTTCTAGGAATCCTGGTGAAGCCCTTTCTGAATCATCTTTTTATGCATGAAGGAGAACCGCAGTGCACATGTATTTCAGAAAGATGTACAAAGTAAGAGGGCAGATGTGGGGCCTGATAGCTCCCAGCCTCCATGGCAGAAGGATGAGCCAGATAAGAATGTTACTTGTTACCTGTTGTCAAATTCAAACCTGTAGTTAGGATTCATTTCAGGGAAAAGAGATTATTTTTGAAGTTGCTTCTTTTGCAATCTGTGAGCATTCCTAAACAGGCCAGCTCCTGCAAACAGCTGCCTCAAAATGTTGTGTGTGTGTGTGTGTGTGTGTGTCCATTAATTCAGAATTACTCCAATTACAAGCTTTTGATGCTCTGAAACCCTCTCTCTAACCCAAAAGAGATGGAGAGCCCTCGGACCGTCCAATCAGATCATTTTCCCTGCCGCCTGCACCAGATGTAAGCAATTTACTTTTTTATTTCTGCATATTCAGTGTGAGCCGAGCTGTTGGGGACCTTTCACCCCAGAGCCTGCAGGATTCTAACCCTATCAAATTAAAGCAGTTTGCTCACTTATTCCCAAACGCTTTGCTGGTGCTAAGCAGACATCCCGCTGCATAGCAATGGCGGGTGTTCGTGTCCACTCATAGGCCCAGCCTCATCAGAGATTATTAAGGAAAATATACAGTGCTTTAATTTGATGAGATTGGTTATAGGTAGCGCAGTTAAAGGTCACAATCCTGCGTGTATCTCCCTCCGTCTCTGTAATATTTTCTTCTCGCTTGACAATCCTGAGCTGCAAACAATAGGCCAAGGCGACACATTTATTTTTGACATGCTGTGATGGACTCAATAGGGATAAAGATGAATTATTTAGAGATTGCATAAACAAACATCCTGGGCCAGGTTTTGGTTACATCTTTCTCTTTGTGCTCTGTGGATGCTGTTGCCTTAAAAGAATATGTTGAAGAAATGTGTGTCCTTTGGCCAGAACACATTTAGAAGGAGGATCCAGATCGGCAGCTGCCAGATGGCTGGGTCGGCTGCCTAACTCCTGTTGCTGGCTGAGGGGAACCCAGCAGCTCCCAGCTCCCAGGAAAAGGAGCCTCTGAAGAAATGATTTACTCTTCTGACCCTGGAAACTTCTTCACCTGCTGTGAGCTAATTGAGCCAGCCTATCTGCACCCGTGGGAGAGGTGGGGCCGCAGGCAGCCTGGTGGCTGGTTTTTTTTTGCTTCCTTTGTACCATCCTAGGGAGGACGCCAGGCTGATGGGAGGTGGCCCAGCCATTCCCTGGCAGGCGAGTTACCTGGCTCTTCTGCTCATTTGAGGGTTGATTTTCATACCAACTTTTCTTTCTTTCACAGGGAAGCCCTTTCTGATTTCAGTGCATCTGAGCATTGGATCTGTGTAGGTAACCAGGAGAGAGCCTTGCTTCTTTGTGGTGTTTGGGAATTTCCTCCCTTCCCATTTTTCTAATTGGGACACTGTTGAAGGCATAGGGAATCACACAGGAGGGAACAGGCCAACTTCTAATCTTTGTCACACTTAATGGCTTCTGTGTTTGTGTCTATGTAATAGCCCCATCGCAGGCTGATTTACCTAGGAATTTACATGAAAATTGCTGTATGCAGCTGTATGTAAAAATTCAAGCCACACCGTGTCACTGAACTGCCCGGGTCAAGGCTCAGCCTGGGGGTATTGTAGCCGCAAACAATTTGCTCCCTTTCGTGGGAGTGGGGGAGGGATGCCCTGGGGTGGAGCCTAGGTCGCGCTAGCGCTTAGGGAGCAGGAGGAGCAGACCAAGGGGCTGGCTCCTCTTCCTTTCCCCCGCGTGTGCCCAGACTCCCCTGTTTTCAACGGTGTTTCCTTGAATCTTTAATATTTTAAAGGAAAATTATGCCTGGTTTATTGTCCCAGCCCCACACTCTATTACCTAATGATCACAGCAAATTATTTGAAAAGTTTTAGTCTTTAAACTGGGAAACTGAATGAAGCGCCTTAAAGTGCTGCTGTGTGCTCCTGAAGATGGGTCCAAAAATTCCACACAATCCTCTCTCCATATGTTGTTTCGTTTTCCATGCTTTCTCCTCTTGAAATGTGATAATTTGAAGGTAATAGAGAACTAATAATTCATAACAATAATAATGAAGCAGAAGATTTGGGAGGAATTTCTTGATGGGAGCCCAGAGTAAAGTAGGGTAGGGTGCTCTTCGAGGGGGTCTGGCTCAGGGGGGCCAGTCATGTCTCCTTCTCCAGGACACAGCGATGCCATGTCTGAGGAGTCTGCCTACATTCCTCAGGAGCCTTCTCTGCATTTAGAGTGGACATGCAGGTCACCTCCCCCTGTGTGTACTCTGGAGTCCACAGATCAGAGACCCTGCCACAATCCCCAGGAGGTAGCAGTGCGGCCTCTGGAATTGAGGATTCTGCCTTTTCTCTCAAGGCAGAGCCTGTGGGCCTGGAAATGAACATCTCCCCAGGTTCCTAAGGAGGAATGTCATGATCTAAAAATGCCAATATCAACTTCTTAATTTTATGTGCCTCATAAATTTGTGCCCAGTATGTTCACATATCTGCATTGAGCAAAATCCTGTTTCATTTATGCTATCAAATGTTTCCATAAAGACGGTTCACATGATAACTCCTGTTTTCTATCGCTGTGTGGCCCCATTAGTATCTTTATTTAGAGCAGTTTGTCATAGTTGGGATCTGGATAATTTTGAGAGTGCCTTAATTTGGATGGTGAGGGGTGGCTGGACCCCGGCAGCCTCTTCGTTGGGACCAACTCGGTCCCTTCATTTCCTTGACGTCAGAACTTTCCTCCTTAATTCTTTTGCTTCTTTTAAAAATTATCCGCCATTTACCTGTCTCATTCTTTCTTTTTTGTGCTCCAAATTACATTTTCTCACATAGAAAGTAAACCTAAAATAATCAAAGGAAGATAAAGGGTCCACTCACCTTTCTTATATAGTGTGCAGTTTAGATAAATAATGCTCCAAGCTTTTAGTTTTAAGATAATAACTCTGCAATGTGGTCCATCAAATTTTTGCCTTCAGCTAGGTATTTAAGGTACAGATGAGACAGGCCACAGATCCTCTTTTGAGGACAATGCTGAAGACAAGCCATAGGCCAGCTAAGAAAATGCTCTTTTGTTAAATAACTGAAATGTTCATTTGTTACAAAACCTTTCTTATATCATAAGAGCTTACAGTAGAAGCCTGATTAGTTGAAGATTCATAAGAGTTTAAAGGATGAAAATATTTGCTGATTTTATTCCTAAAGGAATTTTAGTATAAAGAATAATGTTCTTAGTGGAAAAGCTAGTAGTTGTTGGTTGATAGGTGTTTTGAAGCTCAAGGAAAGGATGAATCTGGTTTTGCAAGTTGTTGAATTGATTATCCAAATTTAGTAGGACTTTTTGGGAATGGAAATATTTCTTTCACATTAGCCTCACACCGATATCATTTTAATATCAACATTCATCTCCTAAAGGAGGTGGAGTATTGTTTCAATACCTGCTACAATGTTATAAAAGTTGCCACTTTCCTTTGTGATTTTCTTCACAAATTTCACATAATTGAGCCCCTTCACCTGTTACAATGCATTACTGATTGTGTCCTGCTACCATACATGACCTGGTCATCAGGAGACACTGGACAGAGAAGGTTGCTAACATTTAGATGAACAACTATAATAACAGTAAAACCAATGAGGTTATTTTTAATAAAAATATTTGAGTTACTCCTAAGTTATTGTCTATGTAGAATATATGATACCTCTAGTCTCAATTATATGATTTTACCTCCCTTGATCTTCCAATCAATCAATCAATCAAGCAAGCAATCAATCAAACTGCTTAGAATCCAGGTATTTCAGTTTAATGTAATGTGACAGGATTTAATAGCCATCATTTTTCTGTTGTAATAAAGTATTTTCCTAGTGTGTTATTGGAATTCTTCCTTTTTATGTATCAGGTTTTTTTTTTTAGGTACTAGGGATCAAGCTCGGGACCTTGAACTTGCAAGGCAGGTGGCAGCACCATTGAGCTAAATCCCCAGCCCTGTATGAGGTTATTTTTGAAAGACCTGAAAAGTAAAGACCTTGATTTTTGTGCCCGGATCCTTTGCATGTAATTCTGAGAGAGACCACTAGGTGGGAGTGGTGCTAAGGAGGGTAGTTTAGGTCCACAAGAACCAATCGGAGTCTGGAGACTGGGTGATTTCCATTTATGAATGTGGCTCTCTACGAAACAGAACTGTTATTAAGGTAATAAAACTAATATCTGTCAATCACAAATCATTGTCGTTTGTGTTTGAGACTAAAGAGAAAACACTGTGAGGAAGAGAAAAAACGTCATCTAGTTGTATATAACTGGCATGCAATCTACATAAATGTTTTAGTTGATAATCGTGTGGGCCTTCTAGGCTAATACCATCAACGACGACACTGAACAGCTACTCAAGGGCAATGTTTTTACTCTGAGTAAGAAACAGAGAAGTATAATAAATTTACTTGTTGTAGATATCTGTTGAGAAATTAAAAGAAAATTTCAAAAAATTCATTTTCTAAGCCATTAACAAAGGACCTTCCAAAATTCCAAAAAATGTTACATGAAAAAAAGAAGTTTAGATCAACTTACTTACAAGTTTTAATGTACACTTCTAAAATTCTATCAGGTCAAGAAAGAAACAATAAATATAAATTTTAAAGTGAAAATGGCATACTACTCATAAAAGATATTGGATGCTTCCAAACATGTAGTAAAAAGCATATTCATAGCATTAAGTAAGACAGGACAAAAAGATATGAATTAATCATTCAAATAAAGAAAACATAACAAACTATAATAAATATGAAGAAGCAATACTGGAAAATAATAAATGGGCAAATCTAAATCACTACTGTATTAGGTAAAGATTTTGAAACATACCTCTAGAATTCTCCTCAAGATCATACAATGACCAACACAAATAAAGTTAGAATTGAGGAAAGGTATAATAATAAAATTGAAAGAGATAGAAATTCTAAGGTCTATCTATAAATTTATGCTAAAAGATTGAAGCATTCAGTTTAATTAATTATATTCTAAGAAAAATAGAAAATGCTTCCATCAATTCCAGAAGAATAATTATCCTGCTATGTTAATATCATAAAAAATCAGAAATACATACTTAAGCATTAAAAAGGGCTAAAAGGAAAATTGACTCAAACAGTATTTAAGAAAATAAAATATAAGATTCTATGAATGCACAGAAATATAATCAACCTTGGATGCCATTATTTTAGAAAATTAGGCATACACATCTTAAATTTCTAAGATATAGGCATTATCAACAACACATCCCATATACACTCAAATCAGAATCTAGACAGGGACACAAAATCTAGACAGGGACACAAATGATGTTTTTTATATTAGAAAGAAGGTTGTAAAAATGAAACCAGGAAAAGATAAAATATTTGGAAAAATATTAACATTAACAAGGTATTTCATTGAGGTGGCTGAATACTAAAGAAATGTGAACATTTTAAAACATAATTCCTTATATCAGGACTAGGCATTTAGAAATATAATTGAAACTTTTTATTCATGAGAGAGAAGTAATTGAAGGGTACATGAAACCTTGAGTAATTAAGTAGTATTTTCACAACAGTGACATGGCTATTGCAATTCCAGGCTGATTTTTTTGTTTTTAATTTTAACAAAATCTTCAAAATCCTGGTGTTATTGTTTTGGCAGTTCTTTATGTGATTGGACAGTTCCCTGGCTCAATGAAGAGTTGGAATAATCCAACATATTAAGAAAAGAATAAGTAAGTAAGACTCACTCTGGTAAATGTTATTAGATTCTTTTTGTATTGAAAATGATTTAGAAAGGCACAATAGTATGAGAATCAGTAGAACACATGAATATATAAGAAAAGGACATCTTACAGTCCACTGTAATGCAGATGTACCCACTGAACAAATTAAAGAAGCATCACAAATTAGTGCAGAAAAATATTTTTCAAAAGAATGAGATTGAGGTGATTGTTATTGAAATAAAAGTAAGGTCACCCCAAGTCTTATCAACAACCATAGAGGAGAAAGGGAGCCTCCTGAAGTGACATCAGGTAAGAGCACAGGATCACTATGCCTGAGTTAAAACCAGAATATCTGACGTAGCTACAGTGATTGTTGAAGTTGGTGCTAAGAAGCCAGGCTTCCCTGTGTTGAGTCATGCATTCCCATCATCTCTGAAATGGACTAATCACTGCCCTTCTTTCTTCCCTCTGCATTTTCTAATTTTTCTCATCTTGTCCTCTTGTATCTTGAGATCTGTGATCTCACCCCCTACATCTTCAGCATTTTGCAGAATGTTCCCTCAGAGGGGTGACATTCTGCTAGCAGCCTGGCTGTTACCTCCATCTTTCGGTCCAGCAGTAGAGGCTCATTTTTTCTTAGCATCTTTTATGTGGGGGTCTGAAGATAGAATGCATTCAGTATTCATGCACAACAAGCCTTCTCCCTTCTTCCTGGCTAAATGCTGTTGGTTTCAGAAGCTCTGCTGTTCTGTTTCTTGTTCACTATCGTTCTTCTGTACCGTGTCCTCACTCACTGAAGACCCCAGCTCTGCCTCACACTTGTACTTTCTATTTGTGACTCTAATACCAACCACAGGGATGTTTCATCCAACTCATGGTCACTTGCTTTTTTGACCTCATCATTGTATATGAATTTTACTCTGCTTCAACCACTGGCTTCTATGTTCACATCTTGACCTTCACCACATTTTAAATCTTCCCCTTAAGCGCCCAACATCTTCCCACACTTCATCTTTCATGTCATTCATGCCTCTGCCCCAACCGTGATCATTCTTGATCACATTGGCAAGTATTTCCTCTCTGTTTTTCAGCCCTTCTTCTGACTTCGCTCCCTTCATTTGCTTGGCAAATGCATCATTATAATCATGACAAGGCAAATGGAGGTCATTGCCAAAGACCCCTGTGTTGCTCTCTGGATATATGGCCACTTTGTGTGAACCCAGTTGACTTGGCATTTTACTGACCACATTCAAAGGAGAAAGGAGTCAGAGCATAAGCAAATTGATTGATCCCACTATAAATTTATTTTCTCAAATGAGCAGTGAGAGCTTGCTGGAAATCTTCCTGGTAATTTCCCTGGAGAACTCAGTTATGGGAGATGAGTTATTCACACTCTTTCCTTACTCTGCACACCATTCTCCACACTCGTATCCTCACCCTTCTCATCACATTTACATCACTATCAGCATCTTCTTCCCTCCTTGCTCCCCTCTTCCTTCAATTAGAAAACAGAAGAAATATCTGCTTTTGCTTTGGATTCTACTTTTATCTTCTTAACAACTCTAATTTTTAATATATATCTTTTCATTCATCACCAATAATTTCCTCAGTGCCTGAGCCTGCCTCCTGGCACATAAATCTGTTGTAGTGCCTATGCTTAAGAAAAAAGGAAAAGCCAAGCCTCCTTTCCTGTAGTAACCCTCTAGATAGTACCTCATCTCTCTGTGTCCGTGTATAGCCCGAATGCTCTGCAGAATGCCCTAGCCATATTATCTTTTCTCTTGTGTTCCACTTACCTTCTGCTTAAAAAAGAAGTCAGGATCTGTCTCCATTGCCTCATTGAAATGCTCTTCAGAGGGCCAAATGAGACCCAACCTGGTTAATTCAGTGGATATTTCTTTTTAATTAAGGGCATCGTTTGAAATATTCTCATCACTTGTCTTGCTAAGCTTTCTTGGATACTATTGGACATTCTAATTTCTTACCATCTGCAGCTTCTCTACTAACTCTATGGCTTGGTCTTTTGATTTTGTTCTCTCCTCTGTCTTTACTTTTGCCCGGTTTCATCAAGTCCAGTCCCATGACTTCAAACACCTACTACATGCCAATGACTTCCCCAGACTGTGTCACCCATGTCCTCTTCCCTCCTGCACACTTATCTAGGGATCCAATTGCCTGCTTAACTGTCAGTAGGATTCCCAGGGGATGTGACTAGGATGGAATGGGAACTGCTTCCTCTACTCAAAACAGTCCTTCTTCCAACTTTTTCTACTTCATCCATCCCCCTACAGAAAACAGTTTCTATCTGCCATCTTACTCACATAGACCACCTACCAGTTGTCCTTGGTACTTTCATTCTTTCACCTGGGCTTTTCTTACTGCCCAGGGAGTGGCTGGCAGCATAACTGTTGCCTGAATGGGTTACAAACTAGACTTCCATCTCCCTGGTCTCCTACAGGTTTCTCCACCCACAGTGAGTCCTTTCCTAATCACACATTACATTATGCCATTCATGTTGCTTAGAAACCTCCTAAGAGCTTTGTAGAACTCTTACAATAAATTTAAATCCTTGACTCTAACCTGATGTAGGCTTTTCCTTTCTCCTTCAAACTGGATACATTTCTGAAACATTTTCCTGCTTCAGGGCCTTTGCCCATGCTATGCCTTCTACCCAAAGGCTATTCCATTAGTCTTTGATGCCTGGCTCATTCTCATCTTTCAGGTCTTTGGTCAATACCCCTTTATTGAGAAAATGCCTTTTTCTTTGACTTCCCAGCTAATGTAAGGTCAAACCTGTTCTCAACCCACAAATGTACTCTATCTTAATTTTTCATATTATTTGGCTCTCAACACGATTTGAAACACTCTTCATTTACTTTTCTGGGAATAAAAACTGCAGGAATAATTAGAGTCCTGAAAGAAGATTTATGAATGAGCTTGTATATATCTATTATTTTAAAATGGTAAAATATGCGAATCAACTTAAACATTGAAAATAAGTTTCAGTAAATTATAATGAACCCTGTGAACAGAGGACTATTGCAAAGACATAGAAAGTATCTTATTCAAAAGTAGCTATTAACTTATTAATGATTATATTTTCTGCACAACAAATAGTACCACATCGATCACTCCTATATCTTTGTACTCCATATATCTTTATGCTTAATTTCCTACCTACCTATAGATATGTAGATATAATGACTGATGATTTTATTTTTATAGAATGCACTTACAAAAGTGGAAACTGCTCATTTAACCAGTGTTGTCAACACTGACTTTTAATCCTCTTATTTATTCATTTTTCCAATCTTTAATCATTAAAAGTAGAATTTTATTGTTTAATTTGCATTACTTTATCCAAGTCAAGAACTTAAAAGACCCCAACTCTTAATAAGGGTGCAACTGGGGATGAGGAGGCCAGAGGATTCCAAACTGGCCTGTTGACACTTTCAGTAACTGAAGTTATTTACTCATCATTTTCATCATAGCTGAAATTTGCATAACAATGTTTTTCCATTTATAAAATACTTTCATATATATCACCCAATTTAATATGAGGCACAAACCATGCCCAAAATGGTCTGTGAAGCACAGAATGAGCTCATTTTGCATGAATATAAAGTGCCCTTTAATACTCTGGAGATTGCCAAGAAAGAATGTGCAGTTCTTCCTCCCCACCACTTGTTTTAATACTGATTCAGGAGAAGCTGTGAGTTGTATATATTAATCCGTGTGTTTGTGGACCTGTTCCATCTTCAATCTTTCATTGCAGAGTACCTTGGTAACAAGGTACTTGATACCAAGTGCTACTTGGAGATCCATTTAAATTCTCCATGTGTGCCCCAAAGCTTGCAAAAAGTATAATGTCTCAGAATGGCAATTTCAGGCTCAAAATGTTGCCAGACTGGAAAATGCACAGATAGAGAAAGGACAGCAGCCCAAACCCAGGGGAGAAGCAAGGTCTATTTAACTGTGCTGTTGCTCACCGTGGCATGGCAGTACCATAGGAAAAATAAAGCCGTGTGGGCATCGCTCTCACCAAACGAACAGGGCATGGTTTGGCAGGCTGAAAGGCACATGCAAGATCAAATTAAGAGAGGATCAACTCTCTGGGTCTGGTTAAGGAGAAAGGAGCCTTCTGCACACAAAACCTGCCTCTGAAACAGCTCAGTGGGACACAGCCTCTGAAGGGATTTGCTTCAGTCTTATATTGAAAGTCAAATAGCTCTCATTCAGGAGCAAAGCCCATCTTCCCTTTTTATGTCTCCAGTGCTTATTGACAAAAGCAAAGTTGAGAATGGTAAAGAGCGATTGTTCCACTGTGGCTTTTATACAGAGGAGGCACTGGCTGTACAGACAGGGGGTATAGTGATTCTCTCCTCTGGGGAGGGACCACGGGCAGAGCAGTGACACACAGAGACTGATCCAGGAAAGGCTCATGGCAGGCATTCCTGCATCCTCTTTCCTGTGGGCACTGTGTATGTTAGTTTCCCATCACTGTCATGGAATACCTGAGATGATTAATGTATAAGATAAAAAAGTTTATTTAGCCCACGTTGCACAGGTTTCAGTGTGAGATTAAGTGCACCTATTGCCTTGGATCCCAGTGTGATGCCAGTTGGCCAAATCAGAGGACACATGGCAGAGCATGTTTTTCATTTCCTGAGCCAGAAAGCAAGAGTGGGAGGATGAACAAACGTCCTACAGTTGACCTCAAGGTTGTGCCCTAGTGACCTAAATATCTTCTGTAAGGCCTTACCTCCTGAAAGCCCCACTGTCTCCCACCAGTTCCATCCTGGGGATCAGCTTCCAGGCCATGGAACTTTCAGGGGACACTTATCCGATCCTGAGCAAGGACTCATAGACTATTATGATTGGAGGGTATGTCATGAGTTGGGGCAAAGATGAGGGCCTTCTTCTCCTGTCTTCCCATTCTGCAGGTCATGAAAGGAGGGATAACTCTCCTAGGGAAGCCCGTATGGCCACCATATCTACAGTGGGAAGCACTGCCTCTCAAGCGGGTTCCAATGTGAAGAGCTTCCTGGGAGCTGTGTAACACACTATGGCCAGGATTCTCCAGATCTTTTCTTGTATCATCTAATGGCACTCAGAAGTCCACTGGTCACGCTCTTCTCTTCTGAAAGCAGCCACGTGGTAAGAACATGAATAACTGCCCTGTGGCTTCTCTCACTTTGCTGCTCCAGATATATTAACACCTGGTGCAGAAGAGACACTTTACTTGAAATCATTTTACTTTTGATTTATGTTTCATCAGCATTGCGAATTTCATCCAAGGAAACTAGATCCTCACAATCCTTTGGTGTGCTAGGTGGAAATATTTTGCATTTGCATGCCTGAAGCTTTGGTCCTATGAATTTTATCTTACCTGCTCAATAAGTTGTTCAGTGACTTTAAATAACTACTGAATTAAAAAGAACCTGTAAGTTAACTACTGAATTAAAAAGAACCTGTAAGTTTCCCCTGAGTCCACCTAGTCATTGGTACTGAGACAGCAGTTAGAAGCTACGCTAGGCTGAACTAGTTATGAACTAAACACATGGGTCTCTCCTACTAAAGAGATGAATTGGCCTGTAAGATTCCCTCTTTGGAAAGGGAAGCTGCCTGTGCCTGATCTGACCTTTCACGAATGCTTTTATAGCTATTGTTCCAATCAGTTAAATAAATTAAAAAATTAAAGTTATTTTAACCGGTGAATCTTTTCCACTTATTCATGATTCAATACCCATTTTTTAATTCCTGCGAATCAGTCTATAGAACTGATTTGAGATCCTAAGTCTGACACAAGGCTGTAGGACATAAGCAATTTACAAACCTGATGGAAAAACAGAACAAACCATCCAGCTTCTTCACCTGTGTCTAGTTAGTTACTTGCTATCACCCCTGATTTTAAAAGTTGCTTAGCTAAATCAAAAAGTATCAGTTCAGCACTCACTTGGATATAGATGACTCCTCAGACAAATGATCATTATGTTAATGATTAAGTTATTTTTCAAGAATTTGGAGCTAATTTTGTCTGGCTCACACTGGCTATTCCTGCACAAGTCGTCTGATGGGTAACCACTGACGTCAGAGGAACCAGACTCCACCCATGGTTCATAGCAGTGCCACCATTTTCTCAGTTTGTGTTCTGTGGAGTTTGATTACACATGTGCCGACCTCAGAATATTCCAGTCATCCTTGCTTTAAATTACAGTTTTCCATGCCTTAGGCCACCTGTTTCTTATCACATAGATTTCCCAAAACCCTAACTGTGGGGAGGCAGATTTGACACCATTTTCATATGGTCACCATGGGAATAAAGGGTCTCTTATATAACTGGTACTTCTGGTGACTGGCATACTGAGCAGCTGGCAAAATGAGCCTAGTTCGTTAATATGTAGTCCTGTTGAGAAGGGCTGATTTTGAGATTAGGTGTACTATCTCATACAAGAATACTTACACATTCCTTGGCTCACTGTGGAGGTTCCTCTCTCCAGTGACTGAGAAATACAGGAAGAAACCAATATCTGGTGAGTGCAAGGGCACTGGGGTCATATATAATGAATTAGTCCATTATTCTTCAGTTATTCTAGATTCCTTCTGGAAAATGTCCCCAATTCATTGTTGTAGTGAAAATAATAGCAACCCATTCTAGATATTTTCTTTTTTCCTCAAGACTGCCTTTCCTCTAATATTTATCGGATTCTTAGTATGTCCTGTGTGTTCCAGGTGGTTGAAGGCAATGGAGAAGATTAAAAGATGGATTAGAAATGAACTACAATCTGAAGAATTTATATTAAGGAGAATTTATGTTAAGGAGGTTACTGTGAATAAAAGTGTCACCTGGTGCTAAAGGCGATGGTAATGACAGTGAGTCAGGGCAGCAGGGGTCTTAGTTTCCTTGGATTACTTTTGTCTAGGGATGTTGCAGAATTATCCTTATCCATCTTTGCATTGCCAGCACCTAGCAGAGAAGTCTCAGAATCCAAGTCAAATGACGGAATGAAGAGAATAACCTTGCCCCAGCAACTGTCACTTCTTACTACAGAGCTGCACTGGCTCTCAAACATTTCTCATTTGAATCAGCTTGAAGAGCCTCTTGTTTCCATTCTGTTCTTTAAAGAGGTTCTTTTACAAATGAAAAGCACTACAAAGCAAAAATTACAATACCACACATGCTAAAATGTTACTGAAATGTCAAAGATCTCCAATGCAACAACTGTAATGGAAAAGCAAGAAAAGTAGTTAAGGAAGCTGATCAGAAAGCAGAGGGACCATCAGCCGGTGCTTTTACAAAGCTTCCTGCCCCAGAAACCACTTCTGAGAAGCAACTGTGAGGCCTATTTCCCTACTATGAAGGATGCACTAGGAGCTAAGTTGAACTTGGAGCATGAGGTGGATGTTTTTAAAATGCTGGGAGAAATTCTATTTCTCTCTGCTCCAGGCTTTGATGGCATGGGGAAAGCTTGCTGTTTATTGTCTTGTATAACATGCTTGCAAGGAAAAGATGTAATTTGAATTCTTTTCCTTGGGGTATCTTGCACCCCTTTGTTCTGCCTCTTGAATACTGTCAACTCTGGGGATTGCTCACTGCAACTGCCACTGTGGACTTTTTACCCATGAACCCTGAAGATGGACTGTTCTGAAGAAATTGCTACTCATAAACTTTGAGTTCACTCAGTAACCCTAAAGCAATGAGTTCTCTGTCTCACAATAGCCAACCTCTGTCTAGTTTGCTATGTGTTCCCACTGTGTTAGGCTCCAGAAATGTGTCCTTGTTTGAGCTATTCCTAATTTAGGAATTCCCTATGGTTCTGAAACTTCTTGTAAGACAATTGGTGATGAGACACAAACACCAAAGTTTCCAAGTGACTGGCTATGTCTGCCCTTACTTGAGTGTCATCAACTTTTGGGACACAAGGGCAGGGAGTAATATCTTTATTTTATTGGGAAAGAAGCAGTGGCTCAGTTAACTCATTTTTATTCACCCTACCAAAAGTCCACATCTTTAGAAATGCGGATGGGTGTAGACTTGGGATATCTGACTATGATTTCCATTGCAACAAACTGTATGAGTTGCGGAATTAGTCCTTCTCCTCTGAGAAGTCAGAGCAGAAAGAAGGAACCAACACACCTCAGAATGAACATGTTCCAAACATCACCAGTATGGCTGAATATTGATTTGTATCTCAACATCTCCATGTAAAAGTCACCCAAATACTTGCTGACTCTTATTTCCTCCAAGTATTCTGCTGCAGATAAATTGGCCAACCAAAAGTTCCACACCTTTAATCAGGTCCTTCTGGGGCATATGAAGAAACTAAGCCTGGATGGAGGAAACCTTGGGAAATGGGAGCTGACCTTCTGCTCTTCTTCATGGCTGGGAGCAGGTTAGTGCTTGGCTTTGCAGATGAAACAAGTCTCCTTCGCCCCCACAGAGCCTTCTAGCTATGTTGGCCTTTGCTCTGTGGACTCTGCCCTCTTATTTACAATAGGGCATTTCTAAAACAAAGCCAACATTTGTGAAAGGTCAGCTGCCAAGAAAAGCAGAGAATATCAGTGAACATGACAGGAAGAAGATAAACAAACTGGAAAACATCATTTCAAATGTTTACCCAGGCTGGCCACTTCGGGATAATGGCCTATAGAGGTGACAGCAGGAGATGCTGGGTGATGTTATTTCCTGCCCTGTCCTCCCTGCTCCCAGACTTGAAGGGGACTCAGACACTGGCTTACTTCTTGACTGTTCCTCAAGGTGGCTCTGCTTATTTATATATGCTACTGGCTAGTGTTCACAATTTAAAAGGTCAAGCTTGGGGGACGTAGTTAGCATTTTGTGAATTATAGTAACACTTCAAAGTAGTAAAAGTGGAGCAAGGATTGGCAGATGGAGAGATGGAAGGACAGGGTCTGCTTTTCATAAATCCTGATACCATCACTTATTCATGTACTTATTTTTAAGGACTGATTATTCTTGTACAATCACACAGGAGTAGTGTATCTGGGAAGAACAATGTCCAGCCTGTCCTTCTACCAAAGCCCAAAGCACCTGGGTTACTTAGCCTTACCTGCTTTTTCTGAATCTCTTTCTAATAGTTCTTAAGTGACTCATTTCATCCCATTATAAATGTCAGTGGCTTGCCAGGGGACAAATTAAATCCCATAGAAATGGAAAAATGCAAAATGCAACCTGAGGTGGGGCACCATTCAGCCCACCAGTGGCAAGCAGAGAACACAGACACCAGCAAGGCTTCAGGTTTTCGTTTATAGGAAATGTGCTCAGAGCTCACAAGGACCCAGAGTCCCTCAAAGAGGAAGTGTGCTCTGACTGAGCCCATCCTGAGCTCATTGGAGGCAGTGATTTACTCAGATATTATTAGGTGAATTTCATGGCAGCATCTATCATGAGAGACAAACTTCCTCCAGATTTACCATAAGGTTCTGGACTTTGTCTTTGAAATCAATATCATAAGATATTAATGTTTCTATATAGGTCAGTACCAAAGATTTGCGGTGTGGCACTGCTAAAATTTATTAATTTATAATAGCAGTAAGGATAATTCCTGGAAATTTTCACTCTTGCAAGAATAGCCGAAGGCCCTCCCCTTGTTGAAAAAAATGTGGCTTATTATAATAGTGATCTGCATATCCTGAGGCCTAAATCATTTTCTTGGAAATGAAGCAACTCTAACAATTAAGTCTCGATAAAAAAGTTGCCTATAACACTGGTAGGAATTCTTTTCCACCAAACTTATAATATAAATTCTACTCAACAGCTGTTAGAATGTTTCAGGGTTCTGTGAATGATCTTAATAATAGGTTATTTCTTTTTGTCTCATCATTTCATTTTAAAATTTGATTTTCATGTATATACATATATAAATTAAAATATTAGTGTGAATATATGTGACACCTCTCTTGTCTTCTCTCTCTCTGGTACACACAGACACACATACACACTGAACACATAGAAAGCCTTTCCCCATGTAAATTTCTTTGGTTTCTATCAAGTTTTTCTCTATACTTGGCAAACATGGAAGGTTTTGAGGCTGGTTTCTGTTTACATTTCTGCTACCAATATGCTGGCTCTTCTTGTCTCAGGAGGAATGTCTAGGAAACAGTTGAGAACATTTGATTGAGGGACAAACTAACATGAATCCTGTGTTATTTATAGGCCACCTGAATTCAGATAAATTATCTAGGTTTTCTAAAACTCTGTTTGATCATCAGTGAATTTATAGATTTTCACATCTTGATGTCTGCAGTATGTTGCTTAGAACAGCACCTGAAAGAAAATTCTCAGGAATAAAGGTTATTATTATTACTCTATAACAATAATTAGTACTGTTCTGTTTCCCATATATTACCAAGAATATTTCTTTTTATTAAGAAGTTAGGATAGTATAATAGTCTAATGGATCTATGGTTTGAAAACATGTTCTTTTTCACTTTATAAAACTTACGTTTCATTTTTCAAATATCAAGATGGGTACAGACAACAGTCTAATATTGAATAATCTTGCCCTGAAACTTTGCAGTGTTTGAATGAAGAAAATTGGAGATAAAGAAATAGTATTGGTAAACAGACCTTATAAATCAGAAAATGATCTTCAAATGTTGCGAATTATTCTTGGGCCTCTCATCACCACTGAGAGATACTGTGAATTGACTTTGGATGTCCCTCAGAAAGCGATCACATTTTATATACATTTAGATGGAGCACTCACTGGTCCTTACAGTATGGTATAAGATTACGTTATGGCAATGGCCCCTAAAAGCAATGTAATAAAATGTCAATGTGAAACTTTAGCAGCCTATAACAATTAATAATTTCTGTTAACTGGATGAGTTTTTTAAAAGTCAGATACATTAGGACATGCCACATGTAACTTCTTCAAATAGGTTTTTTTTTGGGGGGGGTAAGAAGCATTTTAACCAAGAGCACAAGAATACCAAAGACTCAGGTGGCTCCTGTTTTTCCCCATTCCAGCTGATTTCACAAACCAAAATAGTATACTGTTTGATGCCCTTGGTTACTCCACTTTAGATCGTCACAGTAGTAGATGAATGAAGTGATCTTTTTCTAAGACGTCTTGAAGATCTAAAATTGAATCACTTAGTAAAGACTGAAGTGAGTCAATTATGTATATGTGAATAAATGTGCATATGAATGTTTTTACCTATGTATGTATTTGCTCAGTACCTCGAAGGAAGTGTCTCACTTTGAGAGAGAATGGAAGTGAAAAAATAAAAGCATGTCTGATATATATTTTAAAAAATTAAAATTAAGATGAGATTATATCAATTTTCTAAGAAAAAAACCCTATAACCCTTTGGCTAATACCTATCATATCCAAACCTGACTCGTAAAATGCAGAGTCTGCTTTAAATCATAGTTCTCTTAATTAGGGTCATTGCTACAAATGAAAGCCGATTTGGGTGCGAGTCTAATAAGAAAACGCCAGTTACGGTATATTATCAACCCCGACTTGCCAGGCATTGAATTTCCTGATATGGTCTGCTGGGAACCTTAAATGAACAAGAGCAATTATAAACCTAAAGTCTGCAGCCATTTGTTGGCATTATCTCAGGATAATTTCCCTGAAACATTCATGATGAAATGCAAAGGTAGATAATTTAAAAATCCATTTAAGATAGCTGTGGTATAATTTAAACTAAGGTCTCTCTGCATAGTGGACATTATAGCAAGACTGCATTTTGAAGCAGATCTTTTACAAATGATCTTTTCTTATGTATTTTTTGCCTGGGGAAGCAGTTTAAACAAGTTTAAATAATTTTCTTAAATGTAGTATGAGTAAAACAAAAACATTTTCATGATTCAGGTTTTGTTTAAATCATAAAGATTTATCTGAAAGGAAGTCTGCCAGTGGCTTATTATTGGCCACAGAAAAGTAAAAAAATAAAAAATAAATAAATAAAAAACTTGAAAAAAATCAACAAATTGGAACTTTACTACGTTTTCTTCCTCAGATTTTGAAGTGTTAAAGTTCTTTAGGTGACTCGAGTAGCAAATTCTGAGGTCATCTTGGGACAGGAGTATGGTAAATGTTTAGAGAGAAAACTGATATACTTTTACTTTTTAGTTTGCCCTCTGTCTCATTCCTTGTCTGGTAAGACACAAATCCTCTCTTAAATGGAAACAGCATTAAACAAAAGTAAAATTTAAAATAGGAGAACTGCTAAAATCAACAAATATTGAAATCACCATGCCACATCCACAGGTTTTTCTTTCTACCTCTTTATCTCAACCTATTTCTCTTTAATTTCTCTTTTTAAGTTCTTCAGCAGGAATGGAATATCAAGATTAAGACTCAACACTAGCCCAATTTTATTGTCGATTTCTCCACTCAGAAAATAGAAGTTTGTAATGGAATTCCTGACACAGGCTCCGCTCTAATAAATGACAAGATGAACCAATAAACTACACCAAGAGCCTATTACCAGAAGCCATAGCTGCTCAGAGAACAGAGTAAAATTTATTTTTGTTCTGAATCTTGCTCAAGATCTCTAGCATCACACAGTAATTTGGGATTTTGCTTCACGTTGAAGAGAAGTCATTCCCTGCTTATTCCAGAAGCTCTAGATTGGGAGGAAAAGAGGTCCCTCCGCCAGTATCCCAAGTGTGTAACAAATGTGGGACAGGACTCATCACTGAGGAAACTTATATTGGGATAAAGCACAGAAAGGCCATAGGATCATATTTATATTTGATTTTAAAGACATCCACTTGAGAAATCGTTAACACGTTGCTTTCAGTTTCAATGGTGCCTTTGTATTGTATGATGTTTTCCTTCCTCCTGGAGCTATGTTATGGGTTACTTTAGAAGTCGTACAAGGGTCATCCTTTAAACATTTATTTTTAGTACCTTTTCATCAGCTCAAGTTATCATCTCACCTATAGCATTCTAATCACTTGGGAATGACAACTTGTTGAAAATGGTCCTTTAACGTCACCCATGGTAGAATGACAGCTGAACCTACCGCCTTACAGATCCATGCTCTGTCTTTTAAATTCTTTCTTCTTCCATATCCCAGGTGTTGGTTGGGCATGCAGTCATTCTTACTCATGTTACAAGGTTCTCAATTCCTAGAGTTGAGCTCAAGATCTCAGGTGTTTTGAGATGGACTTTTAAGAATGGATGCAAACAATTTCAGTTTTGAAGAAACTGTCACCCACGATGACCTCCTGCTTCCATCAGAGTGCAATAACTTTGAACCTGATTCATCTTAGGAATTCCTCTCTCTTGTTTTTGGCCCAAAAGGATTTACTTTCTCATTTGCTTTCCTGGAATCTGACACTGATCTTCTTTCCTAGATTCTTTCCTGGCTTACAGTTTGGTCTTGGCCTGCAAGCTCTGACCATTTCTTTGTAGTCACATTTATATTTCTATGCTCACTCCTTTGCCCTAAATTCCAAGGTGCACTTCTGTCATAGCAGCTCCGTCCTGCCAAAGGAGACTTTGGGGATAGAATGGGACTGCTTTCCACCAAAAGCCAGGAAAGCTGCATCTGTGTTAAAAGGAAACTTACAGACTGACAGTCTAACAACATAGAAAAAGAAAACTCCAGAGTGTTTTAGGATACTCATAGATTATACACTGGAAAAGAACAAAATACCAAGTAGTACGAGGAAACAGTGACAAGTCAATGCATCCTGTACAAAGATCTTTCTTTACTACTTTGTCATCTTTCTCCCAGGTTGTTGATTGTTCCAGTCAATAACTAGAGGCAGAGCAATTCTGAGCCATTTTATGTGAACATTGTTAAAGGAAATAAAGGTGAAGGTAGAAAAACATTAAAAAAAACACAAAACTACTAAGAGACCATGAACAGAAATGGCTAATTATAGAGCTGTTATTAAAATGCCTTTTTCCCCTCTTCTTGAAACAGAATTTTTGTTTGATAATTAACAGACCTACCTACAGGGCCCATTACATCCTCAGACTCTGAAGGTATCGATCCCCATCCCTCTGTCTCTGGCTGCCACACTTGTTCTTTCTGGGTCTTCTTCCCCTGAGAATTTTGCTGATTTCATAATTGAGGGGAGGAGTGAAGGCGGGAAGTTACCAAAGATGGCCTGCTGTGTGAGGGGCAGCTGAGAGGGAGGCTTGGGGAGGGGAGCTGCCCGGTTGCCCATGCAAGTTCTCTGCTTTATTCTATATTTTATTTCATTTTTATTCTTTGATGATTTTCATAATGGTAAGATCTCACATAAGCATACAGCTTTTTTAAAATCTTAAGCATTCTGATACACAAAATAGTGATACATGGCTGAAGCACGTATTCTATTACTGTAGGCATATTTATTCTCTAAAACAAATGGTTCCATCTAGTCCAATTCCTTTGTGTTTGGTCAATTGAAAGAAATGGAGAAAATAATTTTTTATTACCATGAGCCCAGTTCATAAAAACAGAAGCTCTTAGCTGGTGGCGACTTTGACAATGAGACATCTTACCCAATTCCAGAAGGAGGTTTTGCTTTGAGCTGAAATTTCCCTGCAGACAGCACCTTCTTGCCTCTCTTCCAGGACCCAGGATAGAGCTGAAAGAACTCTAGGTATTTTTATATCTAGGCTGTAAATATCAGAGTGAGAGATGCAGGCTTAGGTTTCAAGGCATATTAGCAGCAAGCTGTGTGTCAATCGTCCTAGGGTAGACTTCTCAAAGGACAGAGGAGCCTCTCTTGCTTGATGGTTTGAGTGACACCAGGCAGAGCAGGTAGCTCCTGACCTATCCAGAGATATCCACAGGCAAACAGCTTCTAGGAATACTCTGACCAGCATGAGAACACACAACAACCCTTTGCTCTTAGGTAGGTGGCCCTCATGCCAACCAAAGATTAAAGAATTGGTGGAGCTGAAAAAATATAGGATTTCTTTCTTTTTCTTTCCTTTATTCACTTAAGGAAATTATATCATTTAAAATATCTAATTTTAATAATAGGAAATATTTGTTATAAAGGGCAGTTACAGACTGGACATATTGAGTAAGCTGACTATCCTTTTAAATTTCTGATTTTTTTCATGTTGGTTTTGGACATGGTAAATCCTAAACAAATTACTGTTTGATTATGCTGTACAGTTGGGCCTTCATATCCATAGGCTCCACACTGATGGATTCAATCAACAATGGATGGAGACTGTTTGAGAAAACGATTTGTGTCTGCACTGAACCTGCACAGACATTTTTCCCTTGTTACTATTTTTTAAAGGATACAAAATAACAACTATTCACGTAACACTTGTATTCATTTTCATAAGTAATCTAGAGGAGACTTGAAGAATACAGAGGGATGTACAAAGGTTATATATAATTACTGTGCCATGTTACATAGGGGACTTGAGTATAGGAAGAATTTGGTGTCTTCTGGGGCCAACTCATTGTGAATATCAAAGAATAACTGTATATGTATATATATTGTATATTGCATATATTATATATTGCATATTGTAGGAGATAATAAAAGTACAAAAGAAGAGATTCAGTGTTAAGTTTCTCATTTTCATTCTACTGTTATAAATGTGCTAGGGAATTGACACTGCGCTGTTGGGAAATCAGTGATGTGGTCAAGTCCTCGGTCCTTTATGTGCTTAACAAAACAGTTGGTTGTAGGAGGAGGAAACAAGTGTCAGCTGGAGGAGAACAAGGTCAGATCCGATCTATTCTGACAACTTGGCAATGAAAAACCTTCTAATCCAGATGGAGCTGTAGAAACTTCACGGTCTAAGTGAAGGTGGCCCTTGGATGTCAAGAATGTGTGCAGGGCACAGGGTCCCTCATGGACTCCCCTCTTTGAGATCACCCTCACCTTGCTAGCCCATGGGAGACCAGAGTAGACTGCCAATGTGACATTCCCTGTGTTGCCTGCCTGTGTCCCAGCTGTAACCTTACTATGATGGCCTGAGGTTTATTTCTGACATCTGGCACAAGTCACCCAAACAGTTCAGCTGAAGTTGAAGGGCAGCAAGTGTGCTTAAGGCTGCCACTCAAACCTGTCCATGAGCTGGGCTCCCAGCACCCTGCACCCAGCAGCCTCGTTAGAATGTAATCTGAACATGCTGATCTCCTGGGCCCTGCCTGGGTCTCCTTTCATTTTATTTTTAAAATTTCAGCCGAAAGCCTGAACAATAATTTGATTCTTTCTGTTCACAAGTACTTTTAATGGTCATTTCTGAAGTTTAGCTGGTTCATAACCCTGTAATCACCAGGCTTGGCATTTTTTTCCTGAAGCCTCTACTGGAACAGGCAGGAATCTGTCCACATCCTCAGCCTCTGTCATCCTTCCTTTCATCCTCTCTCTCCCACAATGCCCTCCCTGCTCCACTCCTGGCCCCCAGTGCAGGTCTATCAGGAGCAGCAAGAGGTCGACATCAAAGCTCACTTCCAGCCCGCGGCTCGCCTGCCTCTAATGCTGGCATTATAGAGAAAAGAGAGAGTGTGTGAGACAGAGAAACTGGGAGGGGGGACTGAGAGAGAGTGAGGGAGAAGTACCAGATTGCTTGAATGGCCTCTTACACAGGAGCCCGAAGAATAGAACAAAACCCCCCATTCTCCCGCTTTTTGTAAGAGGCCTGAGCAGAATGGGCATGTGCGGTGCACAGTCGGGTTTGAGCTGCATTAGCACTCTTTCAGTTTACAAACAAGGGACCTAATTTAGAAGAAAAATCTTCTATCTGATTATTTCTTTGTGTTCATCCATGCAGAAAAAAATGTCTGTTCAGGATGGAGGCGTTGGTATTGAGGTGGCTTATTAACTCTTCAGGCTGAACTACTCCCAGTGAAGGGCAACTGGGAGATTGTTATCCATCCTTAATTTTCAGACTTCAAAAATGATTTAAGGATTGCTAGTTTTGAGCACTGCATAAAAATATGAAGCAGATCGGGTTGTCATTCTGTCTAACCAGCTTCTTCCTCACAGGCAGTGTGGCAAATGCTGTAGCTTGTGAACAAATGCCCCCTTTCCCTTAATTATGTTTTATGGCGATACAAGAGGATGCAATTAGGGTCACTGATAGAGAGAAGGCCCCGGAGAGTTCTTTGAAACCTTCTGGGTTACAAACACCATGGCCAGTTCCTGGGGCCGAAGTGGTTGCAATGCATACTAGCCCAGTCATCTGGGTTTTCATAATTGTTCAGCTCAAATAGATTGGAAAGAAATAGGAGGTTTATGGAAAGATGGTGGGTAAGTCTTGTTATAGAATGACTCCCTATATCTCTGCTGGGAAATTGTATCTCTTAATAATGAAAGAGAGAAAGAATGCTTATAAGATACAAAGATTAAACAGTGTTGGTACGAGTTATATTTTCATAAATTGATGTCTCTGTCTTTCCAATATTGGAGGGAGTAGAACTATCCCTATGAAAGAAAAGCCTTTCTAGCACTCAAGATAAAATTTATTTTCAGAGAAGCATTATGAACACAGACACTGGTTTTAGAGTAAGTCCTGTCCTCTATTCGATCAATTTCATATTGGCACATTTTCCTAAATTCCCAGAAGTATGTCTCAGGTACTTGAGGGTTGTAAGTGTCTGATGATCGTGGTTGGAACTCCACAGAAAGTCAAAGCTTTGGGAGAACAATAGGGGAGTTCAACCTTTGGTGGCTCTTGTCTACAGGTAAGGAGGAGAGCTGAATTTGGATTTTGAGATCGGAGTACACATTTACCAAAGACCCAAGTTTGGGGACAGAGTAATTGGTCCTTTACATTTCAAATGTGTTTCCGCATTGAAGGTAGGAAGAATGCAAAAGTGGACACAACAGTGTTATCCCAATACTCAAAAGAAGAAAGCAAATTTATTACCAATTTTAAGACAGCATAGTTTTTGGAGATCAGCTGAGTGTATATCTGTGAAAGAAAGAAGTCAGTTTTGCAAGAAATTTTACTCTTCAAGAAAAGAACACTGGAAGAAATTTTGCTTTTCTGGCATTGGGCATTTTTATGCTATAACATGGTGCTTGGGCTTTGCTAAGTATCTGGTATCCACAGATAAGAAGTCTGAGCACAGATGTCAGCACTATAAAGAACTACCATGCTAACTTTGTGGAATAGTAATATTAACATTAGAAATAATTCACCTTAATTTAATTTTTTTGAAATTCTGTGTTTCTTTTCACAGGGTAATGAAATAAATAACCAAGAAAAAATTAATATAGAAATAAATAATTTGTAACAGGAGAGGCTAAATAATGTGATAAACTGATATACAAAATACAGTTTTTCTATAAACTTTATTGGGGTCTTTTTCATGTTCAAAAGCTGAACACATTAAAACATACAATTTGACTAACTTTTTCATATGTATATGCCTATGCATACTAAAATTAGTATTATACTAGTAACAATATTATTATTATACTGACACTTATAATACTAATAATATGAATGTTTGTTTTGTTTTGTTTTTGGTCCCGGGAATTGAACTCAGGACCTTGCACTTGCGAGGCAGGCTCCAGAACCACTAAGCTAAATCCCCAGCCCAATATGAATGTTTTCAGTATAAGAGTTTTGCATGTAATAGTATTGTTTGGTAAATTTCACTTTCTTATCTTTCATTGCTAGCATATTTCTTTGTAAGTAATATGTAATAATAGCTTTGCTTTGTATATTAATCTTTTATCCTGCAACCTTTATCCACTCACTTATTTATACTTATTTATCCACTCACTCATTTATCCACTCACTTATGTATACTTATTTATACATATACTGTATGTTTTATAGATTATATCAGATTTCTACATGGACAAGTATATGATCTATGAATGGACTGAAATTTATTTCTTCCTTTCCAAAATGGAAGGCTTTGTATTTCTTTTTTTGTGCCTTATTAAATTGGCTACACATCCCATATGGAAAGAATATGAGTAGAAATTATGAGAGAAGACATTTTTGTCTTACTATAGATCTTAGAGGAAAAAAGATGCAGTCCTTTACCGTTAGATATCATCCTAGCTGTACGTTTTTCAGATGGCTATTATCAGAATAAAGAGTTTCCCTTCTATTCCTAGTTACTAAAACTTTTTATTGGAAATATCTGTTCCACTTCATCACATGCTTTTGTGTTGTTATGGTTGATACATAGATGTCCCCTGAAAGCCTCTTGCACTCATAGGTGGGACTTTGGGGGATACTGGATTATGAAGGTATAATATTTATCAATGGATTAGTCCATCGGTGAGTTTATAGCTGAGTGTGATGTTGAGAGGTGAGACTTTGTGGGAAGAGGTGGGTCACTGTGGGGATGGCCTGGAAGGTTATGTGCACCTTCTTCTCCCTTGATCCACGGCCTGCTTCCTGACTCTCATGTCATGAACTGCTCTTCTGTGATGCCCTCTGTCAGGCCATCCTGTTTTGGAGCCCTGACTAAGGACTGTAACCTCTACAAACTATGAGCCAAAATAATCCTCTCCTCCTTTAATTTGTGGGAGTCAGGTATTATGTCTCAGTGCTGAGAAAGTAATCAAAACGTGTGTGCATGCATTGAAAGGGTCATACTATAGTTTATCAGATTTGGTTTGTTAGTATGGTACATTACATTCATTGACCTTTGAGCATCAAAGCAACTTTTTAAAATAATAACTTTGATTTGGTTGAATGCATTAAATGTATTCAATCTACTGCAATATTGCCTAGCGCTTTTGTATTATTTACAAGAAGGTTATTTTTCTTTGTTATTCTTTTCTTGTGGTTTATTTGTCAGCATTTGGCATTTGTGTAATTTTGGGCTCACAGAATACATTGGGAAGTGCTACCTCCTCCTTGGTATTCTGACAGAGCTTGTGCACAATTAGTATTATACCTTCTGTAAATATTCAGTAATATTCACCAACAAAGACATCACAACAATATTTTCTTTACAGAAAAATGTTGTTAGGCACACATTTAATATCTGCAACAACTATGAGGTCATTTATACAATCCATTTAAATGAGGATTAATAGTTTGTATCTTTTCAAGAACTGACCCATTACATCTAAGTTGGGAAATTTATTGGCACAATGTTGTTCATAGTATTTCTGTATTATTTGAAATCTGTATATCATTCCCGATATTTATAATTTACATTTTCTCTCCTTTTTATAATGTCTAGGGTACCTAGAAGATTGTCTGTTTTATATATTTCTACAAAATGTCATGTTTGGGTTCATTCATTTTTCTACATGATTGTTATCCACTTTACTTACATATATTTTGGTATTTATTATTTTCCTTTTTTATTTTAATTTGGTCTTCTTTTCTTTTTCTCAATGTGGAAGCTGATATCATTAATTTGATACCTTTCTTCTTTTTAATATAAAGTGTTTCTTGCTGTAAATTTCTCTTTATTACTGCTTTAGAAGCAGTCCACAAAATTTTGGAATTATTTTTATTCTAATCCTGTTCAAACAAAATATGTTCAGTTTTCCTTTTATATTTTTTAAACATAGATTATTTTTATATATATTAATTTGTTTACAAATATTTCAGGGTTACCTATTTATCTTTCTGTTAATAATTTCTAATTTATGTCCACTGTTGATGGATAACATGTTTTGCATGGTTTTATTTTTAAATTTTATTCAAACTCATTTTATGACCTGAAAAATAAGCTATCTTGGTAAATGTTCTGTGTGAATTTGAATGTATTCTCTAGTGTTGTTGGAGAGTGTTTTTAAAAGTGTCAGATTGGTCAAGTGTTTCGACAGTGTTGTTTACTGATTTTATGTCTAATTGTTCCATCACAGACTAAGGAAAGGTGATGAAATATTCTATTCAACTATGACAGTGGGTTTTGAATATTTCTCCTTGAAGTTATATCTGTTTATGATTCTTGTATTTTAAAGCTCTTATTACATATGTAAACACTTAGTATTTTAATGTACTGTTGTTGAACTGGCCTATTTATCATCAAGAAATGCTCTCTATAGTAATATTTTTGCTATGAAATATACTTCATCTGATATGAGAGAATCAATTCTCTGCTATCGTTAGCAGTATGTATTTTCTACATTTTTGTACCTTGTTATGTCTTTATATTCATATTTTAAGTTCTTTCCCCATAGGTTGCACATAAATGACTCTTGTTATTTTATCTAAGATGGCTATTTCCAGTTTTTAATTGGATTTTTCAACTATTTAATTGTAATGATTATTTATATGGTTTGTTTTCTATATGCCATATTCTTATGTTTTTATGTACTGTATCTATCCTTTTTTCCCTTTTTCTCTCTGTCAACACTCCTTGAAATTACTTTTGTGAGTCTTTTTTTTTTTTACATTAAATTTATTGGTACATTTTAGGTATAAAACACAATGTGAGTCTTTTTATATTCATTGTTAGTTTATTAGCTTTCACTGTATCATTTGTTAGTGATTGTTTTAGAGCTTATAACATACATTTTTTAAACTTATCATCATCTGTCTTCAAATATCATATTATCATATACCCAAAATATTCCTGTTGAAATACATTACAGGGGCTTTACTTTG
Source organism: Heterocephalus glaber (assembly GCF_000247695.1). The sequence continues at coordinate 6,494,318 of NW_004624768.1, forward strand.
TTACACTTCCATTTCCTGCCCTTTATGCTATTGTTATGTACTTTACTTCTTCATATGGCAGTTCCCTCCAATGTCATTATTTTTAAATGATTACATCTTTTGAGGATTACACACTATATTCAAACTTCTATTTAAACAAAAGAGCAAACATTATTTTATTTTCACCCATGTCATTGCTATTTCTACTGTCTTCATTTATCTGTGTGGCCTTGTATTTCCTTCCCTCCATTTCCGTTTCCCTTTCCTGAACAATTTCTTTTAACACTTACTGTAGCACAACCTGCTCCTGCTGAATTCTTTCAGCTTTTGTACATATGAAAAATGCCATGTTTTGCCTTCATGCATGAAATTTTTTGCTGGGTGCATAATTCTAGGTTGACACATTTTCCCCCCTTCCCACACTTTGATAATAATGTTTCTCTGACTAATGGCTTGAATTGTTTCTGACAAATGTGTTTTTATTTATATCTTTGTTCCCCTGTAAATAATATATCTTGTTTTCCTCTGGATGCTTTTAAGATTTACTCTCAATTAGTTCATAAAGAGAAATTTGATTATGATATATTTTTATAGTTTTCTTCATTTTTTTTAACCTAGAGTTCTCTGAAATTCTTTGATGTATGACTGTATAGTTTTCATCAAATTTGGAATTTTTTTCAGACATTATATTTTCAAATAATTTTTCAGTTACTGTTTGCTCCTTTCAAGGACTTCCAGTATATGTAAATTAAGTCTGTGGAACTCAAAGTTGTTCTCTACCTCATGGATGCTTTGTTTATGACCCTCAGGTGCTGAGTGTGTGTGTGTATGTGTGTATGTGTGTGTGTGTGTGTGTGTGTGTGATTTAACTTGGGATTATTTTGTGTTTTCATGTTCATTGATCTTTTCCTTTGCAGTATCTAACTGCTATTCATCCAGTTTACTGCATTTATAATTGGATACATGATCTTTTTTTCTCTAGAAATTCATGTGTTTCACATCCCTTTTTAGAATGCACAATTTTTTCATTATCTTCCTGAACATATAAAATATAGTTATAATGACTTGTAATATGTTCCATCTTCTGTGTCATTTCTGGAGAGTGTTTCTATAGATTTATTTTTCTCCTTATCAGTATCATATGTTTTGCTTCTTGGTGTTTTATTGAATTAGGGATTTTAGGAAATTTTCCTCATTCATTTCTGGATATGTTTGTTATTCTATGAATATCGGAAAATGTTTAGAATGATCACCTTATTCAATATTCTGGGAGTTTCCTAGTTTTATAACTAAACATCTTGCATCCAGGAATCTTCCCCATCCATTCCAGGAAATTCTAGTATAGCTCTTCACCCTTGTTACTTGGTAAAACTTAGTTCCACTGTGGCTTGCTGTTAAGCTGCATTATGTGGAATCAGAGCATCGTTATCACAGCAACAAGTTTGCCCTAATCCTGAGGCAGTAACCTTCGAAGTTGTTCAGCTGATTCCTTTTCATTTAACAAGTTCCCCATGCTGACAGTGACAGCAAAAACTATGTCATCTCTAGGGATTGTTTCCAGTTCTGCCTTCGAGTGGCACCTTTCCTGATCTGTCTTTCTGCACACTCTCACACTGAAGCATTTAGTTACTTACTCAAGAGTGGCCCTTGGTTGATGTTGGGAGCTACCTCTGTAGCTCTTTCTTGTCTGGTGCACAGCCTTGTCATCTCTGGCTGCCTGCCATGGTCTCCCTAGAATTGTAGCTTTGCCTCATGGGTTCCCTTCCCTCTGTAACACAGCTCCAAGCTAAAACCTGGGGGAATCCAAGGGTTCGCCTCATTTGTTTCTTCTCTCTCGGAAATCACTGTGCTGCCTATATCTATTCTCTGTGATCTGATGTTTGGTATAATGTGTCCAATTGTATTATTGTTTAATATAGGAGGGTAAATTGTGTCAGTTATTCCATGTTGGACAGAATCAGAAATCATATGTCATTTTTAAATGTTCCTTTTGCTAGGTTATCTATGTATGCAGGTAAAAATACTCTCGGTGGTACAAACACCTACCTAGTATTTGTGGAAAATAACTGCTGTCAGTATCAAAAAACCTGGTTTTTATTTCATCTTCACTTTATATAACTGGAGATCTTTAAGTCACTAAACATCTTTGAATCTCTGATTGTTTATCTGTAGAATGAAGAAAATAGGAAGGCTAATGATACAAGCTTGATGAAGATTCTATATTTTTATATTCTTTGTAAAACAGATTTATGTAGCTATGTATTAGTCTAAAGATTATTTCTGAATTCTTCAGTACAATTTTTGAAGATTTTTATTCTCACGTGAAAGTTCAGATACAATAAAATATATTGTGAGACAATTTCAGCTTCAGCCTTTACAAAATATGTTTATTGTTGAAGATTTCATCTGACTGCAGTAGTAGTGTAGAAGACACTCTGTAGGGAAATAACAACAAATGTAGCCATTTTTGTGATTTTCTTCACAATTACGTAATTTTTATTCAGCAGAAGCAGGACCCTACTTTGTACCATAATATGCAACCTTGGTTAATACTTTATGGTGCTGGCAAAACAATATTGGAAAGAAGAAAATTAGGACATTTTATAGCAGTTCTTTCTGTATATAACTCTAGAGGTGATTCTGTAAATATAGAGAGAATAAAGAACCCTAAGGGTTCCACATTTATTTTATTATGCCTATTGAATTTGTAAATTATTCAGTTGTATATGTCAGATGTTCCAGGTGCACGTGATGATTCTCTGAGTGATGACATTCTTCAAATCATCATTTTAGGTGAGTATTGTAGATTCCTTATTGAGTTGCCATTCTCATCCTACTTTGGTGACAATATCACTTTTGTTTAGATTTGTACTCATCTTTCTTCAGTCCTGAGGATTCCTTCAGTTCTAAATGCTGATTAGAGTAAATTAGTAAAGACATTCTACTTATAAAAATTAACCCTACTTGAGGGATGAAGATGGAAATCAGTTCTTTTCCCCATTGCTGTACGTATTGCACTGTGCTGATATATGATAATACATCAATATATTTTCTCGGTAATGATTATACTGAGATGTTTTGCTTTTATAATACTAATGGTATAAACATTCTTGTACATGTCCTTTTGCAGTTGTGAATTTTATTTTTCATTTAATTTCTCTCCAAATGTACATTTTGTGTATTTATCCTCTCTACTATATTTTGTTCAGTGTTTTGTTATTTTTCTATGCTCATCTCTGTTAATGTGCTGAAGAGATTATCTAGACCAGTTAGAATGGAAAAAAGAAAAAAAATTATCTTTTATTATCTGAGTTTCATTGCCCATTTTAATGCTATTTTATCTGTGCTTGATTTATTTTATGATACTAAGAAAATAATGGATGGTGGAAAATAAATATGACAAATTTTACTAAGAGCTTACACATAGAAAACATGAAATTTAATTCTAGCTTGCCTGGTTTGACAAACATTTATAACTACACATAAACTATTCATAAATGTAAATATATCCCAACAATGAATGTTTTAAAATGGATCTTACTTTTCATTAGCTGTAAATACGTTTGAATTTAGGAATACTGATTCCAGATATTAATATATCTTTAAAATTGTAGCTTTGTTTTGCTTCAGCTGTTTCTTTTTGCATTTGCATTATCAAGATAAATAATACTGAAATATTTGATGAGTCAATATTTTATTGAAGAAGTGATTACCTTCTTTGCTCCAATTCATTTGTAAAACATTTTCTTAGATCCATAACATCAATTATAATATTCAATAATCTTCTAAAAATTCTAGATTGAGTATTTCATTCTACTTATCTCTATTCCTGTCTTTGCCACGTTTCCATATGAAACTGCAGTTTGTAGGCAAAACTATAAAAATTTGCTATAAGCATCAGTGAAAAAAGTAGAGATTTCAGACAAACAGCACAATTTTACATTTTTAGGAAGGGAGCAAGGAGGGGATCAAAAGACATAACAAAAAGAGAATATCTCACAGATATTACTTCTATGTGTATCTTTAAACGTTGTTTTAAAACATCTTCTATAATTCCTACAAAGGTGAAATTTCCGTTCTAAATTAATTTCCCTGCCATGACAAGGTAATTAGCGCCATGAAAATTAAGATTATTATTTTTCACTCTATCATTATCTCAATTATTTCTCATCATTTGACTTCTATGTCAGTAAACTTTTTGGAGAAGAAATGCTCTGTCCTATTCTTTACTTTAAGATAATTTTGGTGCGGAGAGATACACCAACGTTTTCACAGATGCAATGATTTATGATAAGAAATGATGAATGGAATCCCATGAAAACCCAAGGACCGAAGTTCTAACAGAATCATGGGACTGAGCCTTTACCCTTTCCACTTATTGCTGCAATTGTGCTGTGTAGTAAATCACTGCAGACTCAGGGGCTGAAAACAGCAAACACTTATTTCTCATTTACAGATCTTTTTCTCATCTTCAGTAACTCTGGTGTCCTCCCAGGGTCCCATTCTGGGGTCCAGAATGAAGGAATAGTGACCACCTGTGTTATTCATCTTAATTGCCAATGTGGCTGAGTGAAGAGACTCCTGGAGAAGTAATTGGATCATGGGGACACTACATTCATCAGCCAAATGTGTCATTGGGAGGTAGGGCCTAGGTGGAAGAGGGGGATCACTGGTGGTGTGACATGGCAGGAGTATCTCTTGCCTATGTTCTTCCCCTGTGCTCTATTTCTGAGCCACCATGTAAACGGTAGGTTTGTTTCATCCCACCCTCTGGCATGATATTTCTGCCATGGAGCCAGCCAACTATGAACTGAAGCCTTGGAATCCATAAGCTAAATTCAACTTCTCCTTTAAGTTTGGGGTGTTATACTGTCCCAGTGATGAGAAAGCTGACTAATACACTAGCTATGACATGCTTTCTTCAAAGTGATAGTGGCAGCATGAGGGGCCAAGGAGATGTGTATTTGTACCCTTTGCTATCATTATAACTGCTGACATTCTGTTGGCCAAAGTGATTCACATGACCAAGACTGTATCACTAGGGTGGGGATTTACATTGCAATCAAAGTGGTAGGGAACTATAAAGTTACATAGCAAATAATATGAAAATATTTTTATAATTCTTTGGAGATCTACCCATAATCTAGTCTTTCACAGCCTTCTTGAAAGGTAATACACTACTAAACACTCTTCTGAGGTTCTTATCAGTGGTTTTTGTTGTCTACTTTTGAATGAAGTGTCTAAATAGAGGTATTTATAATCTTTTCCTTTTTGTAGGCCCCATGACAGTCTGGGTCATTGAGTAACAGCATCCAATTATTCATTTGATGCATTAAAGCTTAGGATTTCAAAAAGACATTTGGCAATATCAGATTTCAATTTATAGGAACTGTCATCTAATAACATTTTGGAAGCATCTCATTTTGAGATTTAAAATATTTAGGTTTGCATGGCTAGATTCTTTAGCAGTAGAGTCAATATTGTATTGTGAGACGTGTTTCAAGTGTACACAGTGGCAATTTTGTTCCTGTAACTTTTTAATAATTTTTAAAATTTTATTAGTACATGTTTGCAATTCATGCAATTAACAGTCATCTTGGGGAGTTTTTACATGTATACATCGTAGTTTGTTTCTCTTTTTAAAAATTCCCTTCCCTTCCCCCTCTCCTCCCTCCTTCTCCTGTTTCCCGATCCACTTTTTCATACTTGTTGATGTTACTTGTCTTAGCTCATGATATGGCATATAGTGTTTACATTAATTGGGGTTATTAGGTTTTTGTACATGGTATATTTTTATTCCTCTCATTTCCCTTTCCTCTTCTTCTCCCTTTTTCCCCTTGTTCCCTTGGACCACTTTCCTATTGCAAGAGATCCATCCCATTACCCCTTTCTATCCATCCTTTATCATTTTTTTGTACTTTGCCCATTAAATGAGAGATAACATACAATATTTAAGCTTGTGTGCCTGGTTTATTTCACTCAACATTTTATTTTCCTGGTTTATCCATTTTCCTACAAATGTCTCCAATGTATCATTCTTTATAGCTAAGTAGTAGTCCATTATGTAAGCTACCATGTGAAAATGTGGTATTTACCACATTTTCTTCATCCAATCATCTGTTGATGGGTATACAGGCTGCTTCTGGGATTTAGCTATTACAAATTGTGCTGTTATAAACATGGGTACACAGGGCTGGGGATTTAGCTGAGTGGTTTCTCTGCCTGTCTCACAGACGCAAGGTCCCGAGTTTGATCCCCGGTACAAAAACAACAACAACAATAACAACAAAAAACACATAGGTATACATATATCACTGCAGTATGATGGCTTGACCTCTTTGGAGAGGATACCTAGCAGTGGGATAGCTGGGTAGTAAGAATTTTCTAATTTCAGTTCTTTCAGAAATCTCCATAATGATTTCCATAATGGTTGTACTAGTTTACATTCCTACCAACAGTGCAGAAGGGCTCCTTTTTCACCACATCTACACCAGCATTTCTTGTTTGATTTTCTAATGATTGCCATTCTTTCCAAAATAAGATGGAATCATACCAATGTCTTAATTTGCATTTCTCTACTAGCCAGAGATATCGAACAGTTTTTATGCATCTGTCGACCTTTTGCATTTTTTCCATCTGTTCATTTCTCTTGGCCATTTCTTGACTGGGTTTTTGTGGGGTTTTTTTGTTTTTTTTTTTTGGTACTGGGGATTGAGCTTGGAACCTTGCACTTGCAAGGCAGGCGGCAGAAGCACTGAGCAAAATCCCCGGCTCTTGACTGGATTTTTAATTTTAGGTAGTTTAATTTTTTTTGAATTCTCTGTATATTCTAGATATTTTCACTGTTATACAGATTCAATGCAGCCCCAATCAAAATATCAACAGCATACCTTACAGATCTATAGAAAACAACTTTAAAATTTATATGGAGCCAGAAGAGACACAGAATAGCAAAAGTAATTTTGGGCTAAGAGCAAAGCAGCTGGCATAACAATACCTGATTTAAGCTATACTACAAAACAAGAGCGATAAAAATGGCATGGTACTGGATCAAAAACAGACACATGGATAAACAAAACATAATTGAGGGTACAGAAACCTCATCACACACATTCAACTATTTGATCTTTGACAAAGGGGCAAAAGCATATGTTGGAGGAAAGACAGTCTGTTTAACAAGTGGCATTGGGAAAACTGGTTATGTATTTCAGAAAAATGAAATCACACCCTTATCTCTCACCATATACTAAATTAAAATCAAAATGGATCAAAGATCTAAACATTCAAACAAACATTAAACCTGATGAAATAGGTAAAATACTTGAGGACATAGATGTAGGAAAGGATTTTCTAAACAGAAATAGCAGCAAGAATCCACAAATGGGATTATATCAAAAAGGTTCCCTACAACAAAGGAATCAATCAACAGAGTGAAGAGACAACCTATAGAATGGAAAAAAAATTTTGCCAGCTACTCCTCAGACAGAGAACTAATATCTATAATAAATAGAATTTCCCTGACTTTGTTTCCTTTTAACTATGAGGGAAACATCCCAATGTAATCCTAATTAATTTTGATCATATTCCATATCATATAGGACAACACTGCAAGTTGGTATCTGATGACTGGACTGATTTATTTAACAAAATATTTCAATTTTTCACTCTGTCAACTGCTTAAGGATGAAGCACATAATGTGATCAGGAAATACAGTTTCAACTTTCCTAGAGAACCATGAAAAGAAAGAATACTTCCAAAAATTTTTTAAGAACTTCCTAGTTTCCTTTAAACTATGATGCTAACATTTCTCTAAAATTAGGTGATGCATTACTAATAGTGTTTGAGGTCTGTCTATGGTTGGTTGTATTACTTTGCGTCGGTTAATTTCTCAGTGGAATCCTCTTTTTTATTTGTATGCAGGAAACAAAGAATTCTCATTGCTTTTGCATGTTGAATGGAGGCAATGAGTGCTTCTTATTAGGGTAGGCTACATAGGTAAAGCTGCAGAGCAGATGGGAACCAACAGTCATGTTGTAGCACTCTTACACCTTCTTCCAGTTGTTGAATCTAGGGTTTTTGGGAAGCTATTTTGAAGATGTGAATGAAATATTTAATCTGTAGACTCCAGATTAATAAAAAGATTACTTTATATAACCCTATTTGTTAAGCTCTCAAAGGGAGTTTAATTAGACCTCTTTTAGACCCAGAAACTTCAGACAGAGTCTGGATCTGCCATTGCTTTCTGTCTGCTGAATCTTGCTTCTTGATTGAAGTCTGTGAACAAAAGTTTAGCTGGTACCCATGGGTTTCCAGTCTGGTTGAGATCTTAATTTACTAGGGTGCCTGATATACAAACTTTAGACTTGCTTAGTCAGACTCACAATTGTGTTAGGCAACGCATCTCTTTATGGATACACATGTAAACACAGGTGAATATAGATGTAACTGTAAATCTATACCTCACTCTCCATCTTTATATCCATATCACCTACTGGTTTTGGTTTTCTGGTTGAAGTTTGACTTATATAGCTCTTCAGGGTCCTTCTAAATTAGCTTTCATAATGCTAGAAGACATAGTTGATTTCACTTGAGTGGACAAGGATATTCACTTGCTGTACTAATTAGATTTGCATTACTGCAACACATAGTTGCAATAAATGAGAGAGAAAGTGTTTATTTTTTCTTCCTGCTTTTGGAGGTTTTAGCCTATGACTAATTGGCCTCATTGCTTTGTGCCTATGGCAGAATATCATGACAAAGGGTGCATGGTAAAGTCCTGCACCTCCTGGCCTGGTTATGAAGAAAAGTAGCTAGGGTCACTCAGTGACAGGAAGACCTCCTACTAGATCCCACCTCTTAGTTTCCAACACCTTTAATAGTTCTAAACTGGAGAATAGGCCCGGTATTTGGGGAATATTTAAGATCAAATACAGAGCTGATATAATTGTGTTATTCTTCCATTGCTTGTAAGTGCATCTTGTAAGTCAGCAATGCCTTCTTTCCCATAGGTCTTTAATCTTTTAATCAACCCTTATTTCACGTTAAAGAAAATGGACAACAGAGAATCAGAAGACATTTGGGAAAATTCTCCAAACTGGAGGCCAACCGAAGAGTATGACACAGTAAGAGAAAGGTCCCCTACAGTCCACAGAAAATGATTAATATCCTTAAAAAAATAGATGTCATACCAATGACTCAAGAAAAATTTGAGATGAAAATAATTATTTTGAGAATAAAGAAGGAATTTTGGCAATTTAAAAATGTTTTAGCCAAAATAAAATTTTAACAATTGGCTTAAGTGCTAAACAAATAAACAACCCATAAAAATACACTGTATGATTATATCAAGTTCAAGATCAGACAAAACTAATCTATGGGGATAGAAAGGATAGGAATGGGTGGCTACAGAGAATGAGTAAGTGCTGTCCAGACCAGGTGAGGGAAAAGTTCTACATGTAAAAAATATGTAGTAACTTTGGGATATGCATTCATCAGACTCATCTGGATTTACCTTTAACATCATTACATTGGACTTTGCCTTAATAAAAACTAAAGAATGCAATGAAGTAAAAACAAAATAAAGTGGTTAAAATGAAATTATATATGAAATTCAAAAGGTTCAGTATTCAACTAGCAAGATTTCTAGAGAAAACAATAAAATAAAATGAAATTTATAAATTAAATAAGTGGCTCTTTAAGAAGCAAATAATAAGCATTCCTAGATTGAAATGATCCTACTAAGAATCCAAATTTATGAATGAGAAAAGACCAGTATTCATTGTATCCTGACATTCCAGAATTTCAGGGATAAAAGTTTTAAAACTCTCGCATGGAAGGAACAGATCACATATTGATACAGAGAATGGATAATTAGAATATCTTTGGCCATTTCAAAAAACAAGACTGAAGAGAAGAAAGAGAAAGAAGGTCTTTGCAACTCTAGATGAATGAAATTTTCAATCTAAGGCAAGGATAAATGAATGATCAATTGTGAGAGGTAAATCAAGGACATTTGGGTCTAAAAGTTGTCTAAGTATTATCTTTCATGTTCCATTCTCAGAAACCTACCAGATGATGTGTGCTATCTAAATAAGGCATTAATTCAGGGCAGAAAAAGAGAGAATGGCAATATCACTGATACCCTGGACAGGGACCGAGAAATTCCTGAGGGTAGCTGCGTCAGGAAGCTTGGAGAGCACACTGTTCAATGTGGGATAAGAAGCCTGAGGGTTCTGGAGGAATGCATGTTTTTTAAAAAGCATACAATACTTTTACCTGAAATATATGAGATTTTGGGGTAAAATGTTTTGAGAGGTTCATAGGAAACTAAGAAAAAAATACTGTACTTAACTAACTTCAGGGGAAAAATAAAGACAAGGAGTTGAAGAAAACTCTGAAATGTAGAAAGAAAACTTAGAACATTCTGCTGTATCTGTAAACAATATCTAAGCAGCCATGGTAGTAACAGCACTAAATATTGATTTTAAAAATGTTTTACAACCCTATTGAGAAATTGGGTGGCAGTATATATATTTGTGTGTTAAGAGAGAGAGTCAAGAGTCCTTGATTTTATCATCCATTGCAGGTTGATAAATAATGTTTAAAAATGGGACAACCGAGAAAGAATAATGCTATTATTTATAAAGATGAGGATAAATACCAGTAGCAATAAGTAAGAAGCTTGTGTTTTGTTTAGAGGGACAAAAATATTGAGTATGAAGAATCAAGGGATAATGATTTTAATATATCCATTTTGCTATCACACAAATCAATATTGAAAATGAAAATAAGATAGAAATATTCAAAAGATTGTTCTAAGAATCAAATGTAATGACATGATATACCTTTATTAAACTGCCATATATTTATTAGTATGGCTTCCATAATTAGGGATAAAGAGAAATAGAACATTGTAATAGGAGTTAAGATAAAGGAATTTTTGATATAGTCTTGCCATAAACTACCAGTGTGAAAAAGAGCAAGTCATTTGTCTACTTAAAGCTTCAACTTGTTCATGTGTAAAATAAAACAATACTTTCTGACTGCTCACTCCTTAGAGTTCTATGAAGCTCATGTATGTAAAAAAGTTTCTCTATCATTGCTGTTTCATAGAGGATAATTATTGTCTTCAAAGATCTGACTCACGAGGCTTAATATGTGGATTTTGTCAAAGAGGTTTACTTCTACTTCCTGAGATTAGTCATCTAGAATATTCTACCTTTCCATCCACCATCCATCCGTGCATGCTTCATGTATCCATCCATATGTCTTTTCATCTGTCCATGCATCCTTCCAAATATCCATTCATTTCCCGAAGAACAAAGAATATAGGACAACAGCAGATGCTTTGGATGTTGGACCCAGGGTCATTTCTCGTCATAAGCTGGCCTGTCACTGTGGCTCCTTGTCTACTGTGGGTTTACTCTTGCTGTCTGTATAAGGCAAGAAAATAGAAGCATAAATATTTAACCTTCAAAAAGGGACTTATTTACTGGAAGTCTGACTGTATGAAGCAGGGTTATAAATCTTTCTGAGGTATTTCAATATGCATAAGAGAATGAAACCACATGAATGACGGGTCTAACTTTAACCTTTGATTGTTTAAAAGCACAGATTTTTTTCCCCCTCCCTTTTAAAAAATGGAGCCTCTGTACATATACACTACTGTCAGACGTTCATGATGAAATTTATCTTTTAAAATGGCCCCTCCTATCCTTTACCCCATTTTAAATTTATGTCAAAACTGTCAAGGAGCTAGAAGGAAATTATCCTTTCTAGCTGCCTATAGGTTTTCTTATGCCGGGAGAGAAGCATTCTGCTCAGGATAGACTGAAAGACAAATTCTCCTCCTCTGTTGAAGAAGGCAGAAGGAGGGTCCTCAGTACAAAGATAGGTGACAGATTCCTGTAGACTGACGTATATTGCATTACTTATGGGTTGTTTCTGAGGGCTGTATTTAATTAAAAGCATCTGTTAGCCAGTGTCAAGGAATTGAATCCATTCTCTATGCACAATACTGTCTTAGATGCTCCAACAAAATTTAATCTAAGAAATGCAGAAGCTGAACAAAAATGCTCATGTACTGAAACTTGTGAGAAAACTATAGCTGAAGCTGTGAGGAAAGCAAGCAAGGACTTGGGGATTTCTAGTGTAAATTGCTTTATGTAATGCTTTACTTAACCATTAGGACCGTCTCTGCTATTTGCATGCTACTCATGAGAAAATTGAAAGTTAAAGGGTTTAATTTGCCCAAAATACTAAGTTGGGTAGAGGTAAAGCCAAGAGACTATTTTTATATCTCATCTGAAATCCTCCCACCTCCTGACTTTCATTTGGATTTATGTCAACAAAGAATAATGATCCAGTGACTGACCTGACTTCAGATCACTTAAGTATTTTTAATTAAAAGAGATAATTTTATTATCATCTTTTCAAATATGTAATTTACTTTATTACATCTATAGACAGCTAGATTCAAAATTATGTTGAATTTAGTGCAAGCTCTGGCTTGGAAGATAATTCTCCATCCGGTGAAATATCATATAAATGCTGAAGTTTTATGTCTTGACATAGTCTCCAATTTTTCCTCTCTTTAGTACTCCCCATCTTACCATGGTGCCATTTGTAAGCTGTTACTCAAAATAAATCCTTAGACATCTTTTTGTTTATGGTGCCATTTATAAGCCGTTACTCAAGAAGAAAACTTCAGACTTTGTCCCTTAGGCCTGTCTTGCCCTTATTCCCTAAACATGCAGCATCGTACCGTTTTCTCTGTATTTATATCACCTGTCAACTTCTCACTGTCTCTTCATCTTTGGTACCTTTATTCTTCCCTCTGTCATCTTCCCTCCTTTGACTCTGTGTTAGTCTAGGTCATCCAGAGAAAGAGGACTAGTAAGACAGATAGAAAAGAAGGAAGGAAGGGAAGGAAGGAAAGAGGCAAGGAAAGAAGGAAGAAGGAATGAAGAGGAAGGAAGGAAGAATAGGTAGGTAGGAGATCTGCTGTTTGTTAAGCAGAAAACCACAGAAACTGGAGGTTTAATGCAATCTGAGTCTCAAATTCTGAGAGTTTCACTGAGACCAGAGGCCTGAGTACTGAGTGGGGACTGGTGGCAAGTTATGTACTCTGAAGGTGCAAAGCCCAAAAAGCTCAGATGTCTGACGCTAGGAGAAGATGGATGGAGGGAAGAGAAGTTCTGCTTCCTCCTCCTTTGTGTCTTATTTGGGGCCTCAATGGATTGGAAGATGTTACCCCATGTTGACGAGAACTATTCTTATTTACTTAATTTATTAATTCAAATGCTAGTATCTTCCAGAAACACACTGACAAACATACCCAAACATCCTGTTTAACCAGCACTGGGGGCATCCCTTAGCCCAGTCAAGTTGACACAGAGAATTGACCATCACAGACCGTAGGGAAATGTCCTTCTTGCTTTTACTTTTCCCTAACTACCTTCCATATAGAAGTTTTGAATATGCTTTTCAAACACAAATGATACTGTTTTCAACTCTCTCAAGGGTCTTCATGTCTTTTACAATCATCTCAAACTCTATCATGGGCACAAGATCCTGCATTGCCTTTTCTGCTCCACCCTCACTCCACCTCCATTGCTTCTTTCACCTGAGACCCCGTCTACACGGAGTCTGGCTGTCTTGTGACAGTGCCTTTCCCCTTCTGGACCTTTGTTCCAGAAAGTCCCTCTGCTGGGGATGCTTTTCCCTCTCCAGCTCTGTCTAATGACTGGATACTTCTCTATCTTTGCTCAAATATCAATCTCGAGTAGATGGTGAATTCTCTACTGAAATTGGCCACCATCCCGTGTCTCTACATCTCAACTTGTCTTAACAGCATGAATGACAATCTGCAATTAACTTGGTCAAATCATTTAGATATCTTTAAAAGGTCCTGTCTGCTAATTTCTACTATAATTCTAGTGCTGAGAACAGTGCTGGGCACTGAGAAGTTACAAAATAAATATCTATTAGACGGATGCATAAGATTGAGTAATTTCCTCCAAATCTGGCCACCATGAAGAAGAACGAATAATGAACCCATGAGCTCACTGGATAGAGTTCTTGTCAGTTGTTCCTCCTTGATTCCACCTGTAGGCTTTGGAATGCCATTGGCTATGACTGGCCCCTGCCCAAAAAGAGAATAATCTGTCCATTGCTCCCTCTCTATGGCAGAATGTGCCTGAAGGCCCCTGAGGTGACTCCCACTTCTCTTATAACTCAGGGTTTGCAGAGCAGACATGAGTGGAGCATTTTCTCTGCACCAGGCATGAATGAGAAACTCAATACAGACACAAAAGTTCAGTCCTCTTTCAAGGTAGCTCAGAGGATAGGATGAACACAGTGAGCAGGTTCCTGGGGTTAAGTCCCAGCCCTGCCTCATACTAGCTGTGTCGTGTAGAGCCAGTACTTCATCTCTGTTTGCCTGTTTCTTCATGTACACTGTGGAAAAAATAATAGTGCCTATCTCATAGGATTATTGTGAAGATTTGATGAGTTCTTATTTTCTATTTCTTAGTGTCTGGTATAAAGTAACTGCTATGAAAATACCAAAACATAAATCAAAGTATTCCCTTCTTTCAGAAGTTGATAGGATTTTGTGCTTATCCTTGCTCTGGTTTTAAGCTTCCTCAAAACTCCTCTTTCTTATCTTATGCTCATTATTTCTGCTCAGTCCCTGGATATTTCTGCTCCTCAGTGTCATACTTTGCTTCTGACCTGCTGTTAGTCCTTGCACACAGCACTGTGTCTCCTCCATGATAAAAGCACAGTGAATGAATGAAGGAATGAATGGGTACAATGAGTGGACAAATCTCTCCAAGCTCAATGTGACATGCTAGGCTCTGCAGCTGCTATCTTTCCTCATCTCTACTTCCTGCCCAACTCTTTCAAACTTCCCTTAATACTCCTGATCTGGGATTGCTTGCTCCAGCTCCTCGAAGCTTTACCTGCACACAGTTGTTTACTGGTACCATTATGCCTCTTCCTTAAAGCATCCAGAGCAGAACTTTTATGTATGTATGTATGTATGTATGTATGTATTTATTTATTTTATTAAATTCTTTTATTGGTACATTG